>CM053787.1:560103837-560511337 GCA_028749045.1 Cupressus sempervirens | reverse complement strand
AGTTATAAAAGAAAAACAATATCCCTGGTATAAATAAGAGGTTAGGCTCACCAGACATAACTGTAGCTTATCATACTGTGAGGCAGTGATAATCTTTTGTGGATCCTGGATTTCCATCCGCATCAAGTCTCTTGTTTTGAAACTCCAAATCAATCATGGCAATGGAGCGCAAAGTGCAACTGAAGAGCTCAGACAATGTGATGTTTGAGGTGGATCAGGGTGTGGCAATTTTGTCTGAAACAATCAGGCAAATGATTCAGGATATGGGCGATGAGAGCGTTGTCCCCTTGCCGGAGGTGCATAGTAACATTCTGGAAAAAGTTGTCAAATACTGTGAATATCATGCGGAAGCATCCAAGAACGATTTCATTTCGAAGAAGCCGGATGTGAAAAAATGGGATGAAAAGTTCGTGATGGTAGATGTGTCTACCCGTATAGATCTCTTGGTGGTGTGTACAATTTTCATTTCCTTTTGGATAATTAGGGTTTATGAAACAGAACTGAACCTTTTTACTTTTTAAAGTTTGAAGGTGAGGGGCTAGGAATTGGTGTACAGTTTTTTATGATTGTTTGTTCTTGTATTGGTTCGTGTTTTTGAATATCCTTTGCCGATTTTCAGAATATTTGGATCAATTTGTTTGGTCGCCTTCTAATTTTGGAGTGCATTTTTTCAAGTTTGTCCAAGATATTTGAGATCTCTTAGGGTTTTTGTTGTAGAGGATATGTTTAATCGGTATATCTTTTGCAGCAGTAGTCTTTATAATATATTTGTACTAAAATTATTTTCCATGGAAAGCATGAATTGTTATTAATGTTTCTTTGTTGTTATCAGGCGGCAGAATATCTCAATATAAAGAAGCTTGCTGACTTAATGAGTTCCACGATAGCTGACATGATCGAGGGAAAAACCACAGAAGAAATGAAGATTGATGCTGAGCACTTCAAACTCCAGCTTCACCGCTCCATTTCCACCGTTCTATAAATAATTTCTAGAATACTTCAGTTTAGGAGTAGTTTAAACAAGAAGCATGCTGTACATATGGCATGCATTAGATGATATTTTTGGATGCATTTTAGTTTAGTCTTAGTTACTTCTTCTCCCATCCTTAATCATAGGCATGAAATAATGCTAAAACTACTGTCAGAACTCCTGATCTATATTTTGATCTATGTGTTAGGGATTAGTTTTAACAATTTTTATTTGAATAAATGTATTGGTTGAACAGAAATTTGTTGGTGGAATAATATATCAGTTTTTTTTCTCTGCAGTAAAACAGAGCCTCCCCTGTATTGAATATTATCATTTTTTTTAATTGTGTTGCTGCTGTTGTTTGAATCCTACATTTGGTATCAGAGCTGAAGGTGTTTGGAAGACAGCAGCATGGAAAACAATTTGCAAATCCCAGAGTTTGATGGAGTTGATTACCAATATTGGTCAATCAAGATGAAGACTTTTTTTATTGGGAAAGATTTTTGGGAGATCATTGAATCCGGATATGAAGAGCCTGTAGATTGGAATACTCTCCAACCTAATGACAAGAGATTGAAGAAAGAAGCTGAGAAGAAGAATGCAATGGCATTGTTTCACATTCAGATGGCTCTTGATAAGAGCTTGTTTCCTCGAATTGCTGATGCACAAACAACAAAAGAGGCCTGGAAGACTCTAAAAGATGCTTACCATGGCAATGATCAGATCAAGGTTGTGAAGCTACAAACCTTGAAAAGAGAATATGAGAACTTGAAGATGAAAGAGACAGAGAGTGTGGGAGATTTCTGTGTGAGAGTGAAAGATGTGACCCATAAAATGGCCACTTTGGGTGAATCTATTGCTCAAGAGCAAATAATACAAAAGGTATTGAGATCTCTAACCCCAAGATGGAATATTGTAGTAATTGCCATAGAAGAAAGCAAAAACTTAGCTACGATGGAGTATGATGAATTGGTTGGATCTCTTATATCACATGAGGATAGAATAAGGGGCACATCTATCAGTGTTAATAAGAAGGCTTTTGCTTCCCAATTGCAAATTTCAAAGAACAATGGTGCTAGCAGCAGTAGTAACAACAACAAAGGCACGGGAAGGGGCCAAAATCAAATTTTTTTCAAGAGGATCTAGAGGAAGAGGAGGTGCTCAAGCAGGAAGAGGTAGAGGCAGATTTGATAAAAGGAACATCCAATGCTATCATTGCAATAAGTATGAACATTTTGAGAGAGAGTGTAGACTGAAATCAGGTAACAATAGTGCAAATTATGCCCAACAAGATGAGGATCCTTCCTCGGGTAATTTATTTTTGTGTTATGGGAAAGGTGAAAGTAATGTGAATGATGTTTGGTATTTGGATTCTGGATGCTCTAACCATATGTCTGGTAACAGAGAAATATTTTCAAAGCTTGATGATAGTTGTAGATCTAATATTACCCTTGGTAATAACAATACTGTGGATGTTGCGACCAAAAGAGCCATGGATGTTTAGACAAAAGAAGGTATGAAAAGTGTTCAAGATATTTATTATACTCCCAAGTTAAAGCATAATTTATTGAGTGTTGGGCAGCTATGTGAGAAGAATTATAGAGTGGTATTTGAGAACATGCACTGTACTATCTATGATAAGATTATAGAGTGGTATTTGAGAACATGCACTGTACTATCTATGATAAGAATAAAAAAAATAAAGTGATTACAGTTGTTCCTATGACAAAGAATAGGATGTTTCCTTTGAAGTTTGGTCAAAATGATAATCAGGATGTCAATATGGCTTATGAGGATAAAAGTTGGTTGTGGCATCTCAGGTATGGCCATTTGAATTTCAATGGTTTGAAGAATCTAACATCAAATGCATTAGTTCTTGGATTGCCTAAGGTTGAAGAGCATAAACAGATTTGTGAAGGGTGTGCAAAAGGGAAACATTCAAGGGAATCATTTCCAAAAGGCAATGCATGGCAGGCCCAATACCCACTTCAACTTATTCATTCAGATATTTGTGGTCCAATGCAAACACAAAGTTTGGGTAAGTCGTCATATTTCATTGCTTTTATTGATGATTACTCACGCATGTGTTGGGTATATTTTTTGAAGACTAAAGATGAAGCCTTTGATACATTCAAGAAGTTTAAAGCTCGTGTAGAGAATGAGAAAGGGAACACAATACGATGTTTGAGAACAGATCGAGGAGGAGAATTTTGCTCAAACAATTTTCAAAATTTTTGTGAGATGAATGGCATCAAAAGACAACTCACAACTACATACACGCCCCAATAGAATGGAGTGGTTGAAAGGAAGAATCATACTATGGTAGAAATGGCAAGGAGCATGTTACAAACCAAAGGTTTGAACAATTCTTATTGGGCTAATTCAGTTGCTACAGCCGTATATATTCTCAATAGGAGTCCTACAAGTGCCCTACACAATATGACTCCATATGAAGCATGGTATGAGAAAAAGCCTAATGTAAATCATTTTAAAGTTTTTGGTTGTTTGTCTTATGTTCACATCCCTGATCAGAATAGGCAAAAGCTAGATGCTAAAAGTGAATCATGTATTTTTGTGGGCTATAGTGAAGAAAGCAAAGCTTATAGATTATTCAATCCTATTACTAATAAGATTGTTGTTTCAAGAGATGTGATTTTTGATGAAGGGGGAGTTTATGGTCATCAAAAACAACATGTTGGAAAGCCAAAATCAGTTTTGAATGATGATGATATTGCTGATAATGATAATGAGCAGCCAGCTAATGGTTCTATTTCAAGATCACCAAGCCCACCAAGAAACCCCTCACCAATACCAAGAGCAAGTCCATCCTCTAGTCCTCCAAAGAAGGTAAGAAGATTGAGTGATATTTATGAGAGGTGTCAAAATCAAGCACATGAAGAAGATCCAATAGGTGAGACAGCAAATTTTGCATTACTTGCTAAAGCTGATTTTGAGCCATCATGTTTTGAAGATGCATGTGCTAATGAGGTTTGGATGCAAGCAATGAATCAAGAGATGGATTCCATTGATAGGAATGAAACATGGGAGCTTGTAGATCTTCCACATAAGAAGAAAAAGATTGGCACAAAATGGGTCTATAAGACCAAGTATAATAGTGATGGGAGTGTTGAAAGACACAAGGCAAGATTGGTTGCTAAAGGTTTCACTCAAAGGTATGGCATTGATTATGAAGAAAATTTTGCACCAGTAGCAAGATAAGAAACTATTAGGATGCTAATCTCTCTTGCAGCTCAAAAGGAATGGAGTATTCATCACATGGATGTGAAAAGTGCTTTCTTGAATGGGTACTTAGAAGAAGAGGTATATGTGGGACAGCCACAAGGTTTTGAGATTCAAGGCAAAGAAGATTATGTCTACAAGTTGAAGAAGGCTTTATATGGCCTCAAGAAAGCACCACGTGCATGGTATGCAAGAATTGATGGATATTTTCAGCAGAATGGCTTTCAAAGAAGTAAGAGTGAACCTACCCTTTACTACAAACAAGAAGGTAATGATATTCTCATTGTGAGTTTGTATGTTGATGATTTGTTATATATGGGTAGTAGTTCAAAGATGGAAGATGAATTTAAAGTTGCTATGATGAATGAGTTTGAGATGAAAGATTTAGGTCTCATGAAGTATTTTCTTGGCATGGAGGTTTATCAAGGTAAAGATGAAATTTTTATTTGTCAAGAAAAGTATGCAAAAGATATATTGAAAAAATTTGATATGGTTGATTGTAAACCTCTTTCCACTCCAATTGCTCATGGAGTTACATTATGTAGAGATGATGGTGCTAAAATTGTTGATGAGACATTATATAGGAGCATTGTGGGGAGTTTGATGTTTTTAACTCACACAAGGCCTGATATTGCTTATTCAGTTTCATTGGTTTCAAGGTATATGAAAAATCCATCAGAGGAACATATGAAGGCAGCCAAGAGAATTTTGAGGTATGTGAAAAGCACGGTAGATTTTGGCATTCACTATTCTTCTAATAAGTTTGAGCTTTTTGTCTTTAGTGATTCAGATTGGGGAGGTTGTTTGGATGACCAAAAATCTACATCTGGTAACTATTTTTCTTTGGATTTTGGTTTAATTACATGGAGTTCAAAGAAGCAAAGTATGGTTGCTCTCTCTCTTCTACAGAAGCGAAATATGTTGTGGTCACTTCAGATGGCACACAAGCTTTATGGCTTAGAAAGCTTCTTGAAGAGATTGGATAGATATAGGTTCACCCTACTGTGATTTTTTGTGACAACATAAGTGCCATTAAATTGGCCAAGAATCCAGTTCATCATAGCAGGACCAAACACTTTGATCTTAAACAACATTTTATCAGAGATTTGGTACAAAATAAAGCAGTTGAGTTGAAGTACATCAGCACAAAGGAGAAAATTGCAGACATCTTCACAAAGGCAGTTACAAAAGATCAATTTTTGGTACTCAGAGATCAGATTGTGAGTCCTCTCAGCATCAAGGGGGAGTATGAAGATTGATGCTGAGATCTTCACTTCAAACTCCAGCTCCACCGCTCCATTTCCACCGTTCTATAAATAATTTCTAGAATACTTCAGTTTGGGAGTAGTTTAAACAAGAAGCATGTTGTACATTGGCATGCATTAGATGATATTTTTGGATGCATTTTAGTTTAGTCTTAGTTACTTCTTCTCCCATCCTTAATCATAGGCATGAAATAATGCTAAAACTATTGTCAGAACTCCTGATCTATATTTTGATCTATGTGTTACGGATTAGTTTTAACAATTTTTATTTAAATAAATGTATTGGCTGAACAGAAATTTGTTGGTGGAATAATATATCAGTTTTTTTTCTCTGCAGTAAAACAAAGCCTCCCCTGTTTTGAATATTATCATTTTTTTTTATTGTTTTGCTGTTGTTGTTTGAATCCTAAAAGAAATATGCGAGGCATTCAACATAGAGAATGATTATACTCCTGAAGAAGAGGTGGCACTAAGACGTGAAAATTCGCGGGCTTTTAAGGATTGGGAAATAAGTAGTGACACTACTGAATAAATTTCATTGTTAGAGACAATTTGTTTGACTTGTCTTGTTTTGGTATGGAACGGGTTTTCTTATCAGTTATCTTTATAATATTTAGTTGACCTTTAAGAAAGTGGATATCTTCCATTTCAATAAATAGTATTAGTTGTTAGAGTTTTTGGGGATGAGTTGATAAATTTGCAATGAGAAGTGCTTGCAGATTTTATATGATCAAACGTTTTGAAATTATAAATTGTTCATGACTTTGTTATTTCAGAGAGAAATATTAATCAAATACAGTGTGTTGTGACATGATTGTTTTTTCCCAGTCTATTATCTTTTTTTATAATCCCTTTGATATATGAACTTCAATGTTTGTGTTGGAATATTTAATACAGTTGTTGTTTACCCCTAGAGCCAAATGCCCACCTACCACTCTGAACGTTCAAAAAAATTATTATGGGCAAGTGAGATTTTGAAATTGAAAATGAGAGGGAAAATAATTTTGCTAAAGACAAAAGGAATGTTTTATCATTCATTTGACCAGTTAGTTGAGACAGAGAAAGAGCTCAGAAGTTGCAGAGAAGAAAGAAGGAAAAGTGATTAGCAGATCCATTGGTGCAGAGACAGGAGGAAGTGTTATTCATGTTGAAACCAAATGCTCCCAATTTTTTAATAGTTTGAACCCAAGTTGAATAGAAAGCAAGCAGACATACTTGAATCTATTACTGTCCTTATTCTATTCATTGCATTTTGGAAAGTTTATTTGAAAGTTTCAAGCTTTGAGTTTTTGGTTTTAATGGTGAAATCATTCACGCTAGAAGTCTGTCACTCAGTTTTCTCTTTAGCTTAAGTTTTTAATTTTATAGTCATTACCGAGTTTAGTTGGTGCCTTCATCTACCGAGCTCATCTCTGTAGTGTCTACTGAGTTCACTCGGTATCTTTCCTCTACCAAGCTCCACTCTCCAGTGGCTACCGAGTTCACTCAATAATTTCTTTGCTTACCGAGCTCACTCAGTATCCTTTGGTTACCGAGTTGTGTGTTTACTGAGCTCACTCAATAACCTCTCCTACCACCTATTTTTCTTTGGTTACCGAGAAAAATTTATCATTCAGTAATAGTTACTCCCGAGCAGGTTTTAGGGTTAGGTTGTTTTTGTGATTGAATTTTTAAAAAAATATTTCTCACATGGTATCAGAGCTTTGAGGCTCTACATCCATAGTGAGTTAGGGCATTTGTTTTCTGGGATATTTATCATGGCGGGAGATGTGGGAAAGATATGGTAGCAGCCACCATCATTTAATGGACAGAATTATGATACATTTGCAAAGAAGATGAAAACCATTATGGTTGAAAATGATTTGTGGGAGTTTGTGGTAAATGGGTTCAATGATGTGACTGATCCAACATAGTATGTTGCTCTCACAAATGCACAGAAGACTCATTTGAAAGAGTCAAGGAAGAAGGATGCTAAGACATTAAGTTTGACTGAAGTAGCAATGACAGAAACTATTTTCCCAAGATTGGAGTAGAAAATTATGCAAAGGAAGCTTGGGATATCCTTGAGACAAACTTCAAGGGGACTGATAAAGTTCATACAATAAAGCTGTAGAACATAAGGAGGGAATCTGAGAACCTTCATATGAAGGAGAATGAATCAGTTGTAGACTTCAGTTCAAGGACCTCCAATGAGATTAATCAACTGAAGTCAAATGGAGAAGACTATCAAGAGAAGAGGATAGTGGAAAAGATATTGAGGAGTTTACCTCATAAATATGGCCATTTAGTCATGACAATAGAAGAGGCAAAAGACCTCACTATTTTGACAATGGATGAGTTGATGGGTACACTTTAAACCCATGAGCATAGGATCAATAGATCCACATCTTCTTCTACCCAAGAGCAAGCATTCAAGGCTCAGTCAAATCCAAGAGGAAGGGGGAGAGGAAGAAATGGCTCAGGCAGGAACTCCAAAGGTAGAGGCTGAGATAATGGAGGACAAAGAAATGCTGCAGCAGAAAGCTCAGGAAGAGCAGATCGAGCAAGTAGCTCACAAAATACTTCAAGAGGAGGTAATAAAAACTACAACTCTAATAAGAGTAATGTAGAATGCTACTACTATCATAAATATGGGCATTATTCAAATGAATGCTGGAAGAAGCAGAATGATCAGTCAGGACAAGAAAATGTGGCTGATGTGAATATGGAAAGTGGACCCAATGCTTCTGCCTTCATCATGTGTAATGTTGGTGAAGAAGGAAGCCCTGACGTTTGGTACCTCGATAGTGGATGCAGCAACCACATGAGTGGTAATGAAACCTTGTTTTCATTCATTGATAAGAGTTTCAAATCAGAGATTAAAATGGGTAACAATGGAACCCTACCAATTATGGGCAAAAGATCTATTATGGTTCGCACCAAGAAAGGTGACAGAAGAGAAATACAAAATGTGTATTTCACCCCTGGTATGAAGCACAATTTGATGAGCATTGGTCAGCTCATTCAAAATGGATACAAAGTGCTAATGAGAAATGACATGTGTGTCATTCAAGAAAAGGATGGGAGCAAGAACCTACTTGTAGTAGTTCAAATGACAAAGAATAGAATGTTTCCTTTGAGGATAGAAACATGTTTCTCATCTCAAGTTAGTGTTGCACCTCCCACACAATCAGCTCTAAGGAGTGTGATTGAAGACCCCTCACAGCTATGGCACCTAAGGTATGGTCATCTTGGCTATGCTGGTTTAAATTTATTTTCAAATAAAAGAATGGTAGAAGGTTTGCCACGAATAGGGAATTCATGTGACAAGTGTGAGGCTTGTATTTTGGGTAAGCAACATAGGCTTCCCTTTAATTCGAAAAATTCTAGGAGGGCTAGATATCCATTAGAGTTAGTGCATACTGACCTAGTCGATCCTATGCAAGTTACTTCCATTGGGGGGAGTACTTATTTTATGACATTCATTGATGATTTCAGTCGTAAGACATGGGTGTATTTTTTAAAGAATAAATCTAAAGCATTTGATAAATTTATAGAATTTAAAGCCCAGGCTGAAAGAGAATGTGGACATTATTTCAAGGTCCTTAGATCAGATAGAGGAGTGGAGTATACCTCCAATTCTTTTGTAAATTTTTGCAGTAAACATGGCATAAAGAAAGAGCTCACAACCAGCTATACACCACAGCAG
Source organism: Cupressus sempervirens (assembly GCA_028749045.1). NCBI lineage: Eukaryota > Viridiplantae > Streptophyta > Pinopsida > Cupressales > Cupressaceae > Cupressus > Cupressus sempervirens. The sequence continues at coordinate 560,502,174 of CM053787.1, read as the reverse complement.
AATGGAGTGGCTGAAAGGAAGAACATGACCATTGTTGAAATGGCAAGGAGCATGATGAAAGAGAAAGGTCTCCCAACTGAATTTTGGGGAGAGGCTGTGGCAATAGCAGTTTACCTAATTAATAGGTGTCCTACAAAGGCTTTTCATGATAGAATTCCAATGGAAGCATGGTCACGAAGAAGATGGATAGTTGAACACCTGAGGGTGTTTGGATGTGTTGCATATGCACATGTACCTAAAGAGCAAAGGCAAATATTTGATGACAAAGGTGTGAAATGAATTTTCACAGGGTACAGCCCAAAATCAAAGGCATATAAATTATATGAACCATTGAACAACAAGATGATGCTTTCAAGAGATGTGGAATTTCTTGAAAATCATTCTTGGTATGGTTTAATTGATGAGTCACCAAGCACTTCAAGTAAAGTGCCAATTACGAGTGAAGAGGATGCTGATGAACAACAAGAAGGAGTAGATAGAAGAAAAGGCAAGCAGCCTCAGTCATTACCGAGCTCCTCTAGGCATGACCGAGTGTTAGTGCCAAGTAGCAGCAGCGAAGATTCCAATCCCACGCTCTCCTCCCTATTACTAAGAAAGACCAAGAGTCTTAGGGAGATATACAAAGATGAAAGGTATGAAGATTTGATGAGAGTGTTAATTTTGCATTATTTTCTCATAGTGATTCAATATATTTTGAAGAAGCTATTAAGGAGAAGAAATGGTGTAAGGCCATGAATGAGGAGATAGATGCCATAGAAAGGAATGAGACATGGGAGCTAACTGAATTGCCTCTCAAAAAGCAAGTGATTGGAGTGAAATGGGTCTACAAGACCAAATGCAATGCTGAAGGTAAGATTGATAAGCATAAGGCAAGGCTGGTAGTTAAGGGCTACAAACAATAGTATGGAAGAGACTATGACGAGACCTATGCCCTTGTTGCAAGAATGGAAACTGTGCGTGATGTCATAGCAATTGCAGCTCAGCACAAGTGGAAGGTATTCCAAATGGATGTGAAGTCTGCCTTCCTAAATGGTGTATTGAAAGAAGAAGTGTATGTGGAGCAGCCACCTAGTTATGAAGTTGTAGATGAAGAGAATAAAGTATATAGATTGAAGAGGGCTCTTTATGGGCTCAAGCAAGCTCCAAGAGCATGGTATAGTAGGATTGACTCATATTTGATAAGCAATGGCTTTAGCAAAAGAAATGGTGAACCTACTCTCTACATCAAGGCATCAAATGAAAATGTTTTGATTGTTGTCTTATATGTAGATGATTTAATTTTTACTAGTAATGACAAGGCTCTAATTGGTGAATTGAAAGAGGCCATGAAAGGTGAATTTGAAATGACAGACCTAGGTCTCTTGAAATACTTTCTAGGCATAGAAGTAAAACAAATGCATGATGGCATCTTCATCTCTCAAGAAAAGTATGTAGGGAAGATCTTGGAGAGATTCAAAATGCAAAACAGTAAGGTAGCCCCCACACCAACAACAATAGGTCTGAAGTTGAGCAAGGAAGACTCTAGCAAAAGAGTGGATCCAACACTATACAAGAGTATGGTTGGAAGTCTAATATATTTGACTGCAACTCAGCCAAACCTAATGCATGCAGTAAGTCTGATTTCCAAATTTATGGAAACACCAAAGGATTCCCATTGGCAAGCAGGAAAGAGGATCCTAAGGTATGTGAAAGGTACAAAGGGATTTGGGATTTTGTATACTGCAAATAATGAATTCAAGTTGGTTGGTTACACTTATAGTGATTGGGCTGGAAGTTTAGATGATAGGAAGAGCACTTACGGATACATGTTTCATATGGGATCAAGTGCAATTTCATGGCATCCAAGAAGCAACCTATTGTTGCTCAATCTACAGCAGAGGTTGAATACATAGCAGCAAATGCAGCAGCATGTCAAGCAATTTGGCTAAGGAGGATCTTGACAGATTTGAATGAAAGGCAAGAGGATGGAACCAAAATTTATTGTGATAACATCTCATCAATTGCATTGTCCAAGAATCCAATCTTCCATGGGATAAGCAAACACATAGAAATTAGATATCACTTCATCAAAGAGTTGGTGGAGAATGGCGATATCAAAATGGAATTTTGTAAGTCTGAGCAGTAGCTAGCAAAAATTTTTACCAAGCCATTAGGCATTGGAAGTTTTGTACACCTAAGAGAGATTCTTGGTGTAGTTGATTTGGATTAGTAGTGATCCTTGTTTGTTTGGCTCAGGACAAAGGGGGAGTGTTGGAATATTTAATACGATTGTTGTTTACCCCTGGAGCCAAATGCCCACCTACCACCTGAACATTCAAAAAATTTATTACAGGCAGGTGATATTTTGAAATTGAAAATGAGAGGGAAAATAATTTTGCTGAAGACAAAACGAATGTTTTATCATTCATTCAACTAGTCAGTTGAGACAGAGAAAGAGCTCAGAAGTTGTAGAGAAGAAAGAAGGAAAAGAGATCATCAGATCCATTGGTGCAAAGACAGGAGGAAGTGTTATTCGTGCCTGCAGTTGCATGTGCTCCTTTGTGTCATCCTATAAGTTTATAGCTTATTGTTTTTCATTCATCCTATTGAAGCAGTGATTGCTCCAAGCATTTTTGTATGCAGCCATTAGAGCTGCAAGTTTAATGTTTAAAGTTTGAAGCCTGAAGTTTTTGAAGTTTTAAAGTTTTAGAGTTATTTTAGGGCTTTCTGGTTGAAGCCGAATGCTCCCAATTTTGTAATAGTTTGAATCCAAGTTGAATAGAAAGCAAGCAGGCATACTTGAATCCATTATTGTCCTTCTTCTGTTCATTGTATTTTGGAAAGTTTATTTGAAAGTTTCAAGCTTTGAGTTTCTAGTTTTAATGGTGAAATCATTCACACTGGAAGTCTATCACTCAGTTTTCTCTTTAGCTTGAGTTTTTAATTTTATAGTCATTACCAAGTTCAGTCGGTGCCTTCATCTACCGAGCTCCTCTCTGTAATGTCTACCGAGTTCACTTGGTATCTTTCCTCTACCAAGCTCCACTCTCAAGAGGCTACTGAGTTCACTCAGTAATTACTTTGCTTAACGAGCTCACTCGGTATCCTTTTCTTACTAATCTCACTCGGTATCGTTTTGCTACCGAGTTGTGTGTTTACTGAGCTCACTTAGTAACCTCTCCTGCCACCTATTTTTCTTTGGTTACCGAGCAAAATTTATCACTCAGTAATAGTTGCTCCCGAGCAGTTTTTAGGGTTAGGTTGTTTTTGTGATTGAATTTTTTAAAAAATATTTCTCACAGTTTGATGGCATGGTTTTTGCGTGGATTAATGCAATATAAATTGTAATAGTGTTAGGGGAAATATTTATAATGCTTTCATCAAAGGTATAGTGGGATTTATATTATGATTGTTTGAGAAATACATTGATCAAATATTTTGGAATTATAAATTATTTATTGTTTTGACATTCATTTTACATATATTCTTGTAGTATGGTACTTTGTATTTGATGGTATGGTATTTGTTTCATCTTTTATATTTAATATTAGTTTAATTGGTAGTATGTTAAGATAGTCAAGTCTTGCTATTTTAATCAAACTACATGTCTCATTAGTGATAAAACATACTATTTGTAGTTTGAGTTCAAAATCTTTGCCTCACTTAAAAATGTATATCTCCAATATTAATCCTTTAGGTTTTACTAATGTCATCCTAAAAACTAAGCATCTTACAAAAATAAATGCATAAATTTTATTAAAAATTATCACTGACTGATTTTGAAATACTTTTTATAATTATTATGGTCTAGTTTTTATTGATTTCATTTCATATGTAGGATTTTCCCAATGAATTATTTACAGATTTTATTTTTCAAGTTTCATAGTTTTAATGTTTGCTTGAAGTTTTATATTCAAATTAAAAGTTGTTAGATAGCTTGAATGTTAATGTTAATCTAATTTATTTCATAAATTTCAGATGATTATAGTTTTATATTTTGTAATATTTTGTGAGAGATTTAATTCTTTACTATTGATAGTGTAAGGAAGCTAAGGTTCACAGAATCACTAATCTTTAAGAGGATGATTATGGAAATTCAACTAACTATTGCATAGATCTCAAGAAATGCATAATAATATAATCAAAATAATAGTGAACTCACAACACAATGATTACCATCGGGAAACCCTTCTAGGAGAAAAACCCCACCATCCAAACCCAGACAATGTATTCTCAAATTTAGAAGATTACAATACACTTGCAATGCAAGTTCTTGTAGGAGTGTATCACCACAACTCTAACTTGGACTAGGAGACAGAGAGATTCTCCTTCTAGCACCAGTCTCTCAAACTAAACTCAATGATTCAAACACCTCCCCAAGCCCTCCTTTTATAGTGATTTGCCACTTGGAAACCATTTGTGGTTTTACAAAACCATGGGCCAAAACCATGGATAAAACAACCATGCCACATGTTACCCACTTGTCATTTATAACTCCAAGAATACCATTTTTGTCCATGATTTTGTCCTTTAGTTTAGACCCACAAAAAATTCATATAATAAGTTGTTTATACTCTAAAAATAGCCCTTCTACATTGTTCTAGAGACTAGATATATGTTTAACAACACATACACCTTTCTCCAATTCATAAACATGTGAAAAACTACCACAAACAAATTCTAGAATTTTCTAAAAAAATTCTATAGTTTTTTAGAAAAAGCTTGCAAGATTGAGATACAATTCTTAACATTCTCCCACTTGTCAAACACCTTGCAAGAGGCAAGGGATCCAAAGTTTCATGGACTTAATTACTAGGGGCTAAGAGGCTCATAGACCTTGAATGCCATCTAAACTTCTCTATGCTCATGGGCTTAGTTAAGGTATCAACAACATTCACCAAAGTCTCCACCTTTTCCAGCTTCACCTTATCATCCTCGATTATGTCTCTCACAAAATGATATTGTACATCAATGTGCTTGCTCTTGGCATGAAATGTTAGGTTCCTGTCTAGGCAGGTTGCACTCTAACTATCACTATAAATTGTCACTATACCCTATTTGAATTCTATATCTGAAAATAGTCTCTTAAGCTAGATAGCTTCCTTGCAAGCATGAGTAGTTGCCATATAATCTGCCTTTGTAGTGGACAAAGAGACCACAACTTGTTTCTTGCTCATCCAACTGATTGCACCATTGAATAATGTAAACACATATGCATTGGTGGATCTTCTTCTATTAACAACCCCAACCTAGTTTTAATCCACATAGCCTTGAATATCCTTGAGGAATACTCATCCTATTCAATGAAAACATATAGAGTACTCTGAGGTACTCTGCAAGTATATGAAAGCTTTTTTCACTAAATCCCAACGTGCTCTTCCTAGATTACACATATAATGGGAAAGTACTCTCATTGCTTGGGAAATGTTTGGTCTTATACAGATCATAGCATACATCAAACTTCCAACAACACTCTCATATAGTAATTGACTCATCTCTTCCATATCCAATGGGGATGAAGGACACTATAAGCTAGAAAGCTTTGTTCCCATAGTAACAAGAACACTCAATGATCTAGAATCCTACATGTTGAATCTTCTCATGAAAGCTCTTTTCACTAAATCCCAATGTGCTCTTCCTAGATTACACATATAATGGGAAAGTACTCTCATTGCTTGGGAAATGTTTGGTCTTATACAGATCATAGCATACATCAAACTTCCAACAACACTCTCATATAGTAATTGACTCATCTCTTCCATATCCAATGGGGATGAAGGACACTATAAGCTAGAAAGCTTTGTTCCCATAGTAACAAGAACACTCAATGATCTAGAATCCTACATGTTGAATCTTCTCATAATAGTACCAACATACTTACTCTGTCTTAGCCAAAACTTACTATTTATTGATCTCTTATAATCTCCATTCCTAGAATGTACCTTCTTGTGCCAAGATCTTTCATTTCAAACTTTTTTAAGAGTTGAGATTTTAATTCTACAATCAAACCTTGTCCTTTGCCAATAAACAACATGTCATAAACATATAAGGCAATAACTAGGAAATAATCACCATCAGATTTGTAATATATATAGTGACTAGATTTCGATTGCACAAATCTCAAACTCAATACATATGTATCAAACTTTTGGTACCACATTCTAGGACTTTATTTTAAACCATACAAGGATTTCTTCAATTTACAGACCAAATGACTTTTACATTTCACCTCAAAGTGTTCTAGCTGTGTCATATAAATTTCTTCCTCCAAATCTTCATGAAGGAAAGATGTCTTCACATCGATCTACTCAACTTCAAGATCATAAGCTACTGTAATAAAAGGTAAAAAGTGAATGGATGTCATTTTTGCTACAAGAGAAAAGATTTCACCATAATCAATTCTTACAACCTAGGAGTAACCTTTTACAACCAATCATGCTTTATACTTCTCAATGCTTCCATCTGAACCCATCTTCCTTTTGAACATCCATTTACAACCAATAGGCTTTCATCCTTTAGGCAATGGTACAAGGTCCCATGTGTCATTCCTCTTAAGAGCTGCCATCTCTTCTTCCATAGCTATCTTCCAAGACCCTAAATCATTCATACCAAGAGCCTCTTCTACAAATTTCAGTTCATCAATAGTAGCATTCAAAGAAAATACACACCTCCAATCATTAGGAGAATATCCATACCTTTCTAGTGCTTTCCTTTGTCCACTAGACTTTCAAACAAGATTTGGTTTAGGTTCATGATTAGGTTCTCCCTTCTCCTTTGATGATTCAAAGCTCATAAAGCTCTCTTCAACAACTTGTCTTTCTAAGGGCCTCGATTCAAATTTCTCAGGTGTAGTAGGAAGTTGAATCACATCTTTCTTTTCTTTTATCTATTTTGGCTGCACTCTAATAGAAGAAGGCTCAGTTTCTCTAAAATTAACACTTCTAGTGTAAAATATATTTTTTGCAAGAGGATCCCAAAGCTTGTATCCTTTCACTCCATAACTATATATAATGAAGATACATTTGACAACGTTGTTGTATAATTTTTTCTGCTTCTCCTTTGGCACATGAGCATATGCCTCACAATCAAAAACTCTCAGATGTCTATGTGTAGGCTTGTGGCCCAACCATGCTTCCATTGGTGTCTTATCAATAAGAGCTGATGTAGGAGACCTATTTATCAAGTAGCAGGCAAAGGATACAACTTTGATACAAAACTTTTGTTCTAGTCCAACTCCACTCAACATACTCCCAGTCTTCTCCATCAAGGTCCTATTCATTCTTTCTGCAACTCCATTCTGGCTATGGAGAATGCAGAGTTTTCTTCTCTCTTTTAATACCACAATCTTTACAAAATGTGTTGAAATCATTGGAGAAAAAATTTCCACCATTATCAATTCTCAAATTCTTTATGTTATTTGTAGTCTACAACACAACCCTTGCTTTATATTCTTTGAAATGACTAAAAACTTCAACTTTACTTCGAAGAAAATAAATCCATGTTCTTCTACTGAAATCATCAATGAAAGAAACATAATAAACTAATATACCAATAGAAGGAACATCAACTAGACCAAATATATTTGAATGAATTAGATCCAAAATACATCAGGACTTATGAGAACTTGAGTAAAACTAAATGTGATTTTGTTTACCATAGATACAATGCTCACAAAAATAAAACTCAAGATTGTAGTCATTCAACCCATCAACAAGGTTTTTATTCTTTAAGGTCCATAGACCATTCTCATCTATGTGGCCAAGTCTTCGATGCCATAACATAGTCTTCTATGTAGGTAACTTCGATTCAGTAGATAGATCACCCTTGGGTACCCAAAAATCATGACCATTTGTTGAAAGAGAAACCCTCTGCTTCTCCAACAAAGTAATCCTCTTCATAGTCTTATCAAAAGTATTATATCACTCAAGAGTGCATGCATCAAGCTAGTACAATGTATCCAATTAGCTTCCTCTTGCTATTACCATAGCACCTCTCACCATTTTCACACTTTCTTTAGAAAATTGTACATGCACACTCGCATTTACTAGTTTAAAAACATATAAAAAATTCCTCACTAGTCCAAAGATATGTAGGACACCATCAAATATTCTAATTCTACAATTAGAAAATTTCAAACAAATACTTTCATGACCAACAATATCAAGAACTGAGTTATCAAGAAAATACACCTTACCACCATCAAACTTTCCATACTTACTAAACCAATTTCTATAAGGAGTCATCTTAAAATATGCACCTAAGTCTATCAACCATCCATTGTCACCTACATGAGTAACCAAGGTTGCGATGAAAATATCTCCATCTTCATTCTCAGACTTAGAATCAAAATCTTGCTTCTTCTTCTTTTTCTTTTTGTCCTCTTTGCATTCCTTTGAGAAGTGTCTAGGTTTGCCACAATTCTAGCAAATCACCTTGGAATTACTAGGAGATTTTGATCTCCCCTTATTCTTTGACTTGGAATGGCCATGTTGCTTCTTGTTCTTGTCTCTTTCTTTTGGTCTTCCTCAAACACTCAAAGCCTCTTTGGAAATTAGAGAAACCTTCCTTCTCATCTCTTAAATAAGTAGAGAACCAACAATGTCCTCCATCTTCAAGATAACTAAAGTGCTCCCTATGGCCATGAAAAGTCTATCCCAAGACTCTAGCAATGAACATAGCAATATTTGACACCTTTCTTCTTCATCCATACACACCCCAATTGAGGTCAATTGAGTCACCAACATATTAAAAATTTCAAGATGCTCAAAAATCTATCCACCTTCTTCCATTTTAAGTGAATATAACTTCTTCCTCAAAAAAAACTTATTCACAAGTGATATTGCTTGATAGATCTCACTTAGCTTTTTCCAAAGCTTCTTGGTTGTAGTTTCTTCATGGACATTAATCAATATAGAGTCTGCAAGACACAATCTGATGAGACCTTTAGCTTTTCTATCTCTCACATCATACTCTGTGGCTAAAGTTGGATTTTTAGGCCTCAGCTTCTTTTCATTAATCACATCTTATAAGTCTTGATCAATCAATAGATATTCCATCTTAAGCTTCTACATCATAAAGTTTATGCCAAAAAAAATTCTCTACAACAATTCTTCTTGATGTGCTTTCCATCATTGCAATCCTGTAACACAAAAATAAAAACCTCTGTACAAGCTCCCACTTAGACCTTGATTAGCTCAAAAAACCCTGTACCCAATAAATAGAACCAAAACTAGCTAGGCTCTGATACCACTTGTAAGGAAGCTAGGGTATGTGAAATTTCTTCCTACACTAATCTTTGAGAGAATGATTATTCAAATTCAACTAACTTTTGCAAAGATATCAAGAAATACATAATAATATAATCAAAATAAAAATAAACTCATAACACAATGATTACCATGGAGAAACCCTCCCAAGAGGAAAACCCCACCCTCCAAAACTAACACAATGTATTGTCAAATCTAAAAGATTACAATACACTTGCAATACAAGTTCTTACAAGAGCATATCACCAGAACTTGAACTCAAACTAGGACTCAGATAGATACTCCTTCTAGCACCAGTCTTGCAAACTAAACTCAATGATTCAAACACCTCCCCAAGTGCTCATTGTATAGTGATTTTCCACTTGGAAACCTTTTGTGGTTTTACAAAACCATGGGCCAACACCATGTTCAAAACAAGCATAACACATGTTACCCACTTGTCATTTGTAACCCCAAGAATACCATTTTCATCCATAATTTTGTCCTATAGCTTAGACCCCCATAAAAGTCATATAATAAGTTGTTTACACTATATATAGCCCTTCTAAATTTTTCTAGAGAACAAACACATTTTTAAAAACTCATAAACATGTGAAAAACTTCCACAAACAAATTCTAGAATTTTCTTAAAAAATTCTAGAGTTTTTCAAAAAAAGCTTGCAAAGTTGAAACATAATTGTCAACAGATAGTTCCTGTTGAGCCTTTTGGAAAGATATGAACAATTACAAGACAACTTATTGAAAATTTTAGAGAATCATACTTTAATATTTTTTAGTATTATGTGAGAGATTTGTAATTTTTATTAATAGTTCCTCTTGACCCTTATGGAAAGAGATGTAGTAGTGTTTACAATTGGTGTGCTTTTATATATAATAGTATCATTTGTGTGTGATGAATTTAATAGTGTTGTTTATGAACACATAAAGTGTCAAACATTGTATTATTTTGAAAGATAAAGTATGGGGATTTTTTTTTTCTTTTACATCATTTAGTTATTGTGTGCATTGAAAAATCATATTTTTATGAACAATTATCAAACAATTTATAGAGTTTTTGTATGAATGGATCCAGAATCAATATGAGTTCAGTTAACTAAGATATATATATATATATATATATATAGAAAAGTGGAGAGTTATGTTTTTTTAATGAACACTTAAATTATATTTTATAAAATTATGGTACTAATTTGTTTAGTTATGTCTATTATGTTATGCGATGGTATTTTATTTTTTTTAGTGCTATAAATTAATATAGTTTCTTGTTTGGATTTTTTTTCATTAAGTATTATTGATAGATATTAATTTTTAAATTGTTCTCTTTAACAAATCATGAAAATTATCTAGAAGATTTATTGGTTGATACTCCATCTAATATGTTTTTTTAGTGGAAAATAAGTTTTGCATAAGCGAGGGAGAATATTTTATAGTTGTAATTGAAAATAGTCTATCAATTTACAACTAAAAGTATAAGTTTTTAGTATAAATAATATTAATGGTACTATTCTCATGCTTTATTGATAGTAGTGACATATATGAAAAACATTAGCATATGTGACATTGTTATGCTAGATAAACCATTCATAACCTTCAAATTCACCAACAATAATATGATAGAGAGAATGGTTATTTGGGAGCTTTTGTAAAGGTCTTTTTGTTGTTGTCTCAAGTAAAAGTATATCATGGATGACAACAATGTCATTGTGATCATCATTATTATCAACATTAGTTGTGTAAGTACCAAATGTATAATGGATCAATATATTTTTATCATCATCTTCTATAGTCTTTTTGGGCACATGATCATCAACTTCCATAGATTCATGAACTTTAGCTTCAATATTAGTACCTCCATGTTCTTCCAAAATCATACTTCCCATAATGTGGTTGTTAATATCACATATTGCTATAGGGAGATAAACCTATATAAAAATCATGAACCTAAATAAATCATGATCATGATCTCATCGTCAAGTGATTTCATATGTATATTGATTGTTAAAATAATATAACAAACAACTTACAAATGGACTATATTCAAACTCCACCTCAATGTGATCATTATCCTTGCAATGTATCTTAGTTACTTTGATTAATTATGAGTCTTCTAGATTTTAAGTCCTTATACCTATTGTAGGGATAATAACATTTTTTCGTCACCTTATCTTTGAAACTAAGACACTAATCTAGAGATTATCTCTGTATTTTGATCTAATTCAATTCTATTATCTAACATGAGACTTATTCATTGGAATATCTTATGTTGGAACCCTTATTAAACACTATCTACTTGCTAGATATATCATTGATAACAATTTGAACATGCACAAGAATTTTAGAGAGAACCTTTAAAATGAACAATGAAGTTTGTAACACTCTGATCGAGAACCCAAAAGAAATATATCTAATATGTTACAACTTGTTTATGAATTTTTTTTAAAAATAATTTTAAGCAAAATTAAAGTAACAATGCAAAAGAAATATACATGTACACAATATTTAGAAAAATAAAATTACAATACAAATTTCATTCTTGAAGGGTTCCTTCGTGTTGAGTCACATTTAAGAAATTTTGATCAATAAGTTTAAGTCTCACCTAAAATGTCCATAATCTTAAAATGAATAAGTACATACATAATCTCATATACATATATATAAAACATGTGATATGATAGAGGGCATTTAGATAACATCATCCACTACCCATGTCATAGGGTATGCAATAATAAATTGAAGTACATTAATATACAATACAATATCTAGTAGGATCTCAAAACACATGATACATAGAGACATAAAACAAATAGAAGTATCCAAGATAAGAATAATTATGATAATAGTACAACTGTATCAATAAGCAACCAACATTTGGTAATCTGAGGGTATCCAAATGGTAAGAAGACACTACCTCCCAATCATGTGGTCACCTATTCAAGAACCCACTCTCAGCATGTAGGAGAGATAATGTATGATCAAGATACAAATAATCAAATTAGAAAACAATCCTAGGTAAGGAAACATGATAGACAAATCTAACTCAAGGGTAACACAAACTACCGATAAAGAAAAAATAACCGAAGTCAAAAAGGCACTCATCCAAACCAAAATCACATACCAAAGTAAACAACAAATACCTAGTACAAAAGAAATAAAAAATATATATATATATATACAACCACCTCCAAATCAATGTAAACCACCAATGAATAACTGACCTTTATCAATAAAAGCTAATTGTCAACAATAATTGATAACTAATAATTAAATAGTAACTCACAATAAATACACCATAAAAAGTAATGTCAAACAAGTATAGCACCAATAAATACACTATAAAAAGTAATATCCAATATGTATAAAACTCATAAATACACCACTAGAGGAAAATATAAAGAAAACATGAAGGAGACTCTAGCTACATACTATAGAGTGTCATCACATGAGCCAAATCTAAGGTTACCTTAGTACTCTTTCAAGAGCCAAGCCCCTTAGTGACTACATATGATACCAACATACCCTCTCATGAAGATGAGGAAGCTAGTCATACCTCTCAAGCTATTAGCCCATTCTCATCTTTAGCCTATACCAACACTCAATTCATGGATGAGGAAAAATCTCTAACTTACATTTTTAATTTATCTCAAGGCATAGTGGAGGAAATTATTTTAGTTAATATGTTATCACTTGTTAAACAATTTACAATGTGTTACTTTGGTAGCCACTTTAGGACATGGCCCCCATTGTAAGCCACTCCCATAGACATGCACCTAGACTACCTTCCCAAAACACACAAACAACAATTTTGTGTTATAGTAAATAGATATTTTATAATTAACTCTAGTCTATTTAAGCTAAACTTTAGGCATATAATAATTAATTCTTTTACTAACTATTATTATGCAACCTAGGTTAGACTTAGTGTTTTGATCTCCTTTATAAGGACTATCTCTCATTGTAAATATTCATTGAGATTTATTAATTTTGGATAATAGAAATTTTTCTTTTCGCTCATCAAGAATGTCTCATCTATGGATTTGGAAATTCTAGCTTCCATAGCTTTTTTGCTTCTCTCTTTCTCTATGAAAGGTGTTTGCATGTAGGTGATGCTTGAGAGTTGTGAGATTGATCTTTCATTAACTTCAACATGATTTTGTTAACTAATTTTAGGTGCACTTTGAGCCCAAATGGATATCAGCGTTGAGCTTAGAGTTCCTCAAAACCCCTACTTTCATTTAAAATTTGGCCAATTTGGACACAATTAGAATTTGAAGCTAAAAAAATTTTGCTCTGAGATTGAGCATGTTTCCCAAGGTGGCAATTTTATATTTTTGGCATGAAAATCATGATTTTTTGGAACACAAATTGAGATTTTTTGGTACAAAACTTGCATACTTCTTGAGGAAATTTATGGTATTTTTGGACATACTTTTTGAGACATTCTAGCACAAATCTCGAGGTAGTGATTTTTCTTTTCTTTTCTAGCACTTTTTTTAACCTACATGAGGTTTTTTGGCCATAACTTGCTCATCCAGAGTCAATTTTTCAATTTGAAATAAGTGTCGATAAGATGATTTTGAGCCCATTGTGATGGTGTAGTATATTTGAATTTTTTATGTTGTTTTGTGGCCTATTTTTGATGTCAAACTTAGAAGTTCTATTTTTTCACACCAAGAGACATATTTTGAGACATTCTATTTTCTAGATTCTACTACAGGCACATCCCATTTAGTTTTCTACTTTTTTGGTTTCTGATGGATATCTTGATTGTTTCAAGTTTGGGGATCAATTTTTTCATTTTATATAATTTTTAATGTGTTATACTATCTATTGTATCATCCTTATGTCTCTTTTCATCTTTGTTGACATCCTTTTGTAGTATTTTTGCAAATGCATTGAGATAAAGTGTCACTCTATTGCATTTTTTGGATCTTGCACATATCTGTGTTGTGTTTTATTTGCAGTACATTATAAAGTGTCTTGGGGGGTTTCATGTTGGCCATATTCTCCATCTTCCTTTATCAAGTGAGTGTTCCTTCCATGATATTAGCCTCATGATGTGTCAATGACATGTTCCATTATAGGTGTTTGTACTTCTTTTGGGCTCTCGACATTCCTAGTTCTTCTTCTTATAGGAGATGTTTTATTTAGTTTTAGTATACATAACTTACCTCTTAGCATAATGGTGTGGGGGTTATGTTGGTTCTATGGAGTGAGCTATGTATTTAGTATTATATCCTATGGACTAGATAAATGTAGTGGTTGGATATCTATGCATTTTGGTGAGATGGATCATTTACCATATAGACATTCTTTCATTCCTATTTTTGGATTTCATGAAGATACCTTCCATCTTCAATTGATTAGCTCTTAAACCTTAGTCTTCTCTACATGGTCATGTTCTATATAGTGGAGGTTATCCATATAAACAATTTCACGGTGTTTGCAACTTCCTGCTTTAGTGGCATTCTTCATGATCATCATTTTGTTCCTACCTTACAAAATATTTTATTTCTATCTCTTTTTGGAGTGGGGCTTTTCCCATGTGGTTTTCTCAATTTCCCCTCTTTACAAAGATCTGGTTGTTCTTGGGTACCTCATCAGGCCTCATTCACAAAACCCAAATCTACTTTCAGTAGTAATTTCTAAGTTTTTAGCTACTCCTTAAGTTTATCTTTGGGGGGGAGGGGGGAGGTTAGAGTAATTAGATATTTTCTAATTAACTCTAGTCTACTTAAGCTAAACATTAGGCATATAATAATTTATTATTTTATTAATTATTATTATGCAACCTAGGTTAGACCTTTTTAGGGTTTCGATCTCCTTTACAAGGACAATCTCTTATTATAAAAATTCATAGAGATCCATTCACTTTTGATAATATCAATTTCTTTTTTTGCTCATTAATAATGTCTTGGAGCATCTATGGATCTGGCAATTCTAGCCTCCATAGCTTTTTTGCTTCTCTCTTTCTTTGTGATAGTGTTTGCATGCAGGTGATTCTTGGGAGTTGTGGAGTTGATCTTTTGTTAACTTCAATATTGTGTCCCATACCATGAAAGTAATATTGATCAAATTTGGTTCTTTAACATGAAAACTAAAAATAACATTGGTTCTCAAAATGCAAGTTATTATAAATTCTCATCAAAAGAAATCTCATAAAAGATCTTCTGAATTTAAATCATAATGTACATCATGCATTTAGTCAAATAATCATAAAATAAATCTCAAAAGTATTTCAAGTGCACATGCTAACTTTGCCAACTAAACAATCCATAAAGAAAAACCATCATGAAAATAAAAAACACAAGATTATAAATAGAATATGTAAGAAAACACATAATTTTCAGCCATATGATTTAATTCCATCAGTTTCTCTTGATTAGTTTTAGCAATAAAGATGTGTTAAAATAAATAGTAAGAATATGCATGTTAATATAAATTGTTATGCTCATATACTTATTTAAATATATATTTATAACTAAATATATATTGTTATATTAAATATTAATATCATTTTTATTTGTAAAATTTTAATTTGACTTCTATTTATGTGCAATATTAATATTTACTTTTATTTTAATTCATGATGTAGTTAGAGATAATTCAAACTTGAAATTATAATTTTAATTAAGTTATCTACAACTTATCTCATAATATTAAATATTCATAACTAGATGATTATACAATGAACTCTACTATAGCTTCTCTTACACTAAATCACAATTATATACTTATAAATATGTAACTTTTAATAAAGATATAATAAGTTATATCTCACTAAGAGTTTTAAAACTAATTGATATTAAAAACCCACTTATAAGAAAATAAATAGTACCTTTTTATTTATTTTTCAAAATAAATAAAAAATATTTTTTAAAATTTAATCGTTTTAATAATTAATCATAAAATAAAATAAAATTAATAAATACATTCAAAAATTAAGTTATATTTTTATAAAATAAAAATAAATATACAATTAGTATTTTTGCATTCCTTTGAGCTCTCAAATCATGCAACCATACTATTCTTAGGTTTCTATCTTTAGTATATTTGTTTAGCTTCATCAAATCTGCCAAAGGATCTATCATTTCTATAGCCTTTGGGCCTTAGGGTTCATGAGATTGGACATGGTGTGGCTGACCCTAAACCAAGCTATAAGGGTGTGCTGATGGGAAGCCTTATCATTGGTCCTTGAGGTTCTCCCCATTGTTTTCCAAAAAAATTTCACTAAGGATGGTCGACAAGTTTCTTGGTTATAAACCAATAATAGATATGGTCAAGAAATAAGCCTCTAGTAGGTGGAAGCTCAGAAGTTTAGTCACAATTGTGACCATGACTGGGAAAATGTATCCTTTTAGGATTGCTAATGAAGGGGATAGGAACCAAATTTTGGTGGGATCTTAAAAGTTGGGGAAATACTCACTAGTTATAGCCAAATGGAAGCCTAGTTTGAACCCTAGTGTTGACCTATAGAGAATTGCCCCAGCTTCAATTTATCTACTAAGTCTACCATTGGAATTCAGGTATGAAAAGGTCTTCCAATGGACTAAGGATTCATTTGAGCACTTCATTAATGTGCACACTATTATGAAAGATAGGTCCTAGTTTGGATTTTCCAAGATTTGTGTTAATGTTTCTATTAATAACACACTCCCTAGCTGAATTATTTTGAGATCAATGTGGGGAACGTAGAGGCAAGATATCAATCACAAGAATTCTTAACTATATTTCCAAAAATGAAAACAATATAGTTATGTGGTCTTTGGATGCAAAATGGACTTGAGGAAAAGGAGCGATAAAAATTTGGAACCGATAAAAGCTCTCGATGTCATAGAGGCAAATCTGGCTAAAATTCTATTAACATCCTAGCTCCCGCCCCTTCAACTTGAGGAGATGAGGTGCAAAATGAGAAAATATATTTATGAGCCTCATAAAAATGAATTCGATAAAGTCTTGGAGGAGGTAAAAATCTAGAAGGAGATGGAGTATATGGGGCTATTCTATATTGACAAGTCATTTATGCACACAATGTTTGAGTGATTCCTTAGAGGCTTAAGGGACAAGATGTGAGGTTCTTGTGGAAAGAATGACCCAAAAGACAAGGTCATAAAAGCCTCAGATAGAAGAAGAGGATGCTATAGTTCATCTCGAGGGTCATAGTGGGTGCATGGTTTTGGGAAATAGAAAAAGGGAGATGAATGACTCACCATTGTGGGACACCTTTACAATTAATATCTAATGTAATTAGCTCCAAATGTCTGAGATGAGCATAATGCTCTCATTTATGGAAACACCTTTAGGGATAAAGGGGGGGTGGGGGGGTGGGGGTGCGGGGGGTAGTATGGAAGAAACCAAAACAAAAGGCATGAGGTCAAAATAAGGTGGATGTGGGCTTAGAAACAAGAATTAGAAGACTTCCAACAATGGTTGCAAGAACAAGGTTACCTCGTACGAAATAGTAAATAGGTCACAAAAGACCTTGGAACATACCCAACAATGTAAAAAATAAAGTTAATCTTGTGAAATATTAGGGGGTTCAATAGCCCAAGGAAATAATTTGTCTTAAAATATATGATTAGAGATCAGAACATGAATATAGTTCTCATTGAGGAAGTCAATATGAGTAAATAAAACTTTGATAAAATGGGAAATTACCTATGTCTAGGAGAAAAATATTCTTATAGGATAGTAGTGGGTGCTTTCAGGGGGATTTCCACTATGTAGAACCTCAAAAATCTTAGAGGATTGGTTATACATTGGCACCCCAATTTTGTGGTGGTGGCCCTTAATGAGGAGAATCAAAGTTGGGTGCTACTAAATATATACAATCTAAATGCTAGAGGCAAATGAATCCAACTCTAGGAGGAAGCTTCTAACTATATGAAGACCTATAAGGATACTTGTTCCATGTGCATGGGGGGCTTTAACACCACCTTATACACCACAGATAAAATGGGTGGCCTCGAGGATATCTCTGAGAGCATGCAAGACCTAGATGGATTCTTGAGTGCAAATGACCTCATGGATATTGAGCTTCAAGGTATTCAATATACCTAGTGTAATACAAGATGAGAAAGAATCTTATTTAGGTAAGACTTGATAGATTGCTTATATCAACAAGAAGAGACAACATTCCTTACACCTCCCTTAAGGGATACCCACGGGAATTCTCTAACCACTCAATTCTTATTTTTACTTGTCTCTCCAATAATCACCATTGGAAGAAACATTTTTGATATGAAATCCTATGGTATTCACATCCTTAGGTTATAGACCAAATTAATCACTCGTGGAATACTAGAATACAAGGATATGCTATGTTTTGCACAAGGAGAAAGCTAAGACTAATTATAATTGATTTTGATAAGTGGAGAAAATTTTCTTTGAGGATATATTTATATAGAAAAATGAAACAAAGTACAAGATGGAAGAGCTACAAGGGAGGATGTTGGAAGGTGACCTTTCAATGAAAAATGATGAAGAATAACCTGATTGAAGATGAAAATGGAGCATTGTAGTTAGAAGAGAATATTTTTTCTCAAAAAAAAGATCTAGAGTCCAATGACTTTTGGAAGGTGATAGTAATACAACATTTTTCCATAGGCCTACTTCCAAACATAAGAAGAGAACCACAATCTATAGGTTGTTCAATAATGAAAATTTTGAACTTTGTGAGGAGGAGGATTTGGGAAAATGGGTGACCAACTACTTTTAGGATATTTACAACCTCCCTAATGTCCTAGTTAGTCCACTGATTGATTCTGACTTCCTAGAAGATATGCACCTAGTCATTGACAATGACATCAATTTGAACTTGATTAGGAAGGTGATGAAGGAGGAAGTTAAGAGCATAGTTTTTTCCATGGGTGTCATCAAAGCCCCTAGACCAGATGGGTTTCCCCCGACGGTCTTCTAGGAATTTTGGGAAATTATCAAATATGATATTGTCCATGTAGTGGGTGCTTTCATTAGGACATGTAAGATTCTTAGAGAACTAAATGGGACTTTTATTTTTTTTATCCTTATGGTCAATGACCCTACTAGATTAGAAGCATTCAGACTGATAAGCCTCTATAATACCATTTACAAGATTTTCTCAAAAGTGATGGTTAATAGAATGAAACCTAGACTAAACAAAATTATTAGTCCAACTCAAAATGGATTTGTTCCTAGGAGATAGATCCTAAATATTGTCATCACTTCTCATGAGATCTTCCTTTCCATGGAAAAGAGTACTAATCCTTCTATAGCTTTGAAACTAGATATCTAGTCTATGGCTTATGACAAACTTAGAAGATAGTTTCTTACTAAGATTCTCATGAGACTCAAGTTTGGGAAAAACATCATCACCATGATTGATGTGATGACCAATAATGTATAATTTTTAATGACTTTGAATGGATTACTAGGCCATTTCTTTCTAGTGAAGTGGGGAATTAGATAGGGGACCCCTGTCACCCTATCTATTCATTAGGGTTGGTCTAAATTTTGACCAACTCTTGGTGGAAAAATTTCAAGAATTTGTCAAAATTTTGACCAATTCTGGTCCATCCCATGACTAAGATACCATGGTCAAGACCAAAGGGTTTGTTAAAATTTTGACCAAATATATATAGTGGTTTCAGTGGATATTGATTACCATTAATATTATACATAGCTAATATAGTAATTTTCTACGTGCGTGAATTCCCCAATAAATGCCTACCCATGGACTCTCTCTTAGATCATCTTCTTCGATCACTCGACCAACATAATTTCAGAAGAGGCTTGGTAGTGGTTGCCATTCTATAGCATCTATTGAGTGATTTTGAAGTTGATCTAATGCTGAGACCTCATCTAGAATTAGAAAACTTCTTGGTGCTATAGCAATTTGTTATGAACCTATCATGGCTAATGTGAGATTTGATAAAAAAGTTCCTAGTGACCCTCCAATAGAATCAGTGTTGGTCTTCAAGAAAGACACATTTTCTAGATTTTTAATATTGGGATTAGCATCCTTTCTATTGGAGGGTCACTAAGCATGCAAGGGTTCCCCAAAATCATCCCTCCACAACTTCATTGGCACAATTTGCAGAATGGTTTGGTAGCAGTTATTGTTCCAATGTGTCCTTGTGGTTTCTTGGAATGTGATATGAAGGACGAGCTATCATCTAGTAGTTGGGCTGCTTATCATGAGTGACAAGGGAGCTTTTTTTATCAGAAACTACCTGTGGCCATTGAATGAAGCCATTGCTTGTGTGAGAAAAGGATGAATGTAATCCAAGATTCCAAATGAAAGTGATGACATCAAATCTATAAGAGACTTTGACAATAAACTAATAAGAGACATCAATAATAAACCAATAAGAGAATTCAACATTCAATAAGAGACTTTGAAAATAAACCACTTTCTAGTGGTTCAAATAAGGTTCACCTTGAAGAAATTGCAAGGTTGATCTCTTTGTCTCAAGATAAAGTGATAGGGACTAGGAGTAGCAAGCAAATAATAGCTGCAACTGTTTTTTGAATTTTCATATTAGTTTCAAGAAACTTTTTATATTATAAATGTAAGTACCCATCCTATAAGATTCATCTACTAAATAAACTTCAATCACTTCTAAAACTAGCCAATTAAATAATAAGATATCAGAATCATCCCAATGGGTGAGTTCAATACAATGAAATCACTAGAGGGAAAAAACATGAGAGACTGATTTGGAATAATTACATTGTAGTAGGTACTGGATAATTAAATTTATACATCTCTCATTTACCAAATCTAGAACTAAAATTGACTGATAGACAAAGAAAATAGTTAAAGACTAAAGTTATCATCTTAGACAATTAGACAAGTCTTAAATTGAGACTGAAGACTAAAGTCAATGAAACCCTTCTATTGGATCATTGTTCAATTCATTAGAGAGAGATCTCGGTGATGGAGATTGTGATAAGCTCCAAAATTAGTGCTTTAGTCCTATTTCTATTTGCCTAATTTAACGGGTCTATTTAATGCCCACAAGCCACACAAGAATATTTCAGACAATTGATATAATTTGATGTTAATATATATTCATTATTTTTTGTACTTTCAAAAGTCTATGTATGCATAACACTCTAAATTGTAGGTTTGATCAAAGTTTAACAATTCATTTCAAGCCTATCATGCAAAATTTGTATCCTTGTGTTGAATTTTAACATGTTAATTAGCTTAAACATGATTGTAGAGCACTATTATCAATATCTTCCATGATTGTAATGGAATATGTTTCTAACTATAAAGGAGTGGTAAGAATATTTCTTTTCTTTCCCATTAAAAATATGTTTTTCAATAATTCAATACTTATGATTATTGTGGATAAAGTGCCGAAACTCATCAAACACCTACTTTCCTAAACTTCTTGAATGATGAAATTTCATCTTTGGACCACAAACTGGACAGGCCAAATTTCCCTTTGTCTAAACACCTAAAAGATCATATACAATTATCGTAATGCAAATTAAGCATATAAAAATAATGTGTAAGCACTATAATGGACCAAAAATATGTGACCTTAACAATATAACATACCACAAAAATGAGTTAGCCCAGGGGCATTATGTATTTTCCATATAAGCATTGCATAAAATTGAAATTGTCTTTGTCCTATTGGTCTAGAGATGTCATACATAATGAGACCATTCATAACTTCAACAACTCATCAATTAGGGGCCCAATATACATGTTCATATCTTTAACTTAGTACTTACCTAGTAATTGAATGAATATAAACATGACATAATTATTATGACCATTTTCATGCATTGTTTATAAATTAATTTAGATAACTATTAAATTAAAAAATATCTGACACAATCATTGACAATATTATATGCTCCCTCTTTATAGACATCCAAGGAGGAATGTTATTGTTGATAATAAAAATAGACCACACTAAGTAAACAGATCTCATATCTCCAAATGGATTGAAACCATCTGCTACTAATGAAAGCTTGAGATTACAAGGTTCTTGTTTAAAGTGTGACCATGTTTCTTCTATCTCTTTAAATGTAGAAACATTTATAGACATTCATATAATATAATCTTGAATTCTATTGCATGCATGGTAATCCTTAAATTGTGCCAAGCTAGTGCACCTAAATAATCATTGAACATGTGGAATAATGGGAATGCACCAAAGAACCTTATGAGGCACCTTTTTTGTTATTTGATCTAACTAATATCTACTAATATGACAATTAGGGAATTTTGTGGAAAATTCATGTTATTTATGATATAGAATGTGATCATTGGGACATACATGTATTGTCTGATACTTCATTCCAATTTGATTCATAATGGTAGATAATTTTTGGTATGAATGAAGTAGAATGTTTGATGGTGGTAACAAAAACTCACCTATCAACCTACAACAAAAAATATGTATTTTAAATATAATGAATAGTAATGGTATGCTAAGATTGAAGATAACAAAAATGGCATACTTTAGCATAAATGACATTGCTACATTGGATAAACCATTTAAAACCTTCAAGTTCACCAACAACATTATAGTAGAGAGAAGAGTTCTTTGGGAGCATTCGTATAGGGTCTCATGTGCCTTCTCAAGTATAAGTTTATCAATACCATCTTCATCATCATTATCAGATATGCTAGTACCATCATCATGAGCATCTTCATCATGTTGAAATCTGATTGAAAAGATCACTGATTAGAAAGATTATTATGAGGGAGATTGTTATGTGTTTCAATCATTATTTTGTGATTGATGTCAAACCTGTTATTTGTTGGTAAGACAATTGCTTATAGATTCAAGTACTATCACTTAGTTGATTGATGAGGAGGATTTGATCAACAAGATGTAACAAAAGCACGTAAGATGAAAGGTTGAGTTATGATTATGTAATGAAGTATGAGGATCAGTTAAGATAGTGATAGCATGATGTATTGATGATCTACTTAAGGTTAGAAATTTTGGCTACACTAAGAATGTTTAGAAGAACAAGTTAAGAAAAATATATCTACCAAGCTTGACCAAGTGGATAGTAAGTGTTGAGAAAAGTTAGTGCAAGCCGAGCAGAAAGTTAGTTGGAGCTAAGTGAAAGAAAATTCTAGTGGATGTTGAGCAAGATAGTTGATGCTGAGTAAAGTTTATATGATGCCAAGCATTAGTAAACTTTAATTGATGCCAAGTGATTTCATAGTTGATGTTGAGCAACACAGTATGTGCCAAGCATCATAAGATTGATATTGTTGAGCTATTACATTATGAAAAAGATTGTAGATTCACCAAATATAAGAAAATAAGTTTATTTTCTTGAAACTTGTGAGTTTGGAGGAAGATAAGATTGATGAGCTAGTGGTATAAAATTTGATATAAACCATTTTTGAGGTGAATTCAAATGGATTATAGGAGAAGTTTCTAAAATAGACAAGATATGGGGTAGACACATTGTATCCTACCTAATCCATTTAAGCCCTAATTTAGATGATGGATACCAAGAGGGAAAATATTCTAAATTCCTTTATTTGGGAATGTCTAATCACAGAGCAAAAGTGTTAGAAAGTTTGCTGTCATATGTGAGAACCCAAGGAAGAGAAGGAATTAAGAGTTTTACTTCATCAAGTGACCAAGAGAAGAATCTACATGGCATGCTAAGAAGAAGTCTTACGGAGATTTATGCTTGAAGGGTGAACAAGCTATTAGAATTGCAAAGTGTAAAGGCCAAGTAGAATGGAGGACTGAATAGAGATCTATAATCTACAAGAGAAGTTGTAAGTTGTATCACATCAAAGCTCTACTATTACTCCATAACAAGTGTACTAGTCTAGGGTAAATCATTTGGATTAAGGTTGACCTGACAGTCATTGGAAAATCCTTTAATAGGGTGGCATTCCAAGTGAAAGGCCTAAAGTTCTCTAACAAGGCTCACTTTTAATAGGGTGATTGAAATCCCTTAATTGGGTCACATTTAATAGTGTGTATTGTAACCTTTAACAGGGTTGGCCTTTCATAAGGCATCACTTCAAAAGAGTGAAAAAGGAGTAGCATGTTACTAGTGGTTTTTCACAAATCAAGTTTGTACATTAAATCATTGTGTCAAGTGTGCTGATGAATGTGTTGTGTTTCATACTTTACATTTCTACAATTTGATTAAATAGTAACCTGCAAATTTTAAGTATTCACATATTCATTTGGTTGCATGCATGAATATGAATGTTTTATGGGTTCACTAAGATAAGAAAAGTTTTATTAACACATCTAGACCTTGGATAAATATTCACCCCTCCTCTTAGTTAGTCTAAAGAATTCTAACAATTGGTATCAAAGCCATCTACTTAAAAGGACTAGTTTGAAGGTACTAAAAGCACAAAGATTTGAGATTTCAAAAAGAGATGTACCCAAGCTTAACAGAGATAACTTTCTTGTATGGAAAATTTTGATGAAGCTACACCTTAGAGGACTTGGAGATCAAGTACAATCTACCATTATAGTGGAAGATGTTGATCCAGCAAGAGCCCTAGCTATTGAAGATATGAAGAAAAAGAAAGAACACAATCAGGGGATGTTGGAGATTGCCTTTGCCCTAAGTTCTGTTGAATTTGATGATATCAAAAGATGTAACACTGCAAAGGAGGTGTGGGATGCCCTAACCACCACCTATGGAGGAGAAAAAAATGTTCAAAGAGCCAAGTCTGAGACCCTCAAAGGTAAGTTTGATAATATGAGAATGGAAGGTGAAAATATTGGTCAATATGTGGCTAGGATAAAAGAAGTTGTTTGTGCAATAAAAGGTGCTACTAGTCAAAAAAATGATGATACTATGCTAAGTAAAGTTTTGAGGACATTACTATCTATTTATGCTATTAGAGTTTTTGCAATCCAAGAGTTGGGATTGATGACATGAAGAAATAGATGTCTTTTTTACCCTTTTTGTGAACATTTGTTTATACCATGTTGAACTTTGTCATCCTTTGAGTATAGTATTTTGTACTTTTTGATGTATAAGATATGAACATATGGCATAAGATTGATGATTAGAATTATGTTTAAAAATAGTTCATTTTGTTGGTAAAAACTTTTCTTCATGAATGTTTAACATGGGTAGATCTTCCTACAGCCGAAAAGATTACAAAAACTATTAGTTGAATATTGATGTTTTTAATTTATAAATTAATAAATATAAATAAAATCTTGTAGGAAGTCTTGTGTGCATTTGAATGATGATCACAGGTATCCAAGCCAAGTTAGAATCAATCAAAACAACTCAAGTGAAGAACTAGCACTGTGGAATCACAAGTATTAAAGAGGAATGTCATGACTATTAGGGTAAATAATTAATAATTAATAATTTATTCTACTTACATAGGTTTACTTAGATTAATTCATGCATTTAATAGTTGTAGTTGATGAGTTGTTGACAACATGGGAGCTCCCTTCTAGTGTGTTCCACCTTTTTATGGAAGTGTGCTTAGTTGTCAACCTTATCTTCTACCAGTTTCTAGCTTCTATGAGGCCTTCATATTCAAGCTCTCTTTTTTTATTTTTACAACACATCTCATTTTCATTGTAAATACATTTTCCTTGTTTGCAATATTTTTTCTATCAAGTTTATTTAGGGCTTTCCCAAGCTCCACCTTTTCCTACCTGGTTTCCCCTCGACAAGTTATTTGCATGTAGGTGATCTTGGTGAGTTGTAGAGTTGGATTTTATCAACTCTACATGGTATCAAAGGCTCCCTACTGCTTCTTGGCTAAAGGTTTTTTGAAGTCATGATTTAGAGACACAAACCCTAGTTTGTTTGCGCATTTTTCTCCAATCTAGGGGAAAAGCAATTTTTTGGAGCACTTTAGGCCTAAAAAGACATTGCCATTGGATCTGAAAGGCTATTTATAGTTAGAATCCATATAAAATTTGTCAATTTTGGTGACAGGAGCTTCTGGAGTCAAAAATTCTTAGCCCTAGGCTTGCTATACGGTAGTATGGACAATTTGGGCAAAACAAATTTTTTGGCCACAGTTGGGTGGCCACCACCACAGGGATGCCACTATGTAGCATGCACTCAACTCGTAGGCCACTGCAACCAGCCGCATCGCCACAAGAGCACCATGACTAGTGTGCAGCTTGGCCACCGCCCACCCTCCACTGCAGCCTGATGGTACCTCCAGTTTCTGCCACATCTATCTGCTTCTACCACATCAATAGCACTCCACCTCATGCACTCTACCACTACATGGCCCTAAATAGTCATCTGTTAAGTGGGTTTCTGCTGCACCATTGGCACATTTTGCAAGTGACATGTGGCATGGGTGCCACATTGGCACTTGTCATGTGGCCCCTATCACATCACCTTTCTACCACATGGCATCCATGTGGCATGGCTATGTGACCCTCATTTTTGCTATGATGGATCCTAGGCTATCAAATTTAACCTAGGGGTTTGCTGATGTTAGCATGATGTCACCCTACATCAGCACCCCTACCAAGCTCTCCAAGGTCCTTTTTGACGTACTTACAATTTTTTGGCTATAACTTGAGCATATGGAGGTATTTTTCCAATCTAAAAGAAGCACCAAAAAGATGGTTTTGAGATGGTGACATTGGTGTAGGTATTTTCAGGTTTTGATGCAGTTTTACTGCTCATTTTCATAGTTGAATTCTAAAGTTCTATTTTTGACTCTCACAAGCATATTTTTTGTGTCCCTTGTCCATTTTTTGAAAATGTTATATTTTTGGAAAGCTACTTTTGTCATCTTTTCAAAATGCTGTTATTTTCTTTAGATTTTGCACCATGCTATTTCTATCATATTTTTGGCATTTTTTTCTCTATGGTGGATATCTTGGGTGTTCTAGGTCTGAGGATCATTTTCTTGGCATGAGATCTTTCGTTTTGGGCTATACTACCTTTTCTATAAGATTTTTTGATTTTCTAATCATTGTTACCATCATTTGTAAGCATCTTTATGTAAACGCACTATGATAAAGTGCCACTCTTGCATTTTGGGTGCATGAATGTTGTTTTGAGGTAGTTGTACTTGCACTATTTTATAAAGCACCATGGGGGGATATTTGTTTGCCACTTTTATGCCTTCTTCCTTTTGTTTTCCCATGTAGCATTGGTGTGACCATGTCTTTATAAGTGTTTGTACATCTTCCACTCTCTCAACATTCTTGGTTCTGTCTATAGAGGATATTAGCCAACCTTTTTAGTTGCCTATCATCTCACCCTATTTTCATTAAGGAGGTTTTATTCTGTTGTTCTAATGCTTCTATGGTTTGATGGTTCAATAGTGTGAGCTATGTATTTAGTGATTGATCCTATATAGAAGGCAATTGTAGTGGCTAGCTACCTATGCATTTTGGTGAGATGTATCATCTACCATATAAACACACTCAGTTCATGCCTTCTTCTTCCATGGAGGTTGTTTAGATTAGAAATTTCTTTCTGATGGTAGAATTTATGGCTTCTTCATGCTTCAGTGATGCTCTTCAAGATCACTTTTTGTTCCTATTTTATGGGATATTCCTCTAGTTGAAGGCTTCTTTAGTCCTTTGCTAGGTTCTTACCTCTTTTTGGGGAGGTTTCCCCTTGTTATTCTCTCTCTTTCCCCATTTTTAGAGGTTGCATTTCTTTGCATTGTACATGGGTACCTAACATGGCCTTGTTGTCGGGACCCATTTTGCATTTTTTTTAAGATTTGTGAGCTTAAGTCATTCCCTTAGGTTGCACTTAAGGGGGGGGGGGGTGTTAGAGTAAATAATTAATAATTAATAATTTATTTTATTTACTTAAGTTTATTTACTTTAATTCATGTAGTTAATAGTTATAGTTGACTAGTTGTTGACAACATTGGAGTTTATTCCCTTCTAGTGTGTTCCACCTTTTTGTGAAAGTGTGCTTAGTTGTCAACCTTATCTTCTACCACTTTCTACCTTGTTCTACAAGCTTCCATGAGGCAATTATATTCGGGCTCTCTCTTTGTATTTTCACAACACATCTCATTTTCATTATAAATACATTTTTCTTGTTTTCAATATTTTATCTCTAAAGTTTGTTTAGGGTTTTTTCAAGCTCCACCTCTTCCTTCTTTGTTTCCCTTCGATAGGTTATTTGCATGCAGGTGATCTTGGTGAGCTGTGGAGTTGGATTTTGCATGTAGTTAATAGTTGTAGTTGATGAGTTGTTGACAAAATGGGAGTTTGTTCCCTTCTAGTGTGTTCCACCTTTTTGTGGAAGTGTGCTTAGTTGTCAACCTTATGGGTATGTGCAAGATCATGGTCAACCAAACTATGCTCTTAAGTGGCAATAAAAAATTTAAAAATTAGAGTTATGTCAACTTGATGTGCAATTTTCTACTTGTTATTAACTTTATATCAAAAAGTTGAGAGAAAAGAATCTGTAGCAAATTGAATCTAGTTTCTAAACTACTCAGACTTATCTCAAAAAAATTAAAATTGATTGGTCAAAATTTTGAATTTTAATGCAATATTACAAAAATTTCAGAACAAAAATAAGAAGTAGACATATATCTGACCACCTTAATCAAAATCAAATGATAATATTTTTTAATAATATTCTAGATATAAGTTGTAGAGTAATGCTTGGATGTGACCCATATTTTTGGGTATTTTTATTCTAAATAAATAATAATTAATTAATTTTTGACTTTAGTATTTTTGGAATAAAAAAACTCTCGTGTATGACCACCTTAACTAATTCAAAACTCCGTAGAATTCAATTTTTTATTTATTTTTCCTTATTTTAGAAGAACCATAGAATGTGATGCATCTTTTGGATTTAAAAAATGTTGTACCATTTGAAAATTATAGTTGTTTTTCAAGTAGTGTGGTAGTCAGCACTTTATATGTAACTCCATTAGAAAATAAATAATAATTAATTACTAAACTCTTAATTTGACAAACCTTACATTTATGGAAAGATAAGAACATTCTTAAGAAACCCCTTTCATTTCATCAAATTTTGGTGAAAAAATGTCATCAGCTACATGTTTGAAGTAAAACTCACATAAAAATAGGCCAAAAGCTCATTTTTAGGATGTTTTTAAAGTTGACCATATAGGTTTGGTATCAAAGATATAGTAGACCTTATAAAGATATTAATTGTTTTCATTTAGTATTAGGTTGGGTGGGAAAAAAGTTGGAATAGATTTTGAAATGGTTTGAGATATTTCAGAACTACAGATTTTTTCAGATCGCCACTTTTTGGCACACCATGATCCCACACATACCCTTATCTTCTACCACTTTCTAGCTTTTTCTACAAGCTTCCATGAGGCCTTTATATTCAAGCTCTCTCTTTCTATTTTCACAAAAAATCTCATTTTTATTGTAAATACATTTTCCTTGTTTGTAATATTTTCTCTCTCAAGTCTATTTAGGGTTTTTCCAAGCTCCATCTCTTCCTTCTTGGTTTCCCTTTGACGGATTATTTGCATGCAAGTGATCTTGGTGAGCTATGGAATTGGATTTTATCAACTCCTACAATGACACTATTATAGTCAAAGACTTAGCAGCAAAACTAGAAGGGACCTATTTAATGAAATAACAAGGGACCTATTCAGTGGCATAGAAAACAAACCTAATCCAACAGAATAAGCGGGACCTAATAAAGTGACTAAGTGGGAAACCAAGCATCCAGGCGATCAGTTGAACATGTAAGGAATTGTTACACGATACCTAGATTCCTAGAAGCTATTAAATTCATATAGCAAAGAATATTTAGCATCTACTATGCTCTGTATTTGTATGAATTTAAGGAGATAACTGATGTTTTTAAGTTGCATGCTTGCATGAATCTTGAGCTGTAATGAACTATCCTTCATGAGGAAGTCATGATTGTAGGAATTTGTTATTCCCTTCCTTTTAAATAAGATGTTGTCTATATCTATAAGGTCAATTAGTAAGTAGATTGATAGAGTTATTAGATATCCTACTTTCCAAGAAAATGTAATACTACCTTTTTGAATGAATACATGACTTTGTTGAGTTTCTACACTGCCATCTGAGGTATTCTTTAATTCATTCTTCTATGGGGGCTCACATGGAAGGTGGAGTTTACTTTAGCAATTAGGTGTTGGACTCAATTTTCTAAGTTAAGTTTAGAACTGTTGTTCCTACATTTAGTGAAAATAGAACTAGTCACTGTTCCTGTAGTAGTTGTTGCAAAGATGTATGGTTAAGTAGTTAGAGTTTCCTTCCAAATATTTGATAGTTGTCTTTCCTTTTGATAAAATATATTTACTTAATGGTTATTGAGTTCAAGGTAGTAGTGACTTTTGGTAAGGGCTAGAACATATACATTGCGAACACCATCTCAAGTTCACACTCCCAGATTGATATTTAATGAAGATCAGCATAGTACTTTGGTAGTAAAGGATATCTAATCTTGCAACTAAAATGTGTAACTAAAATGTGTTATATTGGCTTGACATTTTTGGTGTTATTGTCGGGGATGGTGTCAGTCTAGTATTCACTATTGAGTCACCTAGTTAGTTTCATTTTTAGTATTTTTCATATATAGGAGAAGAGACCACCTTGGAAGATTTCTTCCCAATTTCAATCAGGAAGATCCCTTTCATCCTAATCCTGAGGAAGAAGAAAGAGAAGAAAGAGAAGAAGAAGAAGAACTATTTGAGAACATGTTTGCAAAAGCACCTGATCAAGTACAGTCACTAAGCACATCTGAAGAATCTTTCCATTTGAATAATCTTTTTGTTGAGCTAGAATATCAAAATAATCTATTAGCTATAGTCTTTTATCAACCACCACTAGGAAATCCACAAATGGTAGCTACTTAGCATACCTTTCCCTTTCCAATCCCTACTCAGTAGGGTAATCAAAATCTAGAAAATATACCCTTAGCTGCCCTACCAAAGTTCTATGGCCTTATTAGTGAAGACCTAGAAACCTTTCTCTTTGAGTTTGACATTCTTTTTCGAAGTTATGATTACACCATAGATTCTCATAAACTAAAATTGTTTCCATCAACTCTCAAATAAGCTACCTTAAGATGGTTTATGAGTCTAGGTGCCAATGCTATGATAGATTGGCCAACTATGAGTAACTTATTCCTTAATAAATATAGGGCATATTATAGGGGCCATGACTTAGAGGGAGATGGCATTTTAAAAATGTCACAAAAGGAGGATGAAACTTTGGAGGACTATGTTGCACAGTTCATGTTCAACTTGCAGTGCAATACACAACATTAGATGAATGAGGAGTGCATGAAAGGAGTATGGAAGCCTTAGACTTAATGGATGGAGGTGACATTACATAGAAGACATGGGCTGAAATATGAACATTTGCTTGAACTATTCTAGAGAAAAAATTTTAAAAAGATGAGGCTTGAGGGACTTACTCCAAAAATCCCTTGGTGCCAGAGTATCTAAGATAGAACTATCAAACCTCTTATCAGATTTCAAGCAAGACATCATTAATGATGTTGCTACACAACTAGACACCATGAACATTTGCTTGAACTATTCTAGAGAAAAAATTTTAAAAAGACGAGGCTTGAGGGACTTACTCCAAAAATCCCCTGGTGCCAGAGTATCTAAGATAGAACTATCAAACCTCTTATCAGATTTCAAGCAAGACATCATTAATGATGTTTCTACACAACTAGACACCATGAAATCATGGGGGAAGGAGGAGGATGCTGAGATTATGTTAGCAAAATATTTCCCTCACTGCAAAGAGAAGAAACACAACTGTCAATGCAACCCTATTGCTAGTTTGGAGTCACAACATGTGCCTACTAAATTTAAGGCAATTAATGAAGATAGAGAAGTCCTCTATGTTGCTCAATGAAGGTTGTGGGATCCAAGAATAGGTATTCCTCAAGACCCACTTCATAATAATAGTGATAATAGTCAATGGCAATAGCAACAACATGGTAGTTATAATAGTTGGCAACAACCTAACCAAGGCTGGCAGCTACCTCAGCAAGGTTTGTGGTAGCCTAACCAAGGTTGGAAGCAAACTCAACAAGGTTTGTAGCGACCTTAGCAAGGTTGGAAGCATCCCAACCAAGGTTTGTAGCAACCTAACCAAGCTTGGCAGCAAGCCCAGAACTGGTAGTAGCAATAGCATCAACAAGCCTTGATATAGCCTCCTCAACAGCAAGCCTTAATGCCTCCTATAGCCAATACAACCTCTCCAAAATAGCAACAATTACATGCACAACCTACATCTAATCCCAATAATGCAAAGCCTTCAACCCAATAAGAAAGCTATTCCATCACCTTGAGTGATATTTATCTATGATCTAGAACAACACTTGCATCACCTCAGTAGCCTATTATAACAAAAGTAGATTATACCTCTCTTGAGTCTATTCAAGAGCCTACAACCACTATCTCTCCTATAGCCAAGAAACCACCATTTCCTAGTAGGTTAATAGAGAAAACTCTACCAAATGAAAATCAAGCTACACTAGATTTACTTGAACAACTTGAGCAAATGACAGTAAAAATCCTCTTGCTTGATGCAATAAAAGAGGTATCCATATATACAAAAACTATCAAAGAAGACTATATTAAAAATCTAGGAAGGAAAAAGAAGGACCCAAAAACTATCCATGTCCTTGGCTAGCTTTTGGATCTTATGCTTGATAACCTTAAGATAACTAAGTATGTAGACCTTAGAAGTCTAGTAGTCACACTTTCTATTCAAGGAATACAAGTGAAAAATCTCCTAATAGACTTAGGAGCATCCATTAATGTAATTACCAAGGAAGTAATGTCCAAATTAAACATCATTGGTCTTAGACAAACACCAACAATCTTGCAATTAGCAGATAGTTGTACCATCATTCCTGATGGTATGTTAGAAGATGTCATTGTTACATTACATTCATGGGATTACCTAGTTGACTTTGTAGTACTCTCTCCAAAAAAAAGTATTGGGGGTATCCTATCATTCTAGGACAGCCATGATTAGCCACAATAGATTCTTATATTGCATGCTAATAACGGAAAATGACCATTTTAGATGGTACGAACACTAAAAACTTAACCTTGTATTCTCCTGTTTAGCCTTTGTTGTAGGATGATCAAGTTGTCTTGCCAAATTTAGGAGATTCTGAAATGGACATAGATTCTATTAAATAATTGATGGTGATCTCAAGGGACTCATTTGTAAGAATTAAAGAGGAGGGTGATGTCATTCATATGTTATATTGAATGAGTACAGAATGCAACCTAAGATACCTTCCAAATAGGATTGTGTTTTAGAAAATATTCTGCCTTTACTATCTGAGCTTCATTATTCTGAGTTTGCATAGATTCTACATTCACTCTTGCCACATGAAATAGACTCACTACTAATTGATTAGATTTCAATGGCTAAAAAAGTAGTTGTTATCATTTGTTCACCTACCAAGGATTCAAATTTTAAATGTCCAGCCCGTCCAACAGCTAGTCCCAGAAGTAATATTATTTTAATGCCTAAGAGACATCGTAAAAATCTAAATGATCAAACCTTATAAAATTTTCCATGGCCCGCAAGTTCTCTAGCCGTCAGATCTAAGGAAGATCTATGGAGGGTGCCATCTCGCTATGGCAAAGTTGTGCGAGATTTATGTTAGCGACATCATTCCCTATTGACCTGTGTCTAGTGGGTCTAGTTGTAGGTCATCCAAGACTCACAGTGGGTTGAAAAAGGTTTTACGGCAGGCAGGTTGCGTGACCGAAACGTGTTTGCGGCAGCTAGGAGAATATGTGGTTCACGGGCTGAAAAGTTCAAAAGATGGCAAGGTGCCATGTCACCATCAGAAAACCCACAAGTTTTTCGATAGCAACATAGCACCTAGCCAGCCGAAGGTGGTTTTCTACAGTGAGTCCAAGTGTCGGTGGCAATGTTGCGTCATCGAGAAAGTTAGCGGCAGGAGTGATCAGATAGTTGGGTCTCATTTGTACCTCATCTGCACAGTCAAAAAGCTGGACAAGATGTCAGCAAATTAGAGGGAGACACGTGCGAATTAGAGGACATGTCATCAGTTGGGCATTATGGTACTATGGGAACTTGACCTCAATTTTCTCATAGCGACATGGCGCCTAGTCGACACGTGGCTGCTCTGTGGGATCAAGTCTTGGGTCTGCCAAGTTGATGTTTCGAAGGCCAATCAGGAGGTGCCAGGTGTATGAGTCAGGGCATATGTGGCTCATGGGCCTAACAATTTTTAGAAGGAAGGATGTGCAAAGTATGAGGTGGTTCTGACCGTCAGATTGAACTTGATCTACGATGGGCGCAATCGCGCTATGGAAAAGCTGCGCGAGATTTACAACAGTGACATAACACCATGGCGCCATGTGTCCCCCAATAGGGTAAAGTAGTATGAACCCTCTAGGTTGGTGCTTTTTCAAACCAAGGTGGTGCTTTGTTAGGCCAATGGGGAGTAGCCACATATGCTAGGTTAGAATACAGTCAGTGCAGGGGACCAGATCTTCACCGTCGCTAGTACAAGTAGAGGTTGACTTCTCTACCATCAGATCAAGGCAGATCGATGGTCAGCACTATGTCTCTTATCAAAAGTTGCACGATGAATATGATGGCAACATAGTGCTTGGAGGAAATGTGTCCTCATGGGTCTAGGGATGTCAGCAAAGATCCATCAAATAGCGATACGTGGCCAGTTTCTGTTGATTCAGGAACATAAGGGGCAGGTGACAGTATCTATATTGCTTGCCATCAGATCAAGGAAAATTGATGGATGGCACCATGTCACCATGGTGAAGTTGTGCGATCTTTACCATAGTGACATGGAGTCTTGCTGACATGTGTCTCAATGGCCCGGTCAGGATTGACGATCGGCTGGCAGTTAGTGTAACCATCACAGTTAAAGATAACATTTCAAAGGTGGTACAGTTAGTCCAACATAAGGAATGGTCAGTGCGTGGGAACTTGAGGAGGTGGCAAAGTAAAGAGAGGTAATTGGCCCACATGGCCCAATTAGTGCATAGGGAGCTATTTGACTTGCTTTAACCTCGCAGATTCATGAGCCAGAAATAATGAATCAAGTTTTTTGCCACGAGATTTTGATCCTATGATCAATGCCACCGGCTCAGAAATGAATGCAAAACATACAGAAACACTCCACCATCTTAGTTGATCTAGCTACTGTGTTAGGATCATTCATTGGCGCCACTTCTATCTACTCGAGGCATTTCTTTAGTCGAATACCTAGTTTTGTACCTCAGAACCATGCTCGAGTGTGATCGTTGATCGAATATTTTTGTATGGGAGCTTGATGGTAGTAGTTGAGCAGTTAATGTAGAGCCAATTTCCTCAGTTATGCCTGAACTATAAAGGCAATTTTGAAATCTTTTCTTAGCAGGACCCTTCTCTGTTATTATTTGCTACTGCTCACAGGTCTGCAGTGTAAAATTCCCTATGCCTCTGAATTGTATGATTTTCTATTTTATCCCCTTCAGCCATTAATGTGTATGTGTATCCTTCTTGCCTCTCATTGGTGTATTGTTGAGATCTATAGTCTGCATACTATATCTATTTTTTCCCATTGCAATTCCTCTTTCCTTGTGTTATTCAATTTGGTTTTCTGATTTGTATGTGGTTATTTGATTAAAAGAAAGTCTGAACACATATATCCTTATTTTCATTCTGGTTCAGTTGTGCATGTATGGGCAGAGATTGGTCCAAACACTCTATTTTGGTGCATCACCTCCTTAGATTAGACTAGGTAGATTTTCTTTTGTGCTCTCCTTCTCCCTTTTCCTCTCTAAGAGTAGATAGGTGTGCCCTGATAGTAAGAGGAAGTCGGCCTTCTTCGGAGACTCAACCTCGTAGTTCAAGTCCCACAGCTTAGAGGTTGTTTCCATGTCTCACTAGGTTGTCCTCATGCATAGGCCTTGGACAAGGGTGCAAACCTAAGTGACAATAGTTTTTGGCATGCTCGGTGGGACTCATCCTTTAAAGATTTTAAGTCTACTGGTGTCAAAGAAGAAAGATTTTTAGAGATTAATGCTGTAGAGATAGTGCTGGCTTCAGTATTCAAGCCTTCAAGAGGCTGATTCTTCAAAGTACTTGGTGACTCTAAACATCAACAAATCTGGTTCCAAGCCAAATTTGTAGTAATTCATGCCCAGAGCTGAAACAAGGGCATCTTCTAGAGGTAAATTTCAATATCAAGAGCTTTCTCTTTCAAATCCTAGAAGGAGGACTAGAACTTCATTATCACCAGTTAGGGGTGTAATAACAGTTAATATAACTGTAAGATCTGCCTCTACTCCTCCTACGGTTCGAATTCAGCCTAGATTTCCATCAACACTCATCAATAGAACACTTGTTTACATGGCACAGCCAAGAGTTCATGATTTTGCCACCTTTAATGGTGGATGTCCTCTATTGTTAGCCCAAAGACATGACATACCAGTATCTGCACTAAAAAGTATACCTGATTTTACTGGTGAAACTTCCATCTCCCCTTTAGAGCATATCCAAGAAGTAGCAAATGTTTGTAATATTCATGGTATTACAGAGGATGATGTTGTTGTCAGACTTCTAGACTCATCTTTCAAAGGAAAAGCATTACAGTGGTATAGAGGCCTAGCTCATGGTTCTATAACTGATTGGGATGGACTAGGAGTAGGATTATGCAAACATTTTGAGGATAAGAGTGACCATTTTTCACTTTTAGAGCAATTGACTACTATTAAAAGAGACCCCATGAATGTATGACTAATTTTAACTATAGATTTCAAAAGACATGGGATAGAATACCTACTACAGTGAAACCTACCCCTGGTAATGCCTTCTTGCATTACCTTAGAGCTTTTAACAGTGATATTGCCACTACAATCCAAACTATGGGAGGAGATACCTTGCCTAATGCTTATGAGATAGCCATAAAAATTGAGAACATCTTGATACAAGGAGGAAAGTTGTCTCCAAGGCCCCCTATGCCTTTCTTTCCTGATGTTCCCAACCACCAACCAGCAATATCCCCTCTTCCTACAACTTCTACATCACAAACCCTTACTCCAGTCCCTCAAGCTTCCACATCCTCAATTGGGATAGATGAACTCAAAGAGATGCTCCAAGGTCTAGTGCTGAATACAGATAAGAGAGAGAAGACCCTGGATAAAAAATTGCAAGAGTAGGGGAGGGAGTTGAAGGACCAAGGGAAGAGATTAGAGGATAGTTTCTCTATGATACAAAAAATGAGTAACAAGGTGGTGGCCTTAGAAAGGCAACAAGCTCAAGGTGGCAAACCTCCCCATTTGCAATATCAAGCTCCAAATAGTGGTAGGCCTCCTAATCAATGGAATAGCTCTTTTGATCAGGGTAGGCAAAATAGTCATGCTTCTACTTCAAGCTCAAATCAGAACAGAGCTATAGTCC
This sequence comes from Cupressus sempervirens, assembly GCA_028749045.1. Lineage (NCBI taxonomy): Eukaryota > Viridiplantae > Streptophyta > Pinopsida > Cupressales > Cupressaceae > Cupressus > Cupressus sempervirens. Next base: position 560,464,568 of record CM053787.1, on the reverse strand, counting down.
CTTAGAATAACTTGGCCCAAGATCAAGATTTTTGTCCTTCCTGCAACTATTCTTATGCCTATTGCATGTGCTAGAAGGCAGAATCTTATTTGGCCCTAACTGTCCAAGAACCTGTAGCAAAGAAACCATACAAGGAAGATCATTCCAAGGAGGCCTCATATATTCAAGGGTGTGATGATTGCTCTTTCATGAATCATCAAATTGGGGAGTAGTGTAATGTAAACAAGGATTCCGTTGCTCATAACACAAGAAGTAAGAAGAGAGCTATGGAACATGTTGCCCCTCCTTCTCCTAAGCAGGCCTCAACTTCAAGTGCTACACCTCATGCACATGCAGCAAATGAACAAACAAGTACTTCACAAAAACAAAAGCAAGATTATAGAAGGAAAGATGCAAGTGATCCTTATGTTGCCCCATCTCAACCTCTTATAAGTGCAGCTCCCAAAGTTTCTACCAAAGTTCCTAATACACCTTTCAGTGTGGTAGAGAAAATGAAGAAGACTAATGTGAACATTTCTATGTGGGATGCTGTTGCTACCATACCAATGCAGAAGAGGATGTTGCAGCAAGAATTAGAGAAGATTGAACCCAAGGATCAGCCATATGTCATGGAGAGTGCCACAAGTCTAGTACAACCAGCAAGGGATGTGGAGACAAGTAAAAAGGTTAGACCTCCTCCATTCTATGTTTCTCTAATTATAGGGGGCAAATTAGTCCATAATTGCATGATAGATTCAGGGGCTAGTAGCTCAGTAATGCCTAGGTGTGTTGCTGATGCTTTAGGAATGAAATATGAGCCCATTGTTAGGGATGTGTTACAATTAGATGGTAGTACTGTCAAAATTGTAGGTATCGTTAGGAATGTGGAGATGGCCCTACATGCATGCCCTAGTTGCACTGTGATTCAAGACATATCTATTGCTGAAGTCAAGTCCTATTTTGCTATCTGTCTTTCAAGAGACTTTACTGCTCAAATTGGTGGATTCATATCTGCTGATTGGTCATATATGTCATTTAAGACTAGATATGGAGCCAATGCGTCAATTAGAGCAGAACCTCAAGCCCTTCATCACACTGAATCCTACATCGCTAACTTCATCAACATGAACTGCCCTATTCTAGAGATGGATGAAAATGACATAGTAAATGAGCCTTTCACTTCCATAGTAGAGATTCATGATTTCTTCTTGGATGAGTGGGCAAATGCATATTAGTTTGAGCCTATGTCAGAGACTCTTGAGACGGGCCTTAGTACATATTGCATAATAAAGAAAGATGCTCAAGTTCCTGATCTTGTTGGGACTAATGATGATATAAATGGAACATGGAGTATGTACTTTGATGGCTCAAGGAATAGAAATTGATCAGGGGCTGGTGTTATGCTGATCTCTCCTGCACAAATAAGATACTACTTCTCCTTTAGGCTCTAATTTAGTTGCACCAATAATGTGGCCGAGTATGAATATTTGATTCAAGGTCTCTTACTTGCCCAAAAGAGAGGAATTCAAGCCTTGAGAGTATATGGGGATAGTGAGTTGGTAGTTAACCAAGTGAGAAACTAGAATATCACCAAGAATGGCCTGCTCAAGTCTTACAAACATAGAGTCTGGGATTTTCACGAGGGCTTCAATGCATTTAATATTCAGAGCATTCCTAGGAAAGAAAATAAACATGCTGATAGACTTGTAGCAGTAGGTGTAGCTTATGATGTACCAAGGAATATTGAGGAAGAAAAGAAGCAACAAATAAGGGTGGTAGTGAGGCCTTCCATCCCTGACAACAACACTCATTGGCAGGTGTTCGATTCTAATGAGCAGATTGTGAGTTTCTTGCAGAATGGGGCAAAATTCTCAGATAGAAACTAGTCAAGACTGCAAGATCAGTATGGTGATCAGATAATTCACCTCAATTCTAACAAGTTGCCCAAGGGTCTCATTACCTTGGAGAGTGTTTTTAATCCTGATGATCAAACAAGAGGCAAAGGAATGAATCTAGCTGCAGAAAAGGATGATTATGCCCCAGTTACAATTGCTGATGGAAAATCTCTGAATATGGGGAAGGTATGTTCTGAAACTGAGCAAGAAAACTTCATTCATTTATGTCAAGAATTTAATGATGTATTTTCTTGGACATATGATGACTTAAAAGGGTTTGACCCTAGTTTGTTTCAGCATACCATAGATTTAATTGATAAGGCCAAACCAGTAAGACAAAAACAAAGACCAGTGAATCCTATGATTGAGCCCCTAATGAGAAAAGAACTATCCAAGTTGATAGAGGCTAATATAATATTTCCTATCAAGCACTCAACATGGGTAGCTAACCTTGTCCCTGTAAGGAAGAAGAATGGAGAAATCAGATTGTGTGTGGACTTTAGAGACCTTAATCAGGCTTCTCTTAAAGATCACCATCCTCTCCCTTCCATGGAGCAAATCTTGTCCAGAGTCAGTGGGTCAAGGAGGTTCTCTTTTCTTGATGGATTCTCTGGTTATAATCAAGTGCTGGTTAAAGAATCTGATAGACATAAGATAGCATTCACTACTAAATGGGGCACCTATGCTTATTGCAAGATGCCATTTGGGCTAACAAATGCAGGTGCCACATTTCAGAAGGGTATGGAGATGGCCTTCAAAAAATTAATTTACAAGTTTGTCTTGGTATACCTTGATGATATAACTGTATATTCAAAAGATGTAGAAGATCATTTTAATCATCTAAGGCAGGTATTTCTAAGATGTAGAGAGTTTGGGGTCTCCCTCAACCCAGCCAAGTGTGTGTTTGCTACAAGCCAAGGAAAACTATTGGGACACATTGTATTTGAGGATGGGCTAACCATTGATCCAGAAAGAACAAAGGCAATACTTGCCCTTCCTCTTCTTAAACACAAGAAGGGGCTGCAAAGTTTCCTTGGTAGAATAAATTTTGTAAGAAGGTTTATTCCTAACCTTGTTACCATGGTGAAACCTCTTACAGCTATGCTTAAGAAAGGTATGGTCTTCTCATGGACCAAGGAAGGGAAGGAGAGTTTTGAAGAGATCAAGGTAGCCATAGCCTCAACCCCTACTCTCATGAACCTAAATTTTGAAAAGGATTTCATCCTCTACACTCTAGGTGGTGAATCAAGTATCTCTGTTGTCTTGACTCAAACAAACGACAAGGATGAGGAGCATTCCATAGCCTTCTTCAGTGAAGGGATCAAGGAATATGAGGATAAGTACATCTTTGTAGAGAAGCAAGCCCTTGCAGTCATCAGAGCCTTGAAGAAATTCAAACACCTCTTATCCCACAATAGGATCCATTTGTTGGTGCCCCATGCCAGTGTAAAAGACTTCCTGTTAAGCAAGGATATTAGTGAAAAGAGAGTTGGATGGATCACTAGGGTAATGGAATATGATGTTGATATTCAGGTTACCAAGCTGGTAAGAGGGAGAAAATTGTGCAAGGAAATGTTATCAGGTCAGGATTCTGATGAAGGGGCCGCTATGGTGATAATAGAGCAGTAGGAGGAAGGAAATGTTAATGGTCCAAGGAGCTGGATAGATGATATGAAGAGCTTCTTATCAGGGAATGGATACCCTCAGGGATTGGCCAGAGCTAAAAGAAGACAATATAGACTATAGTCCATTCCTTATGTTGTAATTGATGGTATCCTATTCAAGAGGGATTTTAATGGGACCCTGTTGAGATGCATTGAAGAAGATCAGGCTGAAAGGATGATCACAGAACTTCATGATGGCCCTGATGGTAGCCATTTCTCTGCAAGAACAACTTCCATGAAGATCATGAGGGCTGGTTATTATTGACCATCTCTGTTCCATGATTGTTATGGATATGTGAGAAAATGTGAGAAGTGTGCTTTCTTTTTAGGCAAACAGAGGCTTGCATCTCTCCCCCTTCATCCTATTCAGGCGGATCAGCCCTTTACTCAGTGGGGGTTGGATTTTATAGGCCCCATTAATCCTCCATCTAGTGCAGGTCGTAAATGGATTTTGGCTGCTATTGATTATTTCATTAGATGGACAGAGGCAGTTGCCTTGAAGGATGCCATAGAACCATCAGTTGTTGAGTTCCTTGATGGAATTGTATCTAGGTTTGGTGCTCCTTCTACTATTATCTCAAACAATGCTAGGTCTTTTGTTTGGACCCAGATTTATGCATGGGCAATGAATCACAATATCTACCTAAGCGCATCGTCAAATTACTATCCCCAGGGTAATGGTTTGGCTAAGTCTTCCAACAAGAATCTGATCAGAATCATGAAGAGGACAATAGAAGACAATCAGAGGGTTCTGCATAAGAAATTAAGGACTGCTCTATGGGCTGATAGGATAACACCCAAGAGATCTATTGGGAATTCACCTTTTGTGCTGGTATATGGTAGGGAGGCCAGACTCCCAATTTCATTGGAATTCCCATCTTTGGAGTTGGCTCATCAGCTGGAATTGATTAAAGATAATGCCATGTTAGTAAGAATGGCAGAGTTGATTGAACTAGAAGAAAAGAGAAACAAAGACATGCAAACCCTGGAAATGCATCAGTAGTAGATGAAAAGGAGTTTTGATAAGAAGGCTAGGGACAGAACCTTCAGAGAAGGAGATTTAGTCCTTAAGTGGGACTCAGACAAAGCAAAACCAGGAAGACATTCCAAGTTCGATGCATTATGGAGTGGCCCCTATCTGATTGCTAGTTGCAAGCAGGCTAATGCATTTCAGTTGAGTAGACCAAATCGTGAAATTTTGCCCATTCTAGTCAATGGGATTTATTTGAAGCCTTGTTTCTAAAAAATTATGAATCCATGTATATAGGTAGTTTAGTTTCCTTCCGTTGTTTCCTATTTTTCAATAAGTGCACGTGCACAGGTTTCTCTCTTTGAGTTGCCAACTTCCAAAGTTTTGCCAGTTTTGAAGTGTCTCAGGTTGCAGAGGAAGTTTTGTTTTTTGTTTCCAGTTGTAGTTGCAGAGCTAGGATTTTCACTATTTTGATCTCCTCATAGAAGGGTTACGGTTTTACAATTCTTAGATTCACACCTTTTCAACCTTGTGACCCAATGGATTGTTACAGGTGCTGGTCATGCATCGAGTAGGCTCATGCCCCCTGTGAGTCGCCATAAATATTATCATTTGTTCACCCACCAAGGATTTGAATTTTAAATGTCCAGCTCATCCAATGGCTAGTCGTAGAAGTAATATTATTTTAATGCCTAAGAGACATCAAAAAAATCTAAACAATCAAACCTTATAAAAGTTTCCACGACCCATAGGTTTTTTGGCTGTCAGATCTGAGGAAGATCTATGGAGAGCGCCATCTCGCTATGGAAAAGTTGTGCAAGATTTATGTTAGTAAAATCACACCCTATTGATGTGTGTCCAGTGGGTCCAGTTGCAGGTCGTCCAAGACTCATGGTAGGTCAAAAAAGGTTTCACAGTGGGCACGTTGCATCACCAGAACATGTTTGCGATGGTCGAGAGAATATGTGGTTCACAGGCTGAAAAATTCAAAAGATGGCAAGGTGCCATGTCACCATAAGAAAACCCATGAGTTTTTTGATACCGAGATAGCAGTCAACCAGCCGGAGGTGGTGTTCTATGGTGAGTCCTAGTGTCAGCGGCAAGGTTGCGTCATTTGGAAAGTTAGCGACAGGAGCGATCAGACAGTTGGGTCCCATTTGTACCTCATCTGCACAGTCAAAAAGCTCAAAGGGATGTCAGCGAATTAGAGGGAGCCACATGCAAATCAGAGGACATGTCATTGGTTGGGCACTATAGCACTATGGGAACTTGACCTCAATTTTCCCATAGCAACATGGCACCTAGTCGACACGTGGCTGCTCTGTGGGATCAAGCCTTGGGTCTGCCAAGTTGATGTTTTGAAGGCCAATCAGGAGGTGCTAGGTGTATTAGTCAGGGCATATGTGGCTCATGAGCCCAATGATTTTTAGAAGGAAGGATGTGCAGAGTACGAGGTGGTTCTGACCATCAGATTGAAGTTGATCTACGATGGGTGCCATCACGCTATGGAAAAGCTGTGCAAGATTTACAACAGCGACATAACACCATGGTGCCACGTGTCCCCCAGTAGGGTCAAGCGGTATGAACCCTCCAGGTTGGTTCTTTTTCAGACCAAGGTGGTGCTTTGTTAGGCCAATGGGGAGCAACCACGTATGCCAGGTCAGAATACAGTCAGCACAGTGGACCAGATCTTCATTGTCACCAGTACAAGTAGAGGTTGATTTCTCTACCATCAGATCAAGGTAGATCGACGGTCAGTGCTATGTCGCTTATCAGAAGCTACATGACAAATATGATGGTGACATAGTGCCTGGAGGACACGTGTCCTCATGGATCCAGGGATGTCAGTGAAGATCCGTCAGACAGCGATACGTGGCCAGTTTCTGTTGATTCAGGAACCTAAGGGGCAGGTGACAGTATCTATCTTGCTTGCCGTCGGATCAAGGAAAATCAATGGATGGCACCATGTCACCATGGTGAAGTTGTGTGATCTTTACCATAGTGACATGACATCTTGCTGACACGTATCTCACTGGCCCGATCAAGATTGATGGTCGACTGGCAGTTAGTGTAACCGTCATAGTTAAAGATAACATTTTGAAGGTGGCATGGTTAGTCCAACGTAAGGAATGGTCAGCGCATGGGACCTTGAGGAGGTGGCAAAGTAAAGAGAGGCGATTGGCTCGCATGGCCCGGTTGGTGCATAAGGAGTTGTTTGACTTGCTTTGACCTCACAGATTCATGAGCTAGAAACAATGAATTAGGTTTTTGGCCACGAGATTTTGATCGTGTGATCAATGCCATCGACTCAGAAATGAATGTGAAACATAGGGAAACACTCCACCATCTCAGTTGATCCATCTACTATGTTAGGATCATTCATTGGTGCCACTTCTGTCTACTCGAGGCATTTCTTCAGTCGAATACCTGATTTTATACCTCAGAACCATGCTCGAGTGTGATCTTTGATTGAATATTTTTGTATGGGAGCTTGATGGCAGTAGTTGAGCAGTTAATGCAGAGCCAATTTCCTCAGTTATGCCTAAACTATAAAGGAAATTTTGTAATCTTTTCTTAGCAGGACCCTTCTCTGTTATTCTCTACTACTGCTCACAGGTCTGCAGTGTAAAATTCCCTATGCCTCTGAACTGTATGATTTTCTCTTTTATCCCCAGGTAAAAGCATAGATCTGTGTCACCGTTTGTGATACAAAAACCTGTTTTGGTCAAATCTCATTTCTCTATCAAAACTCAATTTAAAAAAAAAACTAAAAATACCCTTTTATAGATTTCAGATTCAATATCATCATTATATAAATTTTTGAGTGTTTTGATTAGTTATAATATGCTATAATCTAAAAATATTATAAGTCGATATTTCAACATTTCAGAAGATGCTCTCTCAAAAAATGAAAAAAAATAGTAAATCATATCAAAAAAATAAAAAATATATATTCATCACTAGAGGAGAGAATCCTCTTCATGAATATGTAATTTTTCTTCAAGAAGGTATAGATTTGATAGGGAAGTTTTGACGGGAGGAAAAAACTGTTGGATTCTGACAAGGTCGAACTTGAGTACTTATAACAAAGAAAATATACATCAAAAATAATTATTTCTTTTTTTGTGCACTAGCTATACATGTCATCTATAAAATATTTTCAAATCATAATAAAAAAAGATGATTTGCACATACTTGTTTGACGAGAACTACATCCTATATTTTTTACAGTTAAAAAAGGGACTTCAAAATAAAATAAAATGAATAAATTCTTAGTCAAAAAAATAATAAAAATTATAGGCATAAAGTTCATACAATTCTACACATTTCATTAGTTTACATCATCTTCATATTTTAAACACAAATACCATTTTTTTTGTCATTAATGTTGAACTGTCACATTATGATATCACTTTTCTTTATAAAAGGTGACACAGGTTTGTGCTTTTACCCCCCCTTCAGCGATTAATGTGTATGTGTATCCTTCTTGCCTCTCATTGGTGTATTGTTGAGATTTGTAGTCTGCATACTGTATCTATTTTTTCCCATTGGATAATATATAAGTGAGATTCCTCTTTCCTTGTGTTATTCAATTTGGTTTTATGATCTGTATGTGGTTATTTGATTAAAAGCACATTTGAACACGTATATCCTTAGTTTCATTATGGTTCAGTAGCACATGTATGAGTAGAGATTGGTCCGAACACTCTATTTTGGTGCATCACCTCCTTAGATTAGACTAGGTAGATTTTCTTTCATGCTCTCCTTCTCCCTTTTCCTCTCCAAGAGTAGATAGGTGCGCCTTGATAGTAAGAGGAAGCCGGCCTTCTTCAGAGACTCAACCTCGTAGTTCAAGTCCCACAGCTTGGAGGTTGTTTCCATGTTTCATAGGCCTTGGACAAGGGTGCAAACCTAAGTGACAACAGTAGTCAAAACAACAATTGTTTTAAGAAGAGAATTAAACTTAAGAAAATCCTTATCTTAGGCACAACATCATGATATCCTTTCATTGTTACAAAAGCACCAAGATTCTTTTTCTTGGGATTATATGGATGCAAAAGGTTTGGACCCTACACTCTGTACTCATAGGATCTATATAAGTTCTTATTTCAAACTTGTAAGACAATCTTAGCATAGGATAAACCCAGCACTAAAGGACATTATCAAAAATGAACTACAAAAGTTATTCAATGTTGGCTTTATATATTCTATTTTAGATAGTCAATGGGTTTTACGATTGGTTATTGTTCCAAAGAAAGGGGGAAATGGTTAGTTTCCATAGATTATAGAGAACTTAACTTAGTTACCAAGAAGGATCATTTTCCACTATCATTTGTAGATTAGGTTCTTGATAATCTTGTAGGAAAGAAGTACTTTTCCTTCTTCGATGGGTTTAGCGGTTACAATCAAATCTAGATAGCACTAGAGGATTAGGATAAGGCCACATTCACATGTCCATGGGAAACATTTTCTTATTCTATCCTACCATTTGGTTTATGCAATAACCTACAACTTTCCAATGAACTGTTATTAGTGTTTTTTCTAATATATCTATAGACTGCTTAGAGGTATATATGGATGACTTCACCACATATGGGTAGACCTTTGAAGAAGCCAAAGAAAACTTGGAAAAGGTTTTGCAAAGATGCAAAGACTACAACCTATCCTTAAACAGTGAAAAGTGTTTCATAATGATGCAGGAAGGTGTGGTGTTGGGATACTTTATTTTCCCCAAAGGAATTGAAGTGGATCTAGCAAAGATAGAGGTTATATGCACATTGTCTATACTAGCTAAATTGAAAGAAGTTAGGAGTTTTCTAGGGCATACAAGGTAATATTGATGCTTTATTAAAGATTTCAATCAAATTGCAGCCCCTCTGTATAAATTGCTTCAGAAAGATTCAAAGTTCATATGGAACTCTGATTATACAAAGGCCTTCCTATAGCTTAACGAAGTCCTCTGAATAGCACCAGTTCTCTAAGGACCAAATTGGGAGCTACCATTTTATATACATATTGATGCCTCAGACCATGCCATTGGAGTAGTTCTTCGCCAAAAGATGGATTCAGTGGAACATGAAATTTACTATATCAACAAAAATCTTCAAGAAGCCACGTATAATTACACTATAACTAAGAAAGAATTGTTTGTTGTAATTTATGCTCAAAATAAATTTAGACATTATATCATAGGCTACCAGATATTTGTGCATACAAACCACTCTACTATCAAATATTTGATGAACAAATTAGCAATCTCTAGACGATTGGCTCGATGGTTGCTACTAATGCAAGAATTAGACATTACCATTGTCAAAAAACTAGGTAAGGCAAATGTTGTAGCTGATTTCTTATCTCACCTTCAAACACCTAATGATCCTCCAACCATAGAAGATCGCTTCCTTGATGAGCATCTCTTTCTTTTGTTAGCACAAAACCCTTGGTATGCTAACATTGCCAACTACCTAACCACTAGTAAAATACCTCCACATTTCTCTGCAAAGGAAAAAAGATTTTTGGTAGAAAAGAGTTTCAACTTTTCATGGATCTCTGGGTTCATGTTTTATATTGGACTAGATCAGGTGACATAGAGATGTCATAGAGAGTGTGAAACTTATGATGTTCTTCGTGCTTGTCATAATGAGCCTTATGGTTGCCACTTTGCCACCAAATGAACTACATTGAAGATTTTAAATACAATCTATTATTGGACCATGCTTCACAAGGATGAATCTCAATATACCAAAAGATGTGAAAAATATCAGAGAATAGGTCAACCAACAAAAATAGATGAAATGCCCTTGTAGCCATAGATAGTAGTAGCACCATTTGATAAATGGGGGATCAATTTTGTTGGCCCTTTTGAGCCACCTTTAGAAGGGAAGAGTTACATCCTAGTTTGCACTGATTATGTTACTAAATTAGTAGAAGTGAAGCCAATGAAGCATCCACATGATAATAATGTTCCAAAGTTTTTATACAAATGTATCTTTACCAAGTTTGGCATTCTAAGATAATTACAATCAGATCAAAATCCTCAATTTACATCTAAATTGATAGTTGCACTCATAGAGGAATACAAAATTTGGCATGGAAAATCTTCCTTGTATCATCCATAGGCTAATAGATAGGTTGAAGTGACAAATAAAGAGTTAGAAAATATACTCACTAAAATAGTGTCCTTGCGTAGGAAGAATTGGGTGGTTTGACTTCTTGAAGCCTTATGGGCATAGAAAATAGCATGGAAATCCATAACTCTATTTACACCTTTTGAACTCCTAAATGGGAATACAGTTGTCATGCCCATTGAGTTTGAACATAAGACTCTACAGATAGCCTTGGAAATTTGTATTACTCTTCTTGTAGTAGAATAGGATTGCATCTTTCATCTCAATGAGTTGGATGAATGGTGGAAGTTAGCTCCTCATAACACAAAACTAATTCAAAGGCAGAGGAAGCAATGGCATGATAGATTCATTAAAGATAGAGAGTTCTCTATTAGTGATTGGGTGCTCCTATATGACTCATAATATTAGCACCACCAAGGAAAATTTTAGACTAGATGGCTTGGTCCATATGAAATCATCATAATTTTTAACAATGGAGTAGTTCAACTGTCAACAATTGATCTAGTCAAATTTAAACTCTTAGTTAATGGACATCACCTAAAGTTATATCCCAAACCAACAATCTGAGAGGAATTTCTTCAATAGTTCAACAAAACAAAAACATCCCTTCGTTCAACCACTCTATCTGAGTCTTCCACTTAGACATCTGCAACTCCTTATATTTATTTCAAGGCCTTCATAATAAAAATTTTGCATTTTATGCGAAATCATTTCTTTTTTGCCTCATTCCATCTCATCTTCTTATCTTTTCATTATCACTCCACTTAATTAATTTCTATAGTACTAATTAGAGCATCCTTCCTATCACCTATTAGGTTAGTTACACTTGACTCCTCCACATTTATTTAATTTATTATTCATTTAGAAAATTGTGTTATTTTGATTTTCAAAATTTGCAATCTCTAAGCACTAGTAGGACCCAGTCTCTGATAGGTTGGGGGGAGGGAAAATCAAAATCATAAATTGATCTTAATTTGGCATGTATAGGGGGAAGGTCACCTTAGTGATGAGTTGGCAACCCTTTGTACTTCTGTAGTGTGCGAAAATATTTTTAAAAACAACCAACCATTAGATTATGAGTTCACAAGTACATAACCCCTCATTAATATGCCGTATGTTTTGATCATGATCTTTATCCTCATTATGTTTTGGTGATTAAAACTTTGTCATGAAGTACTAAATAATATGATGTTTAGAGTGCTCAAAAGTTCTTAAGATTATTATTTTTCCATACACCATTGTTACATTGAAATCCCCTGTAGCTATTTGTGCTCAAACTTTCAATCATCCTTAGTGAATTCATCACTCATAACATTCTTCAAAGGATGATATGGGTGGATAACTTTAGCGACATGAACTAGTGGATCATAGAGTCTTGGTGGCAAATCTAGCAACATCTAGTTTGTTTAAAAAATGGGGTTGGTTAACTTACTGTGTCGGCCTCAAGCAATTTGATAAAAAAATTGTATTACAATTTCACAATATGCTACAAGATGGATATGCAATAGTCAAGGGTGTTTGGATAGAATTTATAGAATAGGTGGTGGTAGTGGTTACTAGTCTACCTAAAAATGGGGAACAATGGATAGAAGACATGGATGCAGGAGCTGCAAAGGCACAATTCACAGTGCATGGAGACCCTCAGCTAGAGGAAAACAAGAGGCAAGGTATAATATAGTTATCTCTTCCCCTATAATTCATTCAACTTGCTAAGTTTATCATAAGGTATTTTACCTATGAAGGGTGGTATGCCTATTTACATGCTATTCATTTCAAGATTTTGAGTGGTTTGCAGCATGGTGACTATCCTATAAATCTCCCTATTTTTCTTTACAATATTTTCAAAAGGAAAGCTACTTATGTACAACAAGGTAAAACCCAGTCACTATCCCACCATTGTCTAGTAAGAGCCATAGTTGAAAGGAAACTGGCTAGGCAACATTTAGGGGAATGGGATGAATTTGTAAAGCTCAAAATAGTGGGACCCCAAAGGGTTGGGCCTAAGGGCTAGGGAATGAGGACAAGAGATAAAATTTATCATAGGAGTCAAAAGGGTAGTATATAAAATAGTTCATGATGCTTTAGCTTCTGTGTCCACACCCAAGACTACAAAAAAGAGAACTCCACCTTCAAAAGCTTCAACCTCTAAAAGGAGAAAGCCACATATAGATACCATAGGGAAAGCTTTAGAGAAAGTGACTCTAGTGCCACAAGAGATCATAATTGACCTTAGCAAAGGAAAATCTATTGATAATAAGGGTAAACAGACAATCTCTACCCCATGAAAAATTACCAGACTATCTGGAGTAAGCCTAAACATTGGATCCTCCATTCCACCTAGATCCTACATGTAATACATACCCTTGAACATGGAAATTTTCTTGAGAAAGCTTTGAATATTGATAGTGACTCAAACTCTTTATAGTCCTAATGTTAACTTTGTTAATATTGATAGTGACTCAAACTCTTTATAGAAAATGATGTCTAGTTTTGAATAGTAGGCACAAGAAACCAAAAATTTGCTTCCAAAAGAATACCCATCATTTGTAGAGGAAATATTTCAAGAAATTGTTAAGACATTTCAAAATAATATGGCTATGGTGCCCTATACTACAACCACTATACCTTCAAAAAATGTGCCTTTAGAAAAGGTTGATAGTCCTATTGACTGTCACCCCCTAAAAATGCTAACCCTATTGCTTGTCACCATTCTGAAAAATGATGACATGAAGAAATAGATTCCTTTTTGACCTTTTTTGTGAAAAATTTTTTATAACATGCTGAACTTTGTCATCCTTTGAGTGTAGTATTTTGTACTTTTTGATGTATAAGATATGAACATATGGCATAAGAATGATAATCAAAATTATGTTTAAAAAGGGTTCATTTTGTTGGTAAAAATCTTTCTTCATGAATGTTTGGAATGGGTAGATCTTGCTATAGCCAAAGAGATTGCGAAAACTTTTAGTTGAATATTAATGTTTTTTCTTTATAAATTAATAAATATAAATAAAAGCTTGTAGGAATTTTTGTATGTGTTTGAATGATGATTGCAGATATCTAAGCCAAGTCAGAATCAATCAAAACAACTCAAGTGAAGGACTAGTGCAGTGGAAACACAAGTATTAAAGAGGAATGTCATGACACCATTGTAGCCAATGACTTAGCAAAAAAAATAGAAGGGACATATTTAATGAAATAATAAGGGACCTATTTAGTGGCATAGAAAAGGGACCTAATTCGACAGAATAAGTGGGACCTGATAAAGCGACTGAGTAGGAAAGCAAGCATCGAGGCGATCAATTGAACATGCAAAGAATTATTACATGATACCTGGATTCTTGGAAGCTATTAAAGTTAGATAGAAGATCAAATCTAGCATCTCCTATGCTCTATATTTATGAGAATTTAAGGAGATAACTAATGTTTTTATGGTGCATGTTTGCATGAATCTTGAGTTCTAACAAACTATCCTTCATGAGGAAGTCATGATTGTAAGAATGTGTTGTTCCCTTCCTTTTAAATATGACCTTGTCTATATCTAAAAGGTCAAGTAGTAAGTAGATTGATAGAGTTATCAGACATCCTATTTTCCAAGAAAATGTAATACTACCTATTTGAATGAATACATGAGTTTGTTGAGTTTCTACACTTCTTTTTGAGTTAATATTTTCTTCATTCTTCCTTGGGGGCTCACATAGAAGGTGGAGTTTACTTTAGTAATTAGGAGTTAGACTTGGTTTTTAAAGTTAAGTTTAGAACTGTTGTTCCTGCAGCCACTAGAAATACAACCAATCACTATTCCTGCAGTAGTAGTTGCATAGATGTATGGTTAAGTAATTAGAGTTTCCTCCTAAGTATTTGATAGTTGTCTTTCCTTTTGATAAACTAGATTTCCTTAATGGTTATTGAATTCAAGTTAGTAGTGACTTTTAGTAAAGGCTAGAGCATATACTTTGCAGACACCATCTCAAGTTCACACTCCTAGATTGATATTTAATGAAGATCACCGTAGTACTTTGGTAGTAAACGATGTCCAATCTTACAACTAAAAAGATGTTATATTAGCTCGATAGAGATTTATACCAAGAAATAATCTAACCCTTGAAAGTTTGGTTGGTAGACTCATTGCTTTTTAGCTATCTAATTTTAACAATTGCAAACTAGAGAGTCTTGAATCTACTTTCAGAGCTAAATTATTATTGAAGGATTTTGATGAGGTGAAGCAACAGAAGAAGAAGAGAAAGATAAAGTATGAATCTAGTGACAATAATATAAATGAGGAAGATATTGAACAATTCGAAGCACTATTGACTAGAAGATTTCATAGAGGTAAAGGCAAGTTCAAAGGAAAGTTACCCACCATTTGTTTCAATTGCAATGAAGTTGGTTATATTGTTGCAAGATGTACACAGAAGAACTACAAAGAAGGAAAAAAGTACAAGAACAAAAGAGAAGATGACAATAGAGATTATAAAGACAAAGGCAAGAGGTCATGCTACATTACTGAAGAAGGAAGTAGAGATAACTCTGATGAATATGATGATGAAGTGGTGTATGTTACAATGAAGGATGATTTTAATAAAGATGAGGCAATTGCACTTGTAACTTGTGTAGACAAAAATGATAAATGGATCATTGATAGTGGATGCTCATGTCACATGACTGGAGAGAAAAGTAAGTTCATTACCTTAACTTGTTATGAAGGAAATAGTGTAACATATGGTAATGATGCACCATGCTTGATAAAAAGAAAGGGCTCTATCAAACTCACAAACAAAATTTCATGTGATAATGCTTACTATGTTGAAGGATTGAATTATAACTTATTAAGTGTGTCATAACTGAACAATTTGGGATGTAAAGTTGAATTTGAAAATAAGATTGCCAAGATATATATGATACTGATGGAAAGCTAATTGGATAAGGTGATCAAACTGGAAGTAATCTATTCTATCTAGATATAGAGGATTCTACTTGTCTTGTTGCAAGATTTGATGATTTATGGCTATGGCAAAGGAGGTTATGTCATGTTGATTTTGAGAACTTTGACCTAATAATATAGTGTGCAAACAATGTTAGCTAGGCAAAATGACAAAGTCAAGATTTAAGAGTAAACCTTATACTTCTAAGGAAACACTAGAGATTGTTTACACTGACTTCTATGGACCTATTACATTGCAAAGCTATAGAGGACATAAGTACATAATGTTATTTGTTGATGATTACTCTAGGATGATGATAGTCATGTTTCTAAAATAGAAATCCAATGCTTTTCAAATGTTTATGTGGTACTTGTCAAGAGTTGAAAAATAAATAGTTAAGAGTCTAAAATGCTTGAGATTAGACAAAGGAGTGGTATTTACTTCAAATGAGTTTGAAATGTTCTATAATGATGGAGGAATCAAAAGATAGACATTTACACCTAGGACCCCTCCACAAAATGGAATTACTAAAAGAAGTAACTTGTCTATAATGGATTGTGCTAGAACACTTATGATGGAGAAGAATGTTGCTCTAAAATATTGGAGAGAATCTGTAAGTACTACTATATATACCTTGAACCATGTGCAAGTCAAGAAAGGTACCCATTCAACGCTTTTTGAGCTATGGTATGGATATCCACCTAATGAAAAATACTTTAAGATATTTGGAAGTAAGTGTTATATTATTAAAGATGTTAGGAATGGAAAGTTTGATGCAAAAAGTGAAGAAGGCATATTCCTTGGATACTCCACATGAAACAAAGCTTATAACTTTTTAAATACTAACACTAACAAAATTATGGAAAGTGCAAATGTGAATTTTGATGGGTTTACAAAAGTACATGAGGCTAAACCCATGAAAGAACTAGAAGAATAAAAATCATTTGTATACTTCTATGAAAGAATGCCTGCTGAAGAAGATGCTACAAATTAGGTTACAAACCAATAGAAAGTCTCAGTAACTACCAAGTCAAATCCTATGAATGTCGAGTTACATTCAAGAACCAAGCTACATTCAGATGCTGAGTTGCAAGATGAAGAAAATACACATTATAATTTTGAGATTAGTACACATAAAAGAGATGCTGAGATACCTAATGGAGATGTGCAAATTGACTTTGAAGCTGAAAGACAAAATGTAGAAACAAGAGCTGAAGCAAGATTGTCTAAATATGTCAAAAAACATCATCCTACTAATCAAATCATTGGAAAAAAAGATGCAAGGCCAATGAAAAGAAATAGATTGAGAATTGAATCATGTTTGTTTAAGTATGGAGGAGCCCAAAATAGTGAAAGATGCATTAGAATATGATGACTAGTATAAGGCCATAGAAGAAGAGATTCAATAGATATAGAAGAACAAAACATGTAGTCTAGTTCTTAGACCAAAAGACAAGAATGTGATTGGCACTGTAATCACCTAAAAATGGTCATCTAGACTGTTAGCCCCCTTTTCAACATTTTGGCTAAATTAATTTAATCACTTACCTAAGCCAAATTGCTAATAATCAATTTATTTGATTATAACCTATAGTTTGACTATGCTATCCTAAGTTCATTATTTGATTAAAAGAACATGTCCCCTTTTAATTAAATAAAAGACCCCATTCTTCTAACCCACTTAAAGTGCACACATAAAGTCTTATTTCTATTTTGCAATTAAAAGAAAAGGCTTTGTGACTTTTGTCTTATATGACAAGTCAACTTATATTCTATTGGTTGATTTGTGTGTGCACATGGATCACTCCTCTTTTCAAATTCCACCGTTGATCATCCACCATCTTCATCTTGATCTCTACCATCCATACATCTTTAAAAGGGAGAGAGCTTTCCCCCTCAATCCATCCTCATTTTGAATAATGTTATGTTGCAGGTTTTCTAACAGGTTTCTTTGGAGCTTTGTGGAGAACTTCTATTTCTTGTCTACATTCTCTCATACCATAGCATCTTAGCTTAGCTTTCATTTTTACATGTAGCTTAATCTCAAATAGCTTAATAATGGTATTGTAACACTCTCATACATGTTTTAGCATAGCTGCATTTGACATTCTCATTCTAGCTTAATCTTCATTTGCATTGCATCCTTGAGGAACTCCTTGGGACATTTGCATTCTTGCATCTTGTCTTTGGAACCTCCCATTGCATGGTTTACTAGCAAGAAGAGTATCTCTAAGGCTCATCTGAGAGCCTTTTTATTCTTGAAATATACTCTCTTTCACTCCGTGGATAGGGAGCTCTAAGCCGGCATCCAAGCATTCCAAACTCATGGAATTGTTTGGATAGAAGGGTTTAGAGTGGGACACTTTCGAGTGTACATTTTTGGTGCCCATCGTGGGGCTTGAATCAAGTTTCTAGCTCCATTTGCTTTTATTTTTCATCTTTGGTTTTTTACAGCAGCATATTGGATCTCATCAAATGCTTTTGTAGAATTATCACTTTGATTTTAAGGCCAACCCATAAGTAAATTGGTTTGAAGGTCAAAAACTTAGTTGGTTTTAAGATTTGATCATATCTTTTAAACCGCTTAGAGTTTGGTTCTGAATTTTTTTTTTCAGGTTGGATATATGCTCAAAATGTTTCAGTCCAATTTGCAGAGCATTTTGACATGATTTTCGGGAGTTACAAGTTTTTCTTAGTTTTTCATAAAAAGCTGTTTGTGATTGCAAATCAGCAATTATTTTTTAAAAAATTACATTTTCAGAAATCTTTTTCAATTATAATGGGGGTTCCTTTTTTGTGTTTTGAATTTTGAAGTCGTATTAAAGATCAAAAACTCGATTTGATAAATTTGGTCTGTTTTGACAAAATTGATCTCTAGAGCGCAAATGAAGAGATTTTTTTAAAATTTTTGTATTTTTGGAAAGCTCTCTAATTTTTAATAGGGGTCTCTAATTTTCATTTTCATTTTTGGATACAAAATCATAGTAAGCAAGTCCAATCTTGTTGACTAGGTCAAAATCAAAGAGTAAAAATGAGAGCATTTGTGATTAACTTGCACTTTCTTTGCATGCAATTGGTTGGAAGATAAATTGGATTTTTGAAGCAAATCACCACTTTTTATTTCAGATTTTTATGTTATTTCATACTAACTTTTGGTGCTAACATGTTGTGATTACAGGTTGCCATCTTTATGAAAACAAAAATTTGAAATATTGCATAAAAAGAAAGCATGTCAAAGCTTCAAATGCACAAGGGCTACTAACGATTGTTTGCAGGGCTGCCCAATGCATAAAAACCCAATTTTTCTTGTTTTTTACTTTTACATGTGCGACACATACTAGTTGTTTATTTTTAGGCACATAAAATTTGTGATTGGAGTCTTTTGGTAATAGGAGAGTATGCTCTTCACCCTTGTGGTGAATCAGAAATCTTGACTTGCCATTTGATTTCAAAAGCAAGGGGTAACTGAATCTTCTTGGCATGTTTGGGAGAAAATGATTGGAATAGGAGAGTATGCTCTTCACCCTTGCAGTGAATCAGAAATCTTGACTTCCAAAAGTTGATCCACTCTTTGTGTAGTTTAGAATCCTTTAGAGGGCCTGCTCTCGGACAACCTGAGAGGAACGACCCAAGTGGGGACAAGCCGATTACCTAGCTCTTCCAACCCACTATAAACTCAAGGCTACCAAGGACACTAAACTTTGGTAGACATAGTGTTTTTCTTCGCCTAGTGTGATCGCTTATGGGATTTCGACCATAGGGAGATCACTAGGAAAGAATGCTTAAGGTACTCTTGTGATCACGAGATCGGTTACTCATCGCAAGGTGAGGTGTCCCGTAATTGGGAGCAAGAGGAACACTATGAACGGAAGCCCTATCTAAACACCCTAAGTTAGTAACTACCCTTTTCGAGCCGCTCAACTTCTTGGTGCAAGGATTGATCCTAGTGGACTACCCGGATCACCCCAAGATTTACACTCACCATATGTGTTCCCTTGGTTATGCTTATGGCATTTCCATGACAAAGCCAATATCTCTTGTGGGAAACCACTTGGTGTGAGGCAAAGGAGCATCAAGTGTGGGCTAAGTTGTTGAGTAATGAACCATGACTTCTAGGTAGATATTGCTTGATGTGTTCTTGAATGTGCTAGACCTGTGAAAATCTTTGAAACATACACATGATGATAATTTTAGGAAATTCTTTTGAGACCTCAAATATGCTTGTATCATGCAAGGTTGATTTCTCCCTTGCTTGATTGTTTGAAGACTACTCCATGTGTCACTATCTTGCTTGGAAAGAAATTTCTTTTGAACATCAAATTTGCTATGCTATCAATTATTGTCAAACTTTGTCAACCAAGTCAAAATTCCAAGTGCAAATATTTTCTTGTGTTACTTACTAAGGGAGGTTTCATCATTTGGCTATGATTTGTTATGTCTCTAGTGCTTAAACATGCTTAAAGTGGCTCTTTGCTCTTAGTGCTCTTGGTCTTTCTATCTTCATGGTCTATGCATGCTTGCTAGTTATCCTTTTGCTAAAATAGTTACCTTGATTTCTTGACTACAATCTTGGGTTGGGAAAGTTGTTTACTTGTCAGCCTGCTTGCTCTATTTATTTGGCTATTTGGGCATCTTGCCTAGCTATTGACTTGAGTCATTCATGTTGTAAGTTTCTTGGACATATTGTTTGACAAGTCGCTTTAATCTCTCTCTACTATCTTGGCAAGTGAATACTCTACCTCCTATAGTTTCAACATCAAATTATCTTCTAAACTATTTTATGCTTGGCTTTGCATCTAAAAGTATGGGATCTAAAACTTGTGCTACCAAACTTCAACCAAATCTAGATGATCATGATATACTCCATGTCACTAAAGAGTTTCAAGATCTATATGCATAATACAAAGAACTAGAAGAGACAAATGATCTTTCTTACCTTCATCTCTCTAAGCGCATGATGGAAATGAAGTCTAAACTTGAGAAAAGGTTAGAGGAGAAGATTGCATCATTACATGAATCTTCCTTAAGGTCTTTACATGCATGTGAGTCACCTTCTTTGAGGTCATCCTCTTCTTCTAGGTCTACATGATCTACTTCAAGACATCAAATGTCTTCATCTTCTAGATCTAAAGACCTCTTTAGAGAACAAGCAAGTGATACCTCCTTTGAGCCTATGCCAAAATTTCATGATGGACCTATCTTTGACCAAGATAATAATGAAGACATGAATGCATTCTATTCACTTAAGAAACAACAAGAAGATCCTAGACATACTTCTAATAGAACTTTTTCTCCCTTGGAAGATTCTTATGATGGCACTTTGCAAAAACTTCTTAGCAATAAGATCATCATGTTACCAAATTCTAGCTCCTATGAAAATCCATTCTTGGATACCTATTGTGCCTATCATCAATCTAATGACCATGCTACTTCTGATTGTATAGAGCTGAAACATAAAATCCAAGATCTCATTAATGATGAGATTGTTGATCTTGGAACCTCTAGTGACTCATGTGTTGAGGATACTTCTCTTGAGCAATATTACATTGATGAACCTATGTCTAGTAGTGGCTCCATTACATCTTCCACTTCTTCCAACACTCATGCATCTCCTAACACTTCAAAGCTTTCCAACATGCCTCCATCAAACAAAAAACCTAGTGCTTTTCATATGCAATATGTGTACCCTCAAGGGCTACCTCTAAAAGAAGCTCAAGCTAACCTTCACTTGGTTGCAAACCTTTTCCATGCTACTAATCCTAAACATCCTCAACCTTCATGCACTACTATGCCTAATCCAAACACTACTCCATTCACTCTTCATTCTCCCTTTTCCTTAGAAGTGGCTCCATGTCAAGAGGACTCTCAAAAAGAAAAATCTATAAATGTTAAGAAAGATCAAGATCAAGCACCCTTTCATCTCTTTCAGGATTTTTCCATTCCATATCCTATATCTTGTCCACCTCCTAAGTATGATGAAGATATCACTTCCACTATCTCCCTTGAGCTTACTGAAAATTATGAAAAAAGTTCTCTTCATATGCTATCCAAAGCTACTTGTCAAGATCAAAGTGTCCCCTTGTGTTCTACTTCTCCATATCGACTTCAAAATTGTGCTCAAGCTTCAAGTGCTTCTATTAAAAATGTTGTTCCTATGAAAGGTACTCATGAGTCTATTGATGGCTTTGACCATGTTGCTCACTCTAAAGTTGTTGATATCCCTTTCCAATATCCCTCTGCATCTTCTAAATCTATCCTTGGTCCATATTCATCTAAGCTAAAGCATTCAAACCTTCCATCCATATTGGGGCCTTATGTTCCTCCATCTCCTACATTCACTCCTAGCTCATTCCCTAGCTCTTCCATCATACCTCAAGATCAACAAAGACACTCATCCTTGGTGAATTTTCACCCATCTATCCATCTAAACCAGTCATATCAGCCTTATTCATCCACAAATCCCAAGTCCTTTCGAAATGAGAATAAACATAAGAATCCATTGAAAAATGAAGATCACTATGTCCCATCTAATCGACATGTGAATGCTAAGAAAGAGAAAACACAAAAGAGACTGCAAAGGTCCACTATTAAAAAAGCTAAATCAAAGAAAATATGGGTTCCTAAACCCATTATTGAAAAAATGTGTTTTGAAGTATCCAAAGGAAAATCTAAAGCTATATGGATTCCCAAGTCTCTTTTAAAAGACTTGAATATTGAAAATACTTCAAAGTTGACATTCAAGCTTCCAAAGGCTTCCATTCCATCTTCTTCCAAAAATCTTCCTAAAAATATTCCAAAGCCTTCCACTCCACTTTTTTCCAAATCTCTTCTACCACCTCATAAATCTAAATCTCAAGCTATTTCATCCATGATTCCTCCATTGTTCCAATACCCTTCAAGGTGTGTGTCAATGTTGATCTTGTCTAATATTTCAACTACCCTCATGAAATCCTCTAAAGCTTACACCTCCTTTCTATACATGAACTCTTATCCTCCATATATTCTTCCTACTACCATTTCCCTTTCATCACCCTATCAACATCTTTGAGCATACCTTTCTATGGTCTTGGCTTATCATTACTTATCTTTCCTATAGGAGCACTATCTACATTCAAAAAGCTTGAGCTCTTTCTAAAAATTCAAAAAAAAAAAATGAAAATGTGCCTTAGTGAAAACCACTTCTTGTGGCACCTTGGTAGCAAAATTAAAGAGAAATAAATTTATCCTATGGTGAAAACTACTTCTTGTGGCACCTTAGCTAAGTACCATGATGAAAATCTGGCAAACAGGCGTCGTGCGTAATTCTTCCATCATCCATCTATCCCCTCTTCTCTCTTTGATCTTGACAATGTTGAGCTATCTTTGCATATTGGCTATCTTATCCATGAGATTCTCTATTTGTGCTTTCTCATTCCCTCATAGCCTCCATCTTGAGCTTTGTTTTTATTGCTCTATCCCATCGCTATCCTATCTAGTGGACCCCTTGGTCTTGAGCATAATAAATGAAACTTGGTTCTCATAGGTCTCTTGACATGTCTACTCTTTTGGACTACATGCTTCATGCTATCTAACTTGTTGGATTCACTGCTTATCCTACATGCTATCTTTCTCATTACTTCCATTTCTTATCCAAAACATGCTTCATATGACTATTTCACCTCTTTCCCTAGCTTGGGTACTCTTGAGGAGGCAGTCCTTGAGGATCACTTTTACTTGCTTCATAATCCTTTCTTATCCATCTTTGTCTATCCACCAACTTTTTGCTCCATCATGTCCTACACCTTGCTAGACATTGGGAGAAAATGATGTGATCTTGCTTGAGAACTAGTGATATCTAAAACCTTCTAAAAAATCCAAAAAATCATATATGATGCTGAAAAAATCCTAAAAATCCTGAAAAAATGATCATCTTAGTGAAAACCTAGCAATAGGCACTTTGATGTATCACCAAAAAAATTTAAAAATACAAAATACAAAAAAATTGAAAAAAATTTGTCAAGTGGTGAAAACTTGGAAATAGGCACTACTTGAAATCCTTGCACCTATGTCTATCAATCTCAATCATCCACTTTGCTACACATTTCCTAGCTTGGAATTGTTTCTTGTCCTCATCTTGGGGGCATAGCTACTTATCCTATTGAGGTATTCTTGTGCATTAGATTTTCTTTGACAACTCACAAAATAGTGTTTCTCAACACTTCCCCCACCTTGACATCAAGTGTTTTTCAACACTTTTCAGATAGTTTACCTACAGTCTCCGATGTCGCAATATTTCTCACTATCAGAATCAAGTCTTGAAGAAATGGCCAAGTGACTTAACACACACACTTTAACACTTAAACGACTGAGCTATGCTGACATTTATCTACTTTGTGTGCTGTCTATGATGATTTCTTTGCCATGTGTTCCCTCCCTAATAGTCTTTTGAGGATGTCATTGACTAGAAGACTGGGGGCATGGGGCATGTCTTCTTGATTTCTGCTTGTGGGTATACTTTGTTTGTCTATAGTGTTGTAAGCATTTATGCTGGTCCTATTCAACACATTGACTTACAAATGTATCATCCTTGATTATTTTGCAAGACCGCACTCAGGGTTTATCCTGGCGCTTATGCCTTGATACAGGTGTAATCTTGCTAAATTAAATTTAGGGAATCTAATCATGTAGTTATCTTGACTTACATGTCTCTGATGCTTAGATTGGATTTCCACATACCTATCTAATATCGATCATATTCATATCCTCATAGTTATACTAGTGATGTTTGTATGATCTCATGATGTCCCTAATAAATGCTCAATGATGAAATTAAGAGTCTAAATGTTATGCACTTCTTGCTGGTAAACCACTTTGCATATTAGCTTGCATTTTAAGTTCATTTTCTAGCTTAGTCTTGCATTCTTGCATATGGGGAGAGCTCTCTCTTCATCTTTTTGTGGACATATCAGCTAACTCCTTTCATATATTTCTTTACTTTCTTCTTGTTCATGTCTTTTCACCTTCTTAATCTTTCGCTTCATCTCTTTTGTATCTTGTCATCACATTATCTAAAGTTTTGACCTCTTAAATAATTTTGACGTCCTAGATTTATTTTCGGGATTGAAATCCAAATTCGAGTTCATCTTGATGGTCAAAATTGTCTTTTAAAATTCTACTTTCTTCTGAGCAGTTAGCTGACCTTTTGAGGTCTAATCTCTGAATCATCACTGGGGCATCTTCATTTCTTCATGTCTTCATCATTTTCATACTTCATATCTACTTAAATTCACTATTTCATGTCTAAAATCACCTTTCTACTCATTTCAACCTTATTTTTATGCTATATCCTTCAAGGTCAACTCTAGTCAAACTGGGGCATTTTATCAATTTTTTTATATAGTCATTCTTGGGTTCTAATCATCTATCTGTCATCTTGGACATTGCTAGACTCTAATTTTCTCATTTCTAGCTAGTTTTTGCATCCCCTTACCTCATTTCAATTTCGGTCCCGAGGGGGCAGAAATACTCTATCACTGCTTAGGAGCATTTGTTTGATCTTCTCACTTGCTCTCACTCTATCCACTTTTCTAAGTGTTAGTATTCTTCTTGAATTCTGACATCATCTCTTCCTAGTGTTCAGTACTACTGCCATCAGGCTGTGCATTTAGGACTTGCTATCTATTTCTGCATTTCACTCTTCGAAATTAGACATCTATATCTATCATCGCCTACTTGGCTTCAATTTTCTTTGACATAATGTGTTCCCAGATCAATCACGCATTAGTCAAAGAGGGGCAAATGTAATCACCTAAAAATGGTCATCTAGACTATTAGCCCCCTTTTCAACATTTTGGCTAAATTAATTTAATCACTTACCTAAGCCAAATTGCTAATAATCAATTTATTTGATTATAACCTATAGTTTGACTATGCTATCCTAAGTTCATTATTTGATTAAAAGAACATGTCCCCTTTTAATTAAATAAAAGACCCCATTCTTCTAACCCACTTAAAGTGCACACATAAAGTATTTTTTCTATTTTGCAATTAAAAGAAAAGGCTTTGTGACTTTTGTCTTATATGACAAGTCAACTTATATTCTATTGGTTGATTTGTGTGTGCACATGGATCACTCCTCTTTTCAAATTCCACCGTTGATCATCCACCATCTTCATCTTGATCTCTACCGTCCATACATCTTTAAAAGGGAGAGAGCTTTCCCCCTCAATCCATCCTCATTTTGAATATTGTTATGCTGCAAGTTTTCTAACAAGGTTCTTTGGAGCTTTGTGGAGAACTTCTATTTCTTGTCTACATTCTCTCATACCATAGCATCTTAGCTTAGCTTTCATTGTAACACTCTCATACATGTTTTAGCATAGCTGCATTTGACATTCTCATTCTAGCTTAATCTTCATTTGCATTGCATCCTTGAGGAACTCCTTGGGACATTTTCATTCTTGCATCTTGTCTTTGGAACCTCCCATTGCATGGTTTACTAGCAAGAAGAGTATCTCTAAGGCTCATCTGAGAGCCTTTTTATTCTTGAAATATACTCTCTTGCACTCCGTGGATAGGGAGCTCTAAGCCAACATCCAAGCATTCCAAACTCATGGAATTGTTTGGATAGAAGGGTTTAGAGTGGGACACTTTCAAGTGTACAGGCACCAAGTGGGTATTCACCAACAAGCTAGATGAGAATGATGAAGTGGTAAGAAAAAAGTAAGATTAGTTTGCAAAGGGTATGCACAGGAAGAAGGAATTGACTATGGTGAGACATTTGCCCCTATTGCAAGAATGGAAGGAGTAAAAACTCTACTTGCTTATGGTGCATACAAAGGTTTCAAAGTTCATCAAATGGATGTTAAATTTGTATTTTTGAATAGAATATTAGAAGAAGAATTCTACATACAATAGCTAGAAGTATTTGTTGATGATAACAATAAGAACATGTTATGTAGACTACACAAAGCCCTATATAGATTGAAGCAAGCACTAAGAGCATGACATGAAAGACTTCATACTTATCTTGTGAATATTGGATTTGAAAAGACTGATGATCACAATGATTTGTACATGAAGATAGAAAAAGAAAAAGGTATTCTATTATCTAAAATATTTGTTGATGATATCATTTTTGGAGTACTAGATTTTTTATGTAAGAATTTTGCAAATCAGATGAAGCAAGAATTTGAAATGTTTATGTTTGGAGAAATAAATTTTTTTGTGGGATTATAAGTATATCAAATGAAGTATGGTATATATATATATATCACTTAGTCAAAATACATCAAAGAGATATTGAGGACATTTAGATTAGAGGATTCCAAACTAGTAAGTACACCTATGGTGATAGGACTCAAGCTATTAAAGAATGATGATTTAACTGAGGTGAATAAAACACTATATAGATCCATGATTGGTAAATTGCAATATATAGTACCTTGATATTGCATTGTTTGTAGGCATAGTTGTAGGATTCTCTACTAATTGCAAGGAGAATCACTTAATGGTTGTGAAGAGAATAATGAGATATCTGAAAGGAATAAAAGAGCTTGGTTTATGCTATAAGAAGAATGAAAAGTTTGAACTGAGAGCCTACACTGATGTTGATTAGGCTAGAAACATTGATGACAAAAAGAGCACTAGTGGAGGAGCATTCTTCTTAGGTAGAAGACTAGTTACATAGACTAGTAAGAAATAGAGTTGTACTTCCCAATCTATTATTGAAGCAGAATATGTTGTTGCTACTATCAAATACACAAACATTGTATCTATCAAACAGTTACTTAAAGGAATGAAGGAAGAGATCAAGGAACTAGTGATACTTTATTGTGATAATACAAGTGCTATCAATATATCAAAGAATCTAGTAATACATGCAAAGACTAAGCACATTGCAATCAAGTATCATTGTGTAAGTGAGTTAGTTCTAGATAAAGAAGTTAAAATGGAATATGTTAACACAAAGGATAAAATTGTTGACATCTTCACAAAATTATTACCTAAGGATGCTTATGAGTATCTAAGAGGTAAACTAGGGTTGATACCCCTATCAAAGGCTACATAAGAGATAGAGGGAGTGCCCTACATCAAATAAGATGATGTTCATACAATACATATTAATGCAGTGGATCTTACTTTAGGAACTACCTAAAGTAATCATAGAATTAGAACTACAAATTGGTCATAAGCAAGGTGATAGAGCGAGAAATTGAAGAACCTACAAATCTCATATCTACATATATTAAAGATGTCAAGTGTTTGGTATATGTCTTTTGTATTGTTGTCAAAGAGGAATAAATAACAAAAACTAATCAAAAGCTAAGAGGGAGAAAGTGATCAGAGAAGGAGAAAGCAATTAGAGAAAGAGTTAGACCAAAGAGGGAGATCATAACTCAGAGGGAGTTATAAGAAACAGTTTTGTAACCTAATTAGAAGAAGGAAGTTGTTGATAGAGGGAAAATTTTCAATATAAGTTTTTCCTTTTGGTACTGTCTTACTATTTTAACCTAGTTATTTTGGTTGAATAATATGTTCATCATTTGATTGACTTGGTTGATCAATTTGGTTTGCCATCAATTCGAAAGAGGTAGATTGTTTAAATCTGATTGAAAAGATCATTGATTAGAAATATTGTTATGAAGGAGATTGTTATGTGTTTCAATCATTATTTTGTCACTGATGTCAAACCTGCTATTTTCTAGTAAGACAATTGCTTACAAATTCAAGTTCTATCACTTAGGTGATTGATGAGGAGGATTTGATCAACAAGATGTAAAAAAAGCATCTGAGGAAAGGTTGAGTCATGATTATGTAATGAAGTACAAGGATTAGTTAAGATAGTGATTGCATGATATATTGATGATCTACTAAAAGTTACAAATGTGAACTACACTAAGAAAGTTTAGAAGAATATGTTAAACAAAATATATCTACCAAGCATGACCAAGTGGATAGTATGTGCTAAAAAAAGTTAGTGCAAACTGAGCAGAAAGCTGGTTGGAGCCAAGTGAAAGAAAATTATAGTGGTTGCCAAGCAAGATAGTTGATGCTAAGTAAAGTTTAGATGTCAAGCATCAGTAAACTTTAGTTGATGCCAAGTGATTTCATAGTTGATGTTGAGCAATGTAGTATGTGTCGAGCATTAGAAGATTGATATTGTTGAGCTGTTGCATTATGATAAAGATTGTAGATTCACCAAGTATAAGCTGACAAGTTCTTTTTCTTGAAATTTGTAAACCAAGAGGAAGATAAGATTGATGAGTTGTGGCATAGAATTTGATATAAACTATTTTTGTGGTGAATTCAAATGGATTCTAGGAGAAGTTTCTAGAATAGACAAGATATGGGGTAGATACATTGTATCCTACCTAATCCATCCAAAATCTTAATTTAATAATAGATAATGAGTAGGAAAATATTCTAATCTCCTTTATATAGGAATGTCTAGTCATGAAGCAAAAGAGTTAGAGAGCTTGGTGTCATATGTGAGAACCCAAGGAGAAGAAGGAATTAAGAGTTTTGCTTCATCAAGTGACCAAGAGAAGAATTTGTATGGCATGCTAAGCAATAAGGCTTAAGGATATTTATACTTGAAGCATGAAAAAGCTATTGAAACTACAAAGTATAAAGGCCAAGGAGAATGGAGGACTAAACAAAGAGCCATAATCTATAGAGAAGTTGTAAGTTATATCATATCAAAGATATATTGTTACTCTCTAACAATTGTATCAGTCTAGGGTAAATCCTTTGGATAAATTTTAACCTAATAGTCATTGGAAAATCCTTAAATAGGGTGACATTCCAATTGAAATGCCTAAAGTCATCTATAAAGGCTCACTTTTAATAGGGTGATTGAAATCCCTTAGTCGGGTCACATTTAATAGTGTGTATTATAACCTTTAACAGGGTTGGCCTTTCATAGGGCATCACTTTAGAAGAGTGAAAAAGGAGTAGCATGTTACTGGTGGTTTTTTGAATTAGGTTTCCACATTAAATCATTGTGTCAAATGTGATGATGAATGTGTTGTGTTTCATACTTTACATTTCTATAATTTGATCAAACAATAACCTGCAAGTTTTAAGTATTCAAATTTTCATTTGGTTGCATTCATGAATATAGATGTTTTATGGGTTCACTAAGGTAAGAAAATTTTTATTAGCACATCTGGACCTTGGATAACTGATTCAGCCCTGCTCTTAGTTATTCTAAATAATTCCAACACATCACCTATGCCAATATGATCTTCTTCAATCATGTCCTCTAGTGCATTATCATCTTCTTCAATGGGAGTGTTACCCTCAACTTCGATATTCACACCTCCATGTTCCTCCTGTAGGAAATCTAGCTTAAGTAATGGAACAAAATTGTGCCCCTCTTCAATGTGACCATGTTGCCTACAATGACTCTAGGTTTCTATGACTTGAGCTCTTAGATTCCTTAAACCCTTACACTTTTTACAAGGACAATTACATTTATAAACTTTTCTTCACAGTTGAAACCACGTTGTAGCTATTGTCTGATTATTTTTTTCTAGGTTCATATTGTTAGGTGTGGTCTTTCTTTATAGGAAAATATATCTACAAAAGTATTGGACATGTTGTACATAATGTTTATATCTGCAAATATGGTTTTGAAACAAAAAATTGGTGTAAGTAACGTGTATATCTACAAAAATATTGGATGTGTTGTATTTAATGTTTATATTTTCACATATGGTTTTGAAAGAATTTTTTTTGTTTAACTAATGTGTATATTTGCAAAAATATTGGACATGTTGTACTTAATATTTATATCTACACATACAGTTCTGAAATAAATTTTTGGTGTAAGTAATGTGTATATCTACAAAAATATTGGACATGTTGTATGTTGTGTTTATATCTACACATATGGTTTTGAAATAAAAATTTGGTGTAACTAATGTGTATATCTACAAAAATATTGGACATATTGTACTTAATGTTTATATCTGCACATATGCTTTTCAAAGTAAAATTTGGTCACCTTGCTCAAATTCACCCATATTATAATATCAACAACTTTTGTTGACATAAATCTCCCCCTTTGAGTATTTCTATCTTAGAGATGGCTAGAATTTGAAAGGGAGGGAAGAGTGATTTTTGAATTTTGAATCTTGAGAAGGGTAGGATTCCTTTGGACTATCGAAATCAAATCCCTAGCTTGGAGCACGGGTCATAGGAGGCTGGTCAAGAATCTTTTGGTATAGGTAGTGAGTTAGAGAAATATGATGGGGACCTAGATGCTCCCCCCAAGGTGGTGGTCAAGATTCCTTTGGGTCCCAAAGTGGGTCTACCTAGCCCTGCTAAATGGTCATCTCTTTTTGGGGTCAAGCCTACAGGTAAGTCCTCTTTCCTGCCTGCTAAGATTCTATCTGAGATGGAGAAAGGTTCTTGTCTCATTGCCATTCCAGATGTGCTTGTGGATCATAGTATTCAATCCATGGCTTCCACTCTGGTTGGTAAATTCTTAGGGCCAAGGCCAAATATTGACATTGTGAGAACATACATCAAGAAGAAATTAGCCCTCAAAGGTCAAGTTTCAGTCATGGCTATGGCTAAGGGATTTCTATCCTTTGATTTCACATGTTTAGAAGATCTTCCTAACATTTTGAGTGAGGGATCACGAGCTATTAGTTGGTCCACTTTGGTTCTCTAGAAGTGGTCATCAATGTTGAATCTAGACAACTCTTTCTATGTACAAGCCCCTGTCAGGGTAAGGCTAGCTGAGCTTCCCCTAGAATTCTAGGAAGAGGATGTCTTTGTGGGGCTAGCCAACTCTTTTGGGGAGCTTCTCTCCATAGATCTTATTACTGCCTCTAAAAGATGCCTCACTTATTCCTATATCTGCATCAGGGTAAGGGAAGACACTAATATGCCAGAAATTGTGGCATTCCATTCCAAACTGGGAGTGCATGTTCAAAATTTGATTTATGAGACTGTGCCATTTGTATGTTTCCTTTATTTAAAATTAAGGCACAAGGAAAATTAATGTCCTATGGTAGAAAATAAAAATAGTAAGTCAACTAGTACTACTATCAAGGGGAAGAAAATGATCTAGAAACAGAAATCCTAGAAGCTTTCTGAGAACTAGGATGGCACATTGGATAAGAAAAAAGCCATTTTATAGGAAGGAGAGCAAGTCATAGAAGGTGATAAAGGATCTATAACCTATAATAAGGAAAAGAGGAATGGCTCTAGTCAGGAAGGAGACTAGAGAAAGGATAGAGATATAGGACCAAATGTGACTAAAGTTGAAGGCAAAGCCACTAAAGCCATAGTTGGGGTAGGTAATTCCTCATGGACTAAGGAAAAGTAGGATGTTAGTAGGTTAGAGACCCCCCAGATGGAGATTTCACCAAAAACTTATTCAGGTACCCTAAAATTTGGTGGCCTCCAAAGGATGGATGAACTCAGTCTAAGAGTTGGAATCATTGATGATGGGATTAGTCAGGCCAGTAATAAAAAAAGCTCTACCTATTGTTCACCTAGAGAATTTTTCTATCTCTAAAGGTGTGGGGATGAAGCTTTTAGAACTTATCAACAATTCTTCCCTAGACCAGTTTTCAAAATGGGAGGAATGGATTAATAGTTGTTCTCAAGATGGTAAAGGTAACTAGAGTATAGTTAAAAAGGAGAAGAACCAAAATCAAGAGCATCCTCCATTGTCTCTAGCGATGACCAAAAGTAGAGTCAAGGCTAATGTTGGGGTAAAGTTCAAGTCTCTAGTAGGAGAAGCCTAAATCAAACATTGCAAGATGAGACCAAAAATAACTTGGCAAATTGGAGCCAAAGAACCATCAAGGAATACTTTGGAAAAAAGAAATGAAGATCATATCTTGGAACATTAGGGGCCTAAATGACACCCACATGTAGGAGATAGTTAGGAATATTATTATAGACCAAAGACCTAATTTTTTACTAATCTAAGAAACTAAAATGTGAAAAGATGTGGTTGGTAAGTTGTCTTTTAGTAGAAACATGAGTAGTGGGGCTACAGATTTAGAGGGAGTTGCTAGAGGGGTGTTGATGATCTACAACAATAAGGCTTTTCAGATTTCTTCTATTTATAATGAAGATAACACCCTCCTTTGTAAGGTTTCCCATGTTCATAGTGGTGACTTTTGGTTTATTTTGAATCTGTGCGCTCCCAATACTAAAAGAGAGAGAAGGATCTTTTAGGCTAAGATCCTTGATGTCATATGAAATTGCAACATAAAAAATGGGGTTATCACAAGGGATTTAAACTGCCCACTTACTAATGATGAAAAAGCTGGAGGGCTAGCCCTAGATTAGGAAATTAAATTAGACATCTCAAATTTTATTAACAAATTGGCTTTCATGGATGTTGATCTCTAGAGGGGTAGTTTCACTTAGTATAATAGGAGAGTGGGTGGGGACTACATCTAGGTTTGACTCAACAGAGCCCTAATCTCCCTTGATTGGATGCAAACCCACTCTTGTAGACTCTCCCTTCCCCCTAGAGTTGGTTTGGACCACTCTCCCATCTTGCTTTCCTTTAGTTCCCTGATGGTCAAACAAAATTTTCCTTTTTATTTTGAGATGATGTGAACTTCCCATATGGAGCTAGAAGCCAAGATTTTTTCTTGGTGGAACATTGAGGTGGAAGGTACTCCAATGTTTAAGATAGCCCAAAAATTGAAGAATTGAAAAGAAACATTAAAGTTTGGAATAAGTTAGGCTGTGGGCATATATTCCAGGAGAAGGATGAGAAGTTAGACCAGCTTTGTATAGTCCAGGAAGAGATTCAAGTTGGGGGATATAATGACCTAAATAGGATTGAAGAAAGGTCAATTCTATCTAATCTACATAATATCATTAGTAGGGAAGAACACTTTTGGAAGAAAAGATCAAAAGTTAATTGGCTCAAAGAGGGGGACTAGAATACCAAGTTTTTCCATTTATCCACCTTAAAGCATTTAGCTCATAATAGGATTTCAAGCATCAAAAGGGGGTAGACCTTGTTTACTAGGGACAATGAGATTATGGATGAAGATGTGAATTTCTTCTCTTCTTTTCTTTCTAAGTATCCTTCTCTCTCCTTGATAGATCAAGAGGACATCTAAATGTTACTCCTTCACTATTGCAAGATCACCATAATTCTATGTTGAAGGCTATCCCTTCTCTGCAAGAAATTTATCAAGCCATTTCTTCTCTTCCTAGTGATAAAGCTCTTGGCCCAGATGGTTTTCCAACTTTGTTTCTCTAGATATATAGGGAGGTGGTCAAAAGAGATGTTGTGATGGCTATGCAAGAACTTTTTGGAGCCAAGAACCTCTTGAAAGAACTCAATTCTACTTTTCTGGTGCTTATTTTGAAAATCTTAGGGGCCGTCATGATCAATAAATTTACCCTTTACAACTCATTCTATAAAATCATCTTGAAATTTTTGACTACTAGGCTACTAAGTGTCCTTCATCTGATTATCTCCCCATAGAAAATTGGTTTTATCCCAGGGAGATAGATTCTTGACTCCATTATCATGGTCCATGAGGTGATTGATTCCTTGGAAGCTGGAAAGAGAGAAGGATTTCTGCTTAAATTGGACTTGTCTAAAGCTTATGATAGGGTGGACTAGAATTTCTTGTTGGTTTTCCCTCAAGTTTTTGGCTTTGATGCCTAGGTTTGTAGACTTATCCGTTAGGTTGTCTCAACCCCCTCTTTGTCTATTTTAGTCAATGGTTCCTCTCAAATTTATTTTTTCCCTCAAGAGGGTTGAGATAGGGAGACCCATTATCCCTTCTTCTCTTCATTATTATGGAAAAGTTCTTGAAGAGGTTAATTCTAAGGAAAAGATAGGATGGGAGCTTGCATGGCCTCAAGCCTTCATCTAGGCAAACCTAGTCCACCCATCAACAATTTTTGGATGATACTATCCTAGGTGGAGATGCCTCGGTCCAAGAGGCCAAAGTGTTTAAAGGCTTGCTAAATTCCTACATGAGTGGCTCAGTCTAGGTTGTTAAGTGGGATAAATGCTTGGTCTACTTTATCAACACACCTTTGGAGAGACAGAGGAAAATTGCTCATATTCTGGGATGTGGTGTTGGGTCTCATCCAACAAGCTATCTTGGTATGCCACTGGGGTCCAAACCTATAGAATCCTTCTGGAATGGTATCATTGACAAATTCAACAAGAAGTTAGCTAGTTGGAAAGGGGCCACCCTTAGTCAAGCAAATAAATGTACTTTGGTGAAATCTACCCTTCAAAATCTCCCTACTTATACCCTCAGCCTCTTTAGGATCCCAGTCAACCATGTTGATAGAATGGAGAAGATTCAGAGAAACTTCTTATGGACAAGTGTATGTAGAAGATTAAGATAATAAGAGATATCATGTTGTCTCTTGGGATCATGTATGTCTCCATAAATGCTATGGTGGTCTTGGCATTAGAAAAATTAGACATCTCAACAATGCCCTATTGGCCAACTAGATATGGTGCATTTTTTAGAGCTTAGGAGAATGGAGGGACATAATGGTGGAGAAATATCTAAGAAGGAAATCCCTCATTTTTTTGCTTACTGAGGCTGAGATACCTCAAGAATCTTACATATGGAATGGGATTTTAAAGGCAAAATGTTTGGCCAAGTCTAAGGCAAAATGGAAAGTAGGCAATGGTGAAAACATCTTTTTTTGGAAGGATAATTAGCTATGCCAGGGACCTCTTATTGACCACCCTAATTATGGGAGATGGGTAGAAATATATATGAGAAGATTTGGTCTAAAAGTTGGTGACTACAGAGATGATCAAGCATGGAAAGACCTTTCCTTAGTCTCCCAAGACCTTAAAACTTTGATGATTACTTTGAATGTAATGATCCTTAATAATAAGAGGGATGAAGTCATTTGGGGAGATAACTCAAATGGGCAATACTCTATTGCTTCTGGTTACTTCTTCATGTGGGATAGATTGGAGAAACCCATCTAGGCTAAGGCCTAGATCCCTAGTCTTACTCTAAAAATTAACATATTCTTTTGGCTACTTCTCCAAGACAAAGTGCTTACCTTGGACAACTTGACAAAGAGAGGTCAGATTATCCCTAACACATCTAGCCTTTGTAACCATGATTTGGAGATAGTTAACCACCTCTTTATTCATTGTCCCTATTCTTTTGAGGTTTGGAATATTTTGACTAGGGACTATGGGCTCAGTTGGTGCATCTTGTCTAACATCCAAGAGTTCTTTGGACAATAGAATAGTGCACACATCAAAATGAAGACTTAGATGTTACGCTTCTGGTCTCTTCCACATTTCTATTGGGGAATATGGAAAGAGTGAAATAATTGTATCTTTAGAGATAGGGAATCTCCTACTTTTATTATTATAGAAAAAATCAAAGGATTAATGAAGGTGAATTTTGTAACTAGAAAGGGAGGAGATATAGAAGAAGGAGGAAATAGAATAGAAAATAAAAAGAACAAGGATAGGAAAATATAAAAGGCTAGGTGGCTTCTTCCCCTTGAAGACTGGCATAGAGCCAACTTCGATAGGGTAGCCAAAGGGAATCCTAGTCCTGCTAGTTGTGGAGGAATCATTAGAAACAAACATGGGGGTAGCATTGCAGCTTTTTCTTATCCTCTTGGGACTCAATTGAACCATTTTTTTGAGGCCAATGCAGCTTGTCACATTGTTAAACTAGCCCAAGCTTCTAGGATTGACAACGTTTGGTTGGAGGGGGATTCTTTAAATATAATTAATTATTTAACTAGTCAATCATTGCCCACTTGGACTATTGCAAATGTGGTGGAGGAGACCAAAATTGATTTGTGCATATTTAAAAAGGTCCATATAAGCCATGTGTACATGGAGGCCAATTCAGACAAAGTGCTAATAAAAAACACGGTGATGACATGGCAAAAAAATGAAAGCTTTCTAGGGGCTATGAAATAATTAATATTACTAGAATGTATCTAGGGAAGTATGAAGGAAATCCAAGTATAATTATGGAAAGATTTGTAAGATTGCACGTCAGACAAGGCATAAATGAGAATCATGTGAAGTTATTAACTTTCCATCATATCAAGTACATGTGGCATGCTTTATGGAGAAATTTTCCTTCTACCATTTTATTTTCCAAATGTAAAATATGTTTTGGTGTTTGAAAACTAAAGAAAGCTAAAGTTTGTGAGAGAATAGGAAGCAGGTGCAGGTTTTTCAAACCAAAGGACATTATGGTTGGGAAGAGAAGCAGGAAGGAGCCAATGGTGGAGGTAAAAAACTTGAGGAATAATTTGAAGGTATGGCATAAGCTAGAGAAGGGTGGTTTTATGAGATTCATAGAAAAACTCCATGGTTTTGATAATGAGGTCACTAAGACAATGGTGAAATCTTGGAAGGATGGACGAGTTAAAATAGATGGGATTACACATCAAGTTAATGTGGAACTAATTGCCCAGGTCATAGAGATCTCCTTGGAGGAAATAAAAATTTTTAGAGACAAGAGAATGTCAACCAACATAGTTAAGGAATTTGTGAAGGATGAGGATGAAAGGAAGAAACTCATGAAGACTGAGACATACTATGAAATGGATTCCATTAAAAATATTTGGAGGTATGTCTCAAGGGTTATTATCAAATATATATCTCTATATACTAGATTCGATAGGGTCAAAGCTCATCATTTCATTCTATTAAATAACTTTAGGCATGGAATTAAGATTTCTTTTCCTTTTTATCTTTTCACCTCCATGAGCAAGGCCATTGAGGGTTTTAAAAAGAAACCCAATGCTAACCTAGCCCTTCATGAGGGCTTTCTCCTTTTGGTATATGAGTACTTAAAGACTCATACTAGGGAAAAATCCTTCGACAAAGCTAGGAATGTTTATGAGGAAACTGAGAGCTCAGACTCTGAGGAAGTTTAGAGCATAATTTCAAAAGATGAGTAAACTTCCCCCTCTAAAGGCAAGAAATCAAAGGAAGGGGAGAAAGTCTTTCCCTCTACTAGCATTACTCCTAGTAGAAAAAGCCCAAGGGGTTTAACCCCTAACCCCCCAAGATTGAGGAACAAAAAAAGGAGGAACATTGTTAGGATAAACCACAAATAGAATTAAAAACTACATGAAAATATAACCAATAATAGAAAATAATAGATCACACAGAAATGAACACAAGGAACCAAGATTTAATGTGGTTCACCTAATCCCTAGGCTACATCCACCAAACAACAAGTCCGATCTTATTACAATCCAGTGATTACAACCTAATTACAATTTGTAATCCCTTACAGCTCAATACCACTGTAAGAACCAATTTTGCATCACAACATAATGAAAAAAACCCAACCCTAAACCCTTTTATACAAGAATTAAATCACTTTAGGTTTATAACATGTTGGCCATAATTAGCCATAACTTTAGTGGTGAATCTATGAATGGAAAATACTACCAAATTTTTTTTATGAATAGTGAATAGTACTAATTATGAAGTATGTATAGTACTTTCTTGATCAGTCACCATAATCTAACAAGAATAGAATTGAAGAAGAGAATATAGAATTAGAGGAAGAGGTGAAGAGGGAGGATAGTGAGAAGTTTGAGGAGGATATGATAGTTACATTGGGTAACCCTAGGAAAAGGAAGGCTGAGGAGACTTCACTACTAGAAGAAACAAATGACTAGACTCCTTTGTTCTTGGGCCCTATCCCTTCCATTTCATCACTATAGGGGAAGATAATTTCTTTGGTGGATGATATTGGGGAGGTGGTTTTGAAATAAATGAGGGGGTCATGGAGAAATTTTAACTCTAAAATGGAAAAGATGGGGAAAGTCAAAGAGACGATGACCCCCAAGTAATGAAGTATGTACAGTACTTTCCTAATTAGTCACCACAATCTAACAATCTCCCACTTGGGGAGTGATCAGGCTCCACACTAAACAACAATCTCCCACTTAGAGACTAATCTTGTAGCAATACCACTACCACATGGGGCTCCCACTGGATCAAACCACCCTAGACTCTGTTGTTCTTTTATTCATGTTCAATCTAAAAGACCAACCAAATCTAAAGAGGAGTTCAGCTTCTCCTGTGTTACAACCTTTGTCAACATATCTGCTGGATTTTCATTGGTATGTATCTTTGCTAGCTTTAACTATCCATCCTCCAAAACTGACCGAATGAAATGGTAACACAATTGTATGTGTTTGGTCTTAGAATGCAGAGCTGAATTCTTTGCAAGATGAATGGCACTCTAACTATCTATGAACAAATAATTATCCTTCTGAGGATGTCCCAATTCTTCCAAGAAGAACTAAATCCATATCATCTCCTTGGTTGTCTCTGTAGAAGCAACATACTCTGCCTCTGTAGTGGATAGAGCATTAATCTTCTGTAACCTAGAAACCTAGCTCATGACTGCCCCACCAATAGTAAAGACATAAGCTGTAGTACTCTGCTTGGTATCGATATCCCTTACCAAATCTGAGTGAACATAGCCCTGTAAATTAGTATTGGAGCCCTGAAAGTGTAAACACTTATTGGATGTTCCTCTCAAATATTTGAGAATCTACTTGACAGCATTCTAATTCTCAAATCCTATATGACTCATATACCTACTAACGACTCCCACTACATGCACAATATCTGGCCTAGCACATACCATAGCATACGTCAAGCTTCCTATAGCTAAAGAATCGGGTACCTTGGACATCTTATCCTCCTCTTCTTGTGTCTTAGGACACATCTCCTTAGTCAATTTCAAATTACCAGGTAAAGGTGTGCTGATAGCTTTAGCATTCTCCATAGAGAAACGTTGCAACACCTTCTCAACATAATCAGCCTGAGATAGTTTCAATGTTCTATTCTTCCTAGCTCTACAAATCTTCATACCAAGGATTTGTTTTGCTGCCCCAAAATCTTTCATAGCAAATGCATGTGCTAACTGGCATTTCAACCCCTTAATATGATCCATGTTAGACCCAACTACAAGCATATCATCAACATATAAACATAAAATAATGTAGCTATCATCATCCAACCTCTTAAAATAAACACAATAATCTAAATGACACCTATTATATCTATGCTCATGCATAAACCTATCAAATTTCAGATACCATTACCGAGGTGCTTGCTTCAAGCCATATAAACTTTTCTTCAATTTGCACACTAAGTTCTCCTTACCTTTGACCACAAATCCCCATGGCTAAGCCATATATATTTCTTCATCCAAATCACCATGAAGGAAGGCTATTTTAACATCTAGCTGCTCTAAATGTAAATCTTCAGTAGCCACAAGACTTAAAACGATACGGATAGAAGTCATTTTAACAACAAGAGAAAATATATCATCAAAATCAATTCTCTTTTTCTATGAAAATCCTTTTACAACTAACCTAGCCTTAAATCTTTTCTTACCTCCATCCTCTTCTTTCAACTTGTAAACCCACTTATTCTGTAAAGCCTTTTTACCTACAGGAAACTTGCATAGATCCCATGTCTTATTCTTTAGCAAAGAGTCTGTTTCATCTTTCATTGTAAACTCCCACTGAATGTTATTATCCACCTACACAACTTCATCATAACTTTCAGGTTCACCAGAATCAGTAAGTAAAATAGAATACAAAGAGGGAGAAAATCTTTGTGGAGGTCTAATTTGCCTTGTTGACCATCTAACATTCATTGGTGTGTGTGGTATTTTTTGTTGCACATCATGAGGAATGGTTGGAACAACAGCTTTTGGAGTATCATTCAACACTACATAATCATCTTCTTTCTTCTCATGTTGTTGCAATAGATCTTTGTACAACACTTTCTCATTGAATATGACATCCTAACTTCTAACAATTTTATGATTTTCAAAATCTCAAAGCCTGTAACCAAATTCATTAATGTCGTATCCAACAAAGACACATTTCTTTGATTTTGCTTCTAGCTTGGTTCTATTTTCAGAGTCTATATGAGTAAAAGCTTCAGAACCGAATGTCTAGAGAAAAGAATAACTCACCTTCTTACCAGTCCATGCCTCCTCTGGAATACCATAGCCCAAAGGAGTAGAGGGACCTCTATTAATCAAATATACTATAGTATTGATAGCCTCCACCCACATTTGTAAGGGCAACCCAACATGTAACCTAATGCTCCTTGCGCACTCCATTATAGTCATGTTCATGTGTTCAGCCACTCCATTTTTCTATGGAGTCCTTGGAACAATTTTTTGTCTATGAATACCATTAGAGGAGCAATAATCTTCAAATTCATGACTGCAATACTCACCACCATTATCAGATCTGAGACATTTTAATTTCTTACCAGTCTCATTTTCAATCAAGCATTTCCATTTCTTAAAAGTTTGAAATACATCAGGTTTTTGTCTAAGGAAATAAACCCATACTTTTCTAGTTGCATCATCAATAAATGTAACATAATAATGAGAGCCACCAAGGAAAGATACCTGAGCTGGTCCCCATACATTTGTATGCACAAGCTCTAACTTCTCCTTTTTGTTTTCCTTCCCAATCTTTACAAAACTCACTCTCTTTTGTTTTCCATACAACTTTCACAAAAATCCATATTAACACATTTCAAACTTGGTAAAACTTTCTTTGAATGAAGTACTTTCATACCTTTCTCACTCATGTGCCCAAGTCTGTTGTGCCACAGTGTTGTATCAGAATCTACAATAGCTATTTGTTCTCCCTACTCAACTGCAACAATTGTTCCTGAACATTCATTTTTCTCAGAAACAATCAAAGTAGAAGGAACAATATGACATGTACAAAGATATAAGGTTCCTACTTTCATACCTTTTGCTACTACAAGGGAAACTTTTGAAACTTTCCAATTTTTATCATTAAAAGTAACTACACAACCCTCATCACTGAGTTGCCCCGCTGAAATTAATTTCCTACTTAGCCTTGGAACATGTCTTACCTCATGTAGTAGCCAATGATTCCCATTCTGCAACTTAATCTTAATTTTTCCCTTTCCAACAATTTGACAGGGTCCATTATCCCCCAAATAAATAAGCCCAAAATCCCCTTGGACATAATCAATGAAATAACCTCAATGAGGTGTAGCATGAAATGAAACAAACCCACTAAAACCCATGAATCATCTACACTTTCTAAAGAGAGAAGCAAAGCATCCTCTTTAGATTTTTTACTTATCAAGTTTGCCTCCTTGTCTCCATCTAATTTATCTCCTTCATTTTTCTTTCAATTCCAACAATCTTTCTTTTTGTGCCCTGGTTTCCCATAGTGCTAGCAATCGTTTGGTCTTGTCAATTGAGACCTCCTCCACTTTGACTTTCCTCTTTTTTCTCCATGATTTCCAGAGTTATTTCCTCTCAGTCATTTTGCCCCTGCTTTGTGCATTCAAAGAACTTCCTGATGTAGATCCATGTGAGGATTTTCTATGAGTTTCCTCACTCAAGACAACACTGATCACATCATCATATTTTAGGGTACTAGATCCAGGAACAGAATTACTCACTGCCATTACCAAGCCATTCTAGCTTTTAGGCAAAGAACACAAAATCAAGAGAGCCCTAATTTCTTCATCAAAATTGATACCCACATAAGATGACTGACTAGTAATAGTATTAAACTCATTTAAATGATTTGCAACAGATCCACCTTCTACCATTTTCATATTAAATAAACGCTTCATGAGAAATACCTTGTTTGAAGCGGAGGGCTTTTCATACAATGTCACTAGGGTTTTCATCAAATATTCTATCATCTTTGCTTTTGTAATATTAAATGCCACCGATGGTTCCAAGCATAACCGAATGCTTCCAAGTGGCTTTCTCTCCAAAAGATCCCATTCAGCCTCTGATATAGCTTCCTAATTCTTTATTTTGCCTTCCAATGGCTTACATAAATCCTTCTGATATAGATAGTCTTCCATTTACATCTTCCATAATTGGAAGTTTTACCCATTAAACCTATCAACCCTCATCTTACCCTCATCTTCCATTGCTCTCACTCAACCATGAGACTTCCACTCAACTGTGAAAATTTCCTATAGAGGATAACTAAAAAAACAACTAGGCTCTAATACCACTTGTTAGGATAAACCACAAACAGAATTAAAAACTACATGCAAATATAACCAAGAACAGAAAATAATAGATCAAATAGAAATGAACACAAGGCACCAAGATTTAATGTGGTTCACCCAATCCTTGGGCTATGTCCACCAAATAGCAAGTCCAATCTTATTACAATCTAGTGATTACAAGCTGATTACAATCTGTAATCCCTTATAGCTCAATACTACCATAAGAACCAATTTTGCATCACAACATAATGAAAAATACCCAACCCTAAACCCTTTTATACAAGTATTAAACCACTTTAGGTTTATAACATGTCGGCCATAATTAGCCATAACTTTAGTGGCAAATCTACGAATGGTGAATAGTACAAATTTTTTTTTTATGAATAGCGAATAGTACTAATTATGAATTATGTACAGTACTTTCCTGATCAGTGACCATAATCTAACAAGCATAGAATTGAAGAAGAGGATATAGAATTAGAGGAAGAGGTGAAGAGGGATGATAGTGAGAATTTGGAGGAGGATATGATAGTTACATTGGGTAACCCCAAGAAAAGGAAGGCTGAGGAGACTTCACTACTAGAAGAAACAAAAGACTAGACTCCTTTGTTCTTGGGCCCTATCCCTTCCATTTCATCACTATTGGGGAAGATAATTTCTTTGGTGGATGATAGTGGGGAGGTGGTTTTGAAATACATGAGGGGGTCATGGAGAAATTTTAACTCTAAAATGGAAAAGATGGGGAAAGTCAAAGAAATGATGAACCCCCAAGTAATGGAGGGAAAGTATGGTAAAGTCCATTTTGATGAACTTCTTGACCTAGCTCTAGTTGTAATCTCTGACAATGCAAGAGAATATGGGCTCAATTTTCTTAGCAATGCTAAAAATAGCATGATAGATAACTTTTTCTCTATCAAATGGCTATTTCATGAGATAGAAGAGCTCAAGAAGAAAACAAGCCAGAAGTACAACCATATGAGAAGTAATGAACATGGACACCATGATGACTAGGAGGATTGTATCTCAATGGTTGAAAAAAGAGTTCTAATTAGAAATTGGTTAATTAGGTGATTGCAACTTTGAACACCCTAAATGAGAATATCAACGGTTTGTGTGAATCACTAAAGGAAGCTAGCTTTGGTGGGGGAAAAGAAGAGAAGGCTAGTATGGACTATGAGAAAATCAAGGGATAAAAGAAAGAGACCAGGGGATTGGTGGATGATCAGAACTAGGACCAAGTGGGTGCAGACAACCAGAGGGCCAATGAAGCTGCAAAGACTCTATAGGCTCTAGATAGGGAGAACTAATAAGTTTACTTTTCATATTTTGTTTCATCGTTATCTAGGGTTATTAGTTTTTATTACCTCGCAATATGCCTATCTTTTGGTTTTGGCTTTTCATAAGTAGATGCATACTAGCTGGACTTACTTTTTATTTCTATTTCAGATATTATCTAAAACATTTGGGTTTCAGGATCCCTATAAAATTTGTTTTACTTAATCAAATACTTTTGTTGACATAAACTCAATAAAT
Source organism: Cupressus sempervirens (assembly GCA_028749045.1). Classification (NCBI taxonomy): domain Eukaryota; kingdom Viridiplantae; phylum Streptophyta; class Pinopsida; order Cupressales; family Cupressaceae; genus Cupressus; species Cupressus sempervirens. The sequence continues at coordinate 560,420,455 of CM053787.1, read as the reverse complement.
TTCATTTAGCCTTTCCATTACTCCTTATTTTTCATGAGTTGGAGTCATTTAATAGGGAAAGTTTGTAATTAGTGTAGAGTATGCACATATCAAAGATGTGAGTATTTATTTTAGTGGCTTGGTATGACTAATTCATTTTGGCAATTTTTTGGCACCCTCTTCACCAATTTTCTTGATTTAAAAACATTAAGGATTTGATTGAAGAGAAGATTGAGAAGAATATTTGATTCAAGGAACTACAAGTAATGGAACCTTGAAAAGTCTTGGTTAGATACAAAATTAGTAGGGTAGTCCTAGGTAGAGGTTCCTCATGGAAGGATTTGCACTTTTGTGATCTCATTACTGGATCCTTTTCCATGATTTGTTTCTAGATCTTATGTTATAAATCCTTATTAAAAGGATGGTAAAATGTGAAACATGATATTATAGAGAATGGGAATATATCAAAAAGTAATATAATATGTGGGGAAAGTTCCAGTTGATGAAACTTGGTGCATAGAAACATATCACTAGCTTTACTACAAGGGCACTTATTAAGAGCATGGTCTAGAAAGGGAATTCAAAATTTTTTATGGAAAACTATTGGTTTGGGAAGAAGTATGTCAATTTAAACCAAAAATAAAAACATTTTGATGTAAACATGATTTCAGTTTAAACAAATTCCATTTCATGAATTGTTGATAGCCTTGGGTTATTTATTATTCTTCATTTATTTTAAAGTGAATTGTTATTGTGTATAAGGATAAAAAAATTGGTTTGAAGTTACTTCTAAAGTTGATGTGTGAAAAAGCATTAGAACTTTAATCAATTACAAAGGGGGCACTATTGTTGAGAGAGGATTCACAATTTGATAAGAAAGGAAGTTGTGGGATTTCTTATAGGAGATAATACAAGAAAAATCTATAGGTACTAAAACTGATTCGTCAAAATTTGAACAAGTATATCATTTATAGTAACCTATACCAAAGGAAAAAAATTATTAAACCCATGTACCAAAATTGGAACCCAAATTGGCAACTTAGATGAAAATTTAAGCATAATTTAAATACTCCATTTGAGTTACAAAGATCAACATGAAGGCTTCAAGATCCAAAATTAGTCACCATGATGTAACTAAAGTCAAAGGATGATGACAACTACCAACTCACAAACTTCATGCATAAATTGAATATAAATTATGTTATCTTGCATAACCTAAATAATAAAATAGAGTAAAAGATAAAGGATTATCAAAAATTTGTACTTACCCACCAGAGATCCAATGCAACACCAACCAGTAGAGATCCAAGGCAATACGAACCAGGATAAATAAGTCCTAAAGACTAAAGAAGGATTCTATAGCAATAGAAAGAAACCGTAAGCAATGAGAGGGAAAATTAAATTAAAGGTGTTTTTAATCTTGTATAACCTAGAATAGAGAAAAGGATAAAGTATTGTTGAAAATTTGTACTTACCCATATTATAAAACCCAATTACAAGATATATAAATAGTGTAAAAATGATATAAGTATGAACATCATATTGAATTGGGCAAGTCAACAAGTGGGTGAATAGAGATGTGTTACATGAATTTGTTGAACAAAAAATTATGAATGAAAACTATAATCCATATTTGATGCAAGTGGATAGACATACTTGAGAGCCCTTTTGTTGTCTACAATCCACACATAGGTTGTAACAAACATATTTCTCAATATCTGAGTCTTCCATGACTTATCTTAGGTGTATTTTTAAGAGGGAATAGGCTACTACGAACCTTAGTCTTCTACACTCTAGCTGATATTTCAATATATGTTTTCAAATTTTGATTTCATGGATTTCATATATTGTAGATATTTGATAGTGACACTATGTTTAACTTTATATTATGTTATTCAATTTTTTTCCTTCAAAAATTTTCTATTATACTTATGTGCTATATACATAATTGTGTATGAGTGCTATGTAGCTTCTATTTATCTCAATTATTATGTATTTGATGTTAATTGACTAAATGATGCATGACCAAATCTTTGAATTTCATGGGTTTTTTTTTTTTTTTTGAGTTCATGCTAAGTCTTGGCCAAGTTCAAATTGGATTTTGACTTTCCAAGTTAGAGGCGAGTTAGAGTCCCATAACTATGGTTTAGAATACATGCAGGAGAAACAATTGCATGAAAGTGGAGGCCTATACTTGATGATAAGATCTTCTCATGTGGATTTGGCATTATTGAGTATTCTAAGGATAGAGCACATTTTCTATTGCAAGAGGATGTACTATTTGGAAGAAACGTCATTTCATAGGATTTAAGAATAGTAATTGATAATTAAATAATGAATCTTATAGTTATAAGATGATTGTCCAAAAGGTTTCTTTCTTATAGAGTAATGTGAATATTTTTTATGTTTATCAAATTAAATGTGCACAAGCTTGCTTGAAAATGTATTTTATAACTTTTGCAAACATTGTGAGGTGACTTCTTTCTTCAAATTAGCTTGTTAGTATTTGCTTGTTTTGTAATCTAGTTTATCTCAAACTTCCTTACATGATCAATGATTTTAAATAGACTTCCCTTGAATGACTTACCTATGGAATCTCTTTCTTCATCACCTAATGCGACACTTGTATACATCAATTGAATGTGTTACTTTAAGATGCAATATGTAGTTGTAATATTGATGTAACTGATATTACATTGGTGGCATTCCCTTATTGGGTCTTTGTTTGGATCATACTCTTCATCCTCTATTTCTCTTTAAACGTATATTATGAACTCTTGACATTATTATTTCCTTTTCTTCCTACAATAACAATCCTATTTGTTTATCTAATCTGATATAGTTCAGGTTAAGATTTCATGAAGTAAGACACTATGTTTGACATAAATCTAGCCCCCTAATGTGAAATTCCTAAGCTTGGACCCTAAATATAAATGCCTAAGCCTAAATGGATAATATCTAAGTCTAATCCATAAGAAGGCCCTAAATAAAATGTGGGTTCAAAAAATCCAAGTTTAGATACAACAAGGCAACCTTCATAGCTAAACATGTGAAGAAAATGTCTATGTCAAGCCTTCAAATCCAAACATTTTTTGTTTGAAAGCTCTACTCATGAGCTTGGATAAGATAGTGTGTGGGCTTAAATCTGTACAAGGGTAAAAGTAAAAAGTTGTGTCACCTTTTAGGCTAACTTATTAGAATGATAGAATTTGAGTATTTCTATCCAAAAATCAAATTTTATCAGACATATGATCTAGATACATTTAATCTAGCTAAGTTATATACGGTCTCACACTTTTCCAATTGGAAATGTCTATTAAATGCATGTTTTATACTAATTTTGTATCCAATTATTAAAAAGATAGAATTATTTCAAAAAACTGATGTTTCAATAACTCTTACTATTTTTATGATATTTTTTAGTAACATATAAAAGCCATTTTATAGATCTCAAAGTCAAGAATATTCTCATATAGATTTTACAATGTTTTAATAAGATATATTATATTGTAATTAAAAAATTCTACAAGCATGTATTTTAACACTCAAAATGATGTCAAATTTGGGAAAGAAAATAATATTAAATGATATTAAAAAAAAACTAAAATTTATATTACAGTCTAGAGGAGACAGTCCTCTTTCAAAATGTACAATTTTTCTTTTGGTTAGAATAGATTTGTTTTGAAAAATGTGGTGGGAGATGAAAACTATCAATTTTAGGTGAGTTAAAATTTGAATTATTATAAAAGCAAAAATAAAGGTCCAAAGTAAATTATTATTTTTTTAAGTTCTAGCTATATATGTTATCTATAACATAGTCTGAGTACAAATAGAAATAATTTTATTTCCATATACTTTTGTGGTGGAAACTTGACCCCTAATTTTCATCTTTTTTAGCAACTTAAAAAATTTATCTATTAAAATTAGGAAAATATATCAATTCTTATTCCAAATAATTATTAAAACTTAAAATCCTAAACTTCATCTCTTTCTACATATTTCATTTGTTTACATCATTTTCAAATTCTAAATAATAGAACCAATTTTATGTTATTGAAGGTGAACAATTATACTTTTGTTAGCCTTTTCCTTTACAAAAGGGTGACACAAGTTTGTGCTTTTACCCACAACAGGCCTAAAATTCATGAATGCAACCCTAAATATTAGCATATGTTCTAAAGGCCAAGCCCTAAATGAGGCATGTGGGCTCAAATTTGTTAGATCCAACCTAAATGTGAATCAGACAAGATCTATAATGGCAAACATTTAGACCCAAAAGCATACACCAGGCTCTATATAATCAAACATCTAGATCTAATGGACTCAAAATAAATGCAGGTTCAAGCATAAATTCAAATTCAAACCTCTAAACCTGGGTCCCATAAAATGGGACCTAAAGCTCATTGTAAAGTTTGATGGCAGGATCCTAAATATGGGAAAACATAGGCCCAAAATTATACGTATGGCCTTGACATTTTAAGTTTGACCTAAATGCCAATTACAAAGATATAAATACATAACATGTGAGCTTGATTTTAATTAAGACCAAAATTTGGGCAAAGAATTTGATTTAGTATGTTCCCAAAAAGAGGCATGTAATGTTGAATTACAAATTAGACTTTAAATTCAAATAAATAAGACTTTAATAAGTCCCTACAAAGTAGTATGTGGTCTTGCATCCACTCACCTGGCCTAGTTCAGTTTAAAGCAGACTCCCTAGCCTCAAATTTGGTCACAACTGAAGATATACACCTTAAAACTCTAAACATGGTCTCTAAATTTGAGAACAAGGAATAATGAGGCACTAAACCTAGCCTAAAGCACAACAAATGGGCCAAATTAGGCTTGTGGATTTTTATTTGATACAAGACCTCACAATTTTAAATGTAAAGTTGCAAAGCATCAAAGTGAATTCCCCATAGCCTCGAGTTTAACCACTAGAGGCCCAAATTTAATGAGGGGATCCCTACATGGAGAAAATTGACCCAATATGGACATCTTCAAAATCCAAGATTTGAACTAGAAAAAAGGAAAAAATTTAATAAGGAGGCTATAGGTACAATAGAAATGAGGTTTCCATTTAATATATGATGGTAAATATTAAAATTAGTATCATTGCAAGGAAAGAAATTGATCCAAGATGTCATGTCAATATAAACAAGGTCACCTTTAATCTTCAAAAGAAGTTTGTTCAAGCTGATTATAGGCGCATTTGAAGTTTGAACCAATAGGGTAGAGATTTTTTATTTTATTGACTATTTTATTACATAGTTGCATTAAAGATATGATGCAATTCAACCTACACAATTTTTTCCCCAAGATTTCATGCTAAAGTTTGAAAAATCTTGGATATTTAGTAGGAATTGGATATAATTTTAACCACTTATCAACAAATTAATCTCTGATTTCAATTCTTATCAATATTTACCAACAAGAAGACCATGATTACAAGAATTTACTAGCAAATTAATGTTTGATTTCATTCATTTTAAACATATATAAGGCTTGAGTTTAATTAAACTAGTCTCATTCTTCAAATTCTGTTCTTCTCATAAAAATGTTGGTATTGTGGACAAAGATCTACAACCATTTTCACAACAATATAGTTCTACAACAACCTTTGTTGCTCAAAGCTCACTCAAACATTTTTCTAGCAACATAGTAAAATTGAATAGAGAGAAGTGGTATGAGGTCTAGTATTTGCAAATGATCAAACTTCTAAGTTTTTCATATCATTAAAGTACTACATTTACTAACTTCAAAGTTTGTTGTTAAATTTTTAAAGTCTGATTTTAGAATTCTGGTAATTATTAACTTTATAATTTAATTTTAGTCTGATAATTACAAAGAGAAATCCTGGAAATAGGTGGTAAAAATCCAAAGCCATGGCAAAGTAAAAGAAAGACCCATCAACAAGGGAGAAAGAAGGAAATGAGAAAACAAAGAAAGGGTTAAGGAGCCAAAAAAATTGAAATTTCTAAAGCATGAAGGTTGGTACAACTAAAATCTGATAAACAAGATATGAGTCCTAAATTCACCTTCGCCTCCAAATGGGAGCACTTTGGCAATACCAATATTGTCCCATTTGATATGAATCTAATAAATGAATGATGCAAGTAAGAGTAATGAAAATCCCATAAAGGATAACCAACTATCCTTTCTAAGACCTACTCAAGCTTAGGGTAGATGTGAAATGGTCCTTTGTTCCCCTCACCAACTTCATAACCTCAACTCACCCTATCTTCCAAGTGGTCAAGAACATACACCCAATAAAAATCAACCTTACACCTCTCTTCACATGCATCCACTAGGATCTTGAGCTACCATATACCATGACATATCATTATTCAACATTCTACAAGGTGTATTGGCCAACTAATAGGTCTAGCACTTCCTAATATCCCAAATTTAAAAGATGCACTAAGAGGCCTAAAAGGGGCTCATTCCTAGTAACACTATTTTTCCAACTTTACACTAAACTTCATAAACTTGCACAAAACCACCAAAAATAATTAAATAACATATTATCATGTATAAAAACATATCTAAATCTCTAATATTGGGTTAAGATCACAAGTTTAGAGCCCTATCCTACCGAGCCCTAGTTTTTAGGTTTTTCTTGCTTAATAGCACTGCTTGGTTATTTTGGTTGATTCACTCATAAAAAAATTTGGATTTTCCTTCAAATTATCTATTGTAAAAATTACAATTAACTCTCTACCAAATCCCAATCTTCTAGCACCAAATGTGTGGTATTCAAACACGATTTCACAGTCTGTCAGCACGTAACAGTAGGAAATGCATACACCAAAAGTTGTTTTTGGACCCAACAAAATCAAATACCACAAAAAATAGTACCATGGGAGTCTTCCAAGAATCAAAACCTTTCTTTCCACTAAACACTAGGAGTTCTCATCATGAGAGTTGAGAGAAATTAAATATTTTGCATTCAAAACCTATCACAGTCTAGGGTAAACAACAAGCAATGGAAAAATCATAATTAATAGTTTCTTTATTAGGTTAGAATAAATCCATTCCTCCTTTCATTTATAAAAATATATAAAAACTTTCCAAAACAACTTGAAGACTTACTATTACCCAAGTGGTCAAATAATGAAAAAACTGCTATATATACATGAGTCTGCTATCAAAGATGAGTTTGTTCATTCATTCGCAATACGTACATGGTATCTTTTCTACTTACAAAGAGGAAGGTTAAAATATATATATTTCTCCTATCTTGAACTTACAACTTTAAGTACCTAAATCAGACCAAAATAAAGCTGACTATTGAGCTTCCACATTTTGCATGACAATTTTTTTTGCCATTTTTGCAAATTTTTACATTTTTTCCAAAAATAAAACATAAGAATTTCACCAAGGTCACCTAACTATACCAAAATATGAATAAGGATTATACAACATAATATTGATGATTTTTTGGTCTGCTCCCATGTTTGACCACATGTGGACCACCCTTTTACTTTTCTTGTAACCTTAGTAATCATGCAATCCATATGTCAAAAATGCAAAAAAAGAAAATCTAAACTAACTTGTGTCAACTTGGACACTTTTTGACCTTCACATTCTTCTCTTTGGTGTTGGCCACTACACCACGGATGGAATGTATGGAGTCCTCAAATCCAAAGAAATCAAGAAGATAATTAAGAATGGTATTGTGTGAGCAATGGTCTTCCTACCTACACATTAATGGACATAATTAGTCTTGTAGAAGGCAAGCAACTAAAATCCAACTACTAGACAAGTTGTCACACCAAAGGTAAGCATTGGAGTTCTACTTATAATATATGTTATGAGTATTACTTTCAACATCCCAAAGCATGAGATAGGTATTCTTTGCATGGACATGTACATTTTGGAGAGAAAAAAGACATCTTTATTGATATACACTTGTAAATATCTAGATTCTAACTAGCATTTGATGGATAGATTCCTGCATATGGAATTCCATAGATCTTTTGGTAGGATATTTGATCCTTGGGACTAGTTTCTTGTCACCTTCAAGTCCTATGTAGATCATTACTTTTCAACAATAAAGATTTTCTACTCTAGCTTAACACCTAAACATATAAGATCTAATGGATCACTTCAAATGTAATAATTTCCAAGGAGGGTACCTTTTTTATATGTATTAGTAGAGAGATACATAATTTACTAGAAAGGAAAGGTGTCAAAATGTCAAGAATTCAACTAGACTAGTTTGAGCATGCAAGAAACCAATCAGGAAGTCCCAATAACTAACTTAATATAGAAAATATACTCATAACATGGAATGAAGGATATTAGCAAGTTTCTTCATAATGTATTCATACTTTAGTAATTAGATAAAAACTTATAGAAGATCATTAAGGTTACAATCATCCATATCATCTACCTTTAATCTTCTACACAAGTTATACATTCTAGGAAGCATATAGGCATTACAATAGCATATCACTGTTTCTTTCGATTATTAACAAGACTAACACTCCCAAGTGGCTTTGGTAGAATTTTGATTATATTTGCACCTGGATAAGATTTGATATCCCCAAGATGACTCTTGATCATGGATGCATAGATTCATCTTTGCATTTCCATGGTACTTTCTTATATAGCTTTGGGCCCTCTAAAATTTTGCTATGTGACATCCTCTTGTGAGATTGCTTAGGGTTTTGTCTTATTTTTTAAGATTCAAACCATAATAGACGTATTCTTCTTTTATAGCTTTGTACACAATTCTTTTAATTTGATATAAATTTTAAATTAAAGTATATATTTCAGTTCTCTCTAATATTATACTTAACCGTATGGTGGACTTTAACCAAAAAATGTAAGTCAAAAATCTGTTAATAGTTATCAAAGTTTATTGCATTATAGAAAGGCTACTAGTGTTTGTATTTTATAACACCAAAAAAAATAGTTTCAAATTTGCATAAGTAGTGAGTGAAACGACTTCTCTAGATCATCCTATAATAATGTTTTCTACATTGAATTTTAATCCTCACTTCTATTATGATTGATAAAATAAAGAAGGATACGATGAGCTAAGGCTTCTTCAAATGCTTATACACTACACACATAGTTTAGTTTTGAACCAATCAAAATACATATCCAACACACTATGATATGCCTTGAACTCTAATGGCATTGTTAGTAAAAATTACCAAGAAAAGTGAGTGGGAGATTGAAACAATCACAAGGCATAACCTATAGGTTGCTGAATTCTAAAGGCATTTCTAACTGTTATAGAGGAGGCTATATATTATCTCCAATATTGTATGGTGGGCTCTATCCATGCAATGCAAAATAGCACTACTGATAGTAATTAGAAGCATTAGATAAAGTTTTAGAATGCCTTAAAATCGCAAATTTATATTTATTATTTACCTGTCTAGTGCAAATGTGATGTATGTTGAATTCCAATTTTTTGTTTTTAAAGTATTGAATATGATAGATGAGTCTATGGACAATGAGAAGTGATAAAACAAAGATGCATATGATGACAAGCCAATTCTCTATTTAGAAGCAACACAAATGGTAGTTGGATTGAGGCTTATTCAGTTGGTTATGACCTAAACATTTTAATTTTTTTCGAAGTAAGGTTTTGTTATAAACTTGAGAGAGGCAGCTAGATTCTAGGCATTGTGTTGTGTGTGGTGAGCTCTATAAATACAAGTCAATTTAGAAGAATTAATACAATCAATCAATTTAATTGAGAAAAGAAGTAGAATTATCTACAATGTTTTAACAAATTCAAATGTGGAAACGTGAATTTTCAAAGTTATAGATTTAAAAAAGAAATTCAAACAAGAAATGTGGATGGATTATCTTGCACAAACCTTTCAATGGCTCCCATGCTACTGTAGACTAGTGCCAAAAACACACAACGCCCAAATAAAAAAAAAAAACAAAATGCATAATGCCCAAATCATATCTTTTTTTTATAATGGGCCCGATTTGGTCAAAATTTTGACCAAATTGGGAATGCTAAGCTGGTCAAAATTTTGACCAACACGGGCAAAAAATTAAAAAAAACTATTGAAAAAGCCCATTTAGGGCTTGGTTGAAAATCTTGGTCGAAATTTAGGTGCAAATGTACTAGTGTTGGAATTGGTGGTGTATCACAAAATTAAGGGGATCAAACCTACTATGACCCTACCCACTAAGGTCCTTCAATAATTTGTTGATGATACCTTTCTTTATGGAATATCCTCCATAAGGGAGGTGAAGGTATGGAAAATAACTTTGAAGGGATATGTTGAAGTGTTAGGAAAACATATAATTTATTAGAAAAGTAAATTATACTTTTGCAAAACAAAGATAGCCACTTAGCAAAGAATTACCAGGGAATTGGAATATCAATTTTTTTCCTTCTATGATACTTACTTGGGTCTTCCACTCATTTTCAAAGATGTGACTCCCTAATTCCTAGAATACAGTGGTTGGGAGGATGCAAAGGAAGCTGATAGGTTGGAAGGGGAAGGTCTTAAGAAATGTGGGTAAGCTTCAAATACTCTTGGCTACCTTGCAAGGTATCCCCATCTACTTATTATCCTTATTTAAGATATCTGGTAAATTTAGAGACATTATTGAGAAAATATAGCTTAACTTCTTATGGATAGGAATAGAGAGGAAGAATAAGTTAAGTTTGGTTAGTTGGGACAAAGTTTCTATGTCTAAATCTCGAGGAGGATTTAAACCTAATAAGAATAAGAGATCTTAATAAAACCCTCATGATGAAGGTTGAATGGAGGTTCAAAAAAAATTCTGCCCCTTGGTGCTAGATTATGTGTGCCAATTATTTGAGTTCTTGACCTTTCTCTTAGACTCTATCTAAGGATAATCTACATAGTGGTTCAAAGATATGGAATAACATCACTAAGACAAGGAAATAGTTGAAAAGGGTAATGATAGGGAACCTAGGAGATGGTAACCAAATAAGATTTTGGAAGGAAAGATGGTGGACAGATGGTCCTTTGGAATAAACCAAGTTTGTGGTGCTAAAAGGTAGGGTGGGATAGGGTTAGGAGAAATTTTGAAACACTACATCTAAAATAATCAATGGAAGGCCTTCAGCTTAGATAACTTAGATGGAGAAATAGAACTTTGGTTGGAGAAATTAACACTAGGTTGAGGGGAACACACATACCTTCCTTCTTGGTGGAGGACATGATTATATGGGATAAAAACTCAAATGGGGAGTTTAGTGTGAAATATTCATACAATCCCTTAGTCAAGGATGGGGAAAATCCATAATTGAAATATGTCTTGAACCAGCATTTTACACACAAAATCAGTTTCTTCTATTGGTTGGTCATGCCAATAGTGTTCTTGCCATTTACTACCTCAAAAGGTGTGGTTTCCAAATGTGTAATAGATTTTTATTATGCTATAAGGAGGAAGAGTCCATCCTTTACCTCTTTATCCACTGCCCTTACTCAACCTAAGTTTGGCAAAGCATTCTTGCAAAGATTGGAGTATCATGGGTTTTTCACCATTTGATCTCCCAATTTATTTTTAGATGGTAGTGCCCTCTACAAAACTCCCTTATTAGAATAATTTTTAAGGCTATTACCCAATACATAAGTTGCAACTTATGGAAAGAAAAAAACAACCATATATTTAGAGCTACAAGTACACCTCAAGAGGTTGTCATTCAAAATTGTATGGGAGGAATAATTGAGGGAACCTAATATGGAAGTGGAAATCTCCACCTACCCCTTGACTTGTGTTGAGTAGGCATCTACATGTGTGTAGGGAATTAATCAAATTGTAGACACAATGGATAATTCAAAGACAATCCAGAGGATGCAAACTAAATAGAAGCCAACCCCCCAAACTAGTTGAAGTTGAACTTTGATGGTTTTAAGCGGGTGGCAGGAGCTACCATGGGAGAAATAATTTCAAATTATCTAGGAAGTGTTATCAAAGGATACTAAAGGAAATGTGGAAATGTCTCAAGAAATAAGGCTAAGAGGCTTGGACTCCTATGGGGGGTTGAGTTATCTAGGAGAATGGGAATATAAAATCTCATTATGGGGGGAGATTTTATGATAGTCATTGAAATGGCCCAAGGGGAGAATCAAATGAGTTGTAATGCCATATCAATTATCAAGGATACCCAATGCATCATGAATAGTCTTAATGACATCAAAATACAAGACTTTAATAGGAAATGAAACCAAGTGGTGGTCAACTGGGTGGGATACGAACATGAAATTATTAACAATCAAGTTTAGTGAGATGTGAAAGATCTCTTGAAAATGATCAAATTTCTTCTTCATAAAGAGGGATTTAAAAATGATGCACATCCTAGCATATAATAAGGGTTGTCCTTTCATGTTGGGTTTAGCTAAAAAAATTAGTTTTCTTACCATTATTGTTGGGTGTACCATGATGGTGATAATTTTAGAAGTGACCTCTATTTTTGTGCTACTTTTAAAAGGAATATGGAAATCATTATTCATAATGATTAGGAGAAAATTGGTATTCCAAGCCTAATTTGGGGAGATTTCGCATGCCACCCAAGATGGGATTCCAAATCTTGAGATAGGAAGATTAGGATACGTCACGAGGTTATGGTGATCTAGCCTCTTGATTTTAACTTAATTTTTATGATTTCAAAAATACATTTATTCATATAGGGTACTTTAGCTTGAAATGCTACTACATTTTTTGTGAGGGTTTGGTTCTAGATTTTTCTGAAAATTTGATCGCTTGGGCTAACAAAATCATAACCAAGTTTAATGAGGGAGATGAAGAGTTGGTGGTTGATCTAGATGATGATTAGGTTATGGAAGGGGAAAATTTGAGATTAGAACCATTGATAATTGAGAATATTGTTAGGGATGAAAAAGTGGCATGGTCCTACCTAAAATAGGGTGAATTCATCCTCGTTATGGATAGCATAGAAGGTCATGATGAGATGGTAACCTAGAAATTTTTAAATTTTTAGAAGATGATTGGGTCACCATAGATGGGGTCACTTTTGAGGTCACAAAAGAATTGATAGCCTACACCACTGGCCTCTCACTAGAGGGAAGTTCATGGAGGAAGAAACCTAGGGTTAAAGATGAAGAGAGCCTCAAAAGTTTATTCCACTCCAATGAAGCCCCTGTTTATTTTCAAGGTGGGTTTTCTTGTGAGAAGCTCCTTGAGCCATGTGATATGGTCTTCTATGTTATCATGTGATATGTGATATGTCACCCTTGAGCCATTTCTTTTGCTCCATTCTATGGAGGACTCTGTTTCGTATATAATAATTAAAATGTCAAGATAGTAAAAGTTATGTATTATCTATCACCAAGCCTTGATTTTTTTTTGTTTAACATTTACAAAGGCCTCCACCCCCAAATTTTGAGCATTATTTACCCCCTCTCAAAATTACTTCTTAAAGCTCAACTCCCCTTTCTAAACCCACTTCTAGAGAAGACCTCATGAAAATGGCCATAAAAATTAAGGAAGAATAAATAAAAAATTTAGATTTTGAGAAAATTGGAACCACGAGTAAAGGCACTAATTAGGTAGGCATGTGGTTAAGAGAGAAAATTACCCCCAACAACCCTACCATACCCAACCTAGACACCTCTAGGAAAAATTATTGCCCTCACCCCAAACTTAAGGCTATCAAAAGTAACTATAGTGAATAGAAGGAAGAAGTAATATAAAGTGAGGAAAAAACAAAAAAATATGGAGGAAGGAAATTCTTTTCCCTCCAAGGTTTCTAAAACATTCAAAATTGTTACTCTAGATCTAGGAAAGTCTACTAGCATGGCAAGGTAACCTCTCTAGTTAAGATGGGAATATTTGATACTCAAGCCCAAGAAGATTATACAAGGGAGAACAAGAGGCTAGGGATGATAAATGAGGAGATCACACTCAAAAGAAAGACACCATGACCAAAAATGACAACACTAAGTAGGGAAACTAGGTGGTGGAGAAAATCAAGAAATCAATTATAGAGTTAGTGAAATAGAACAAAGTCTAGGAGGAAAAGTTTGATTGGGTAGCCAATTTCTTGGTTTGCATAATGCACTTAGTGGCCACTATGATCCATCTGATGCAAACTAACCAAGACTGAGGGACCGATGATAAGGAGGTGGAGATGAACCATACCCTGTATGGCTTCTTGGTTGACAACTAGCTTTGATTTCTTCTAGAAAATCCAAGGAATCACTGATGGTTACCCTTTAATGTGGTTAGAATTTTTTTTGTGATGATGCTTAGTTTTACTTTGTGCCCTTGGGAATTTTTAAGTTTCTATATCTAGACTGATAATAGGGCTAATATTTATGTGATGGCCATGATTTTGTTTATTGATAAGGCTATGGATGCTTATGATAGTTTTTTTTCTTTTTAGTTATAGGTATGGATATTGTTTTGAAATTTCAAAAGGGGCTGAGGTAATATTGTGGTAGTTACTACCAATTGATCTTCGAGTAGTTGCTCTTTTGTTATTGGTTCTGCCCCTATTTTGGCTGCTTCTTAATTCCAAAAAAATATTAAATCTTTAATCTTTTAATATTTTAATTCTCTTTTTATCCAACTTCTAAATTATACTTTTAAACAAAATCTTTTAAAATGAAGCACATATTTAATTAATTTCAAACTAATTAAATATCATCATATTCTAATTTCTCTTTAAGCAATTTTCTAAATTAGACTTCTAAATTAAGCCTCTTAAATTAAAACATATATTTAATTATTTTTTAATTGATTTAATATTGTCATATTTTAATATTTTATTTTTAATCAAAGAATATTTGATCATTCTAAATATTATATGATTAGCCCAAATATTATAATTAAATTATTTACCGAATAAATCACATGGTCAAATCTACATAAAAGCAACATTACCAAAACTGACCAAAACTTGAAATTAAGAAATACGGGAAAAGATAAACTTATGGCTTTATAAAGGGTGGAAAATCGAATACATTTCCTCCTTCTCAGGATAAGTAATTAGGCTATGGTTAGGATTGGACCTGAACATTGTTTCCCCATTCATATCATTGAGCTATTGTAATAGGGAACACTCATCTTGGCAATTCAGGAAGTCCATTCCTGGTACCTCTAAATATGTATAAAATATGAGCATATATATATATATATATATATATATATATATATATATATATATATATATATATATAAAATCTAAATAGAAAATGGTGGGGAGTGGTACATCATGTAGATCTTGACTAGTAGGTGACTACAATTTCCTCCCTCAACTGTATTAGGTTCATTGATGTGTCAAGCATAAATGTAAAATAGACACATACACCATACACATACAAGTATGTGGTATGTGTAATAGTCAATTCTAAATATAAATAACATCATATTCTAACATGAATATCTCATCATTATGTGGACATACTAAACATCTTTCTAAGACACAACATATGGCATCATCATAAAAGTGATTTCATTAACTAAGAGAAATTAAAGCATCATCACTACTAGTAGAACATTGTTACAACTTAACGTAATCAATTACTCAACATATCAAACTATTGCATATCAAATATCAAATTAGGGCTAACATATCTATAGAAGATTCATATAAAACTTTAAAAATTAAGTCTATAATGATATCAAAGAAGGGGCATTACAAATTTTATGATACACCAAATTTAAGTTTGACATATACAACAATGAAATCTCTTTAACTAATATTATCCATTTTTAGTCTCAAAACATCTACATGTCTAAGTTAAACCAACTTGCCATATTTTCATACAATATTAATTCTATGGTGGTCTAGATGGTTATCTAAAACCATTTGTGTGATTGATTTATTGATAATTCAATACAAATTGAGAGGTCTCAGCTAAAGTCATTTTTATGTAAGGTTCATGGTCAACCAAAACCAATCACACATGAGAAATTAATACATGTGGCCTAACCCTGACATCAAAAGTATCAGGATAAAGCATGGATAGAAATAAAAATTACATGCAAATATAAAAATATCAAGAAATAATCAATTGCATAGAAGAGAACACAAGACACCAAGATTTAACATGGTTCACCCAATCCTTTGGCTACATCCACCAAATAGAAACTCCAATATTATTACAAGCATGTGATTACAACTTGATTAAAATTTGTAATCTCTTACAACTCAATATCATAACAAGAAATAATTTTTACATAACACCTTATGAAAATCCTTAATCCTAAGAACTTTTATAAAATTATTTTTACTACTTTATGGTTAAAATTAGTTACAACATGTTGGCCATTAAATGCTAATAAAATAGCCCCAAATCCCCCCAAGGAATTATGGAGTATGTACAATACTTCCCTAATTATTCACCATAAACTAACAATCTCCCACTTGGAGATAAGTCATGTAGTTATGTTGCTACTCCATGAGGCTGCCACTGGATCAAACTACCCTAGACTCTACTTTTCTTTTATTCTATTCAATCTAGAAGACCAACCAAAGCTGAAGAGGAGTTCAAATTATCCATTTTCAATACCTTTGTAAACATATCCACTAGATTTCCATCTATATTTATCTTGTCCAACTTTAATTATCCATCATCTAAAACTGACCAAATGAAATGGTACCACAATGGTATGTGTTTTGTCTTTGAATGTAAAGAAACATTCTTCACAAGATGAATGGCACTCTCATTATCTATAGAAAAATAATTATACTTCTAAGGGTGTCCCAGTTCTTCTAGGGAGACCTAAAGCCATATCATATCCTTGGCTACCTCTATAACAACATCATACTCTACCCTTGTAGTGGATAAGTAGTTTACCTTCTGTAAACTAGAAACCTAGCTTACTATTTCCCCACAAATAGTAAATACATAACCTATAGTACTCCTCCTGGTATCAATATCCCCTACCAAATTTGAGTCAACATAGCCATATAAGTCAGTAGTAGAGCCCCCAAAGTGTAAACAATTACTAGATGTTCTCCCAAATATCTAAGAATCCGTTTGACAATATTCCAATGCTCAATTCCTAGATGACTCATATACCTACTATTGACTCCCACTGCATGTGTAACATCTTGCCTTGTACATACCATATCATACATCAAGCTTTCTAAAGATAAAGTATAAGGTACCTTGAACATCTTATCCTCATATTGTGTCTTTAGGGTATGTGCAGGATCATGGTGTACCAAACTATGGCCTTAAGTAGCAGTAAAAAATCAGCAAATCAGGGTTATGTCAACTTGACACATAATTTTAAAGTGGTTCTAGAGTTTATATCAAAAAGTTGTAAGAAAATAATTTGTAAGAAATTGAATCCAGTTTCTAAACTACAAGGCCTTATCTGGAGAAAAAATTATTTGATTGGTCAAAAGTTTGGATTTTAATGTAGTACTACAAAAATTTTAGGGCCAAAATAAAAAGTAGGTGTATGTTTGACCACCTTAATCATAATCAAATGATAATATTTTCAAATATAATTTTAGATATAAAAAGTAGACTCACGCCTGGATGTGATGCATATTTTTGGCAATTTTTATTCAAAATAAATAATTAATTATAAATTTTCTACTATACTATTTTCAGAATTAAAAAACTCCCATGTCTGACCACCTTAACTAGTTCAAAAAAAATCAAAATTAAGTTTTTTTTTTTTTTTCTTATACTAGTCGAAGCATAGAATGTGACACATCTTTTTGATTTCACAAATCTTATACAGTTTAAAAATTATAGCTATTTTTCAACCAGTATGTCAATCAGCACTTTGTAGCTAACTCCATTAGAAAATAAGTAATAATTACTTACTGAACTCATAATTTGACAAAACTTATATTTATGAGAAGCTAAGAACATTCTTAAGAAACCCTTTTCATTACATCAAATTTTAGTTTTAAAAAAGTCGTCAGCTACATGCTTGAAGTAAAAAACACATAAGAACATGCCAAAAACACATTTTCAGGATGTTTTAAAGATGACCATATAAGGTTGGTATTGGAAGATATAGTGGGAATTATAAAGGTATTAATTGTTTTCATTTAGTATCAGGATGGGTGGGAAAAAAATGTGGGAATAGATTTTGAAATTCTTTGAGGCATTTCAGAACTACATATTTTTCAGATTGCCACTTTTTGGCACACCATGATCCTACACATACCCTTTAGGCACATCTCCTTAGTCAACTTCAAGTGACCAAGTAAAGGTGTGTAGACATCTTTAGCATTCTCCATAGAGAAACATCGCAACACCTTCACAATATAATCAGCCTAAGATAATATCAATTTCCTACTTTCTATCTCTATAAATATTCTTACCAAGGATTTGTTTTACTACCCCCAAATTATTCATAGCAAATGAATGTGTTAACTAGCATTTCAGACCCTTAATTTGATCCATGTTAGACCTAGCTACAAGCATATCATCAATACATAAATATAAAATGATATCATCATCCAACCTCTAAAAATAAGCACAATGATCTAAATGACACCTATTGTATCTATGTGCTTGCATAAAACTATCAAATTTTAGATACCATTGCTAAGGTGTTTGCTTCAAGCCATATAAACCTTTTTTCAATCTATACACTAAGTTCTCCTTACCTTTGACATCAAATTCCTATGGCCATATATATTTCTTCATCCAAATCACCATGAAGAAACATTTTTAACATCAAGATGATCCAAATGCAAAGCTTCAGTAGCCACAATACTTAAAGCAGTACAGATAGAAGTCATTTTAACAATAGGAGAGAATATCTTATCAAAATCAATTCCCTTTTTCTATGCAAATCCTTTTACAATTAACTTGGCTTTAAATATTTTCTTACCTCCATCCTCTTCTTCCAACCTATAGAACCATTTATTTTGTAAAACTCATTTATGTGCAAGCAACTTACATAAATCCCAAGTCCTATTTTTTAGAGAGTCCATTTCATCTATCATTGTAGACTCCCACCGGGTATTAGTATCCACCTACTCAACTTCATCATAACATTTAGTTTCACCAACATCTTGTTGGCATTAAGTTATTATTTCTATTAGTGACAACACTTATCTATATCAGTATAGCTACTGAGCTCATCACTCAGTCTATAATGTATACCAAGCATTCAGTGGTTACCTTGTACATTCATCACTTAAGCAGTTTACACCGAGCCTCGCAGTCCACACCGAGCATTCTAGTGTTAACCAAGCTGAGTATATAGCTACTGAGTGAATGTGCAATCTAGCAGTGTCTACTAAGTTTACAGTGTTCACCTAGCTTTGCAATCTTTATCGAGTGATGGAAGCATAGTGCCTACCGAGAGATGGAAGCGCAATGTTTACCAAGTGATGCAAGCACAGTGTTTACCAAGTAATGAAAGTATAATGTTTACTGAGTGAAAGCAAGGTAAATGAAGGGTTCAATTTTTACTGAGTGATACTAAATCCACTGAGTCCCCAATGGTTACTAAGTTCATAACTATGTCAAGTGATTAGTATGGATCGAGCCTTCACTTCTATAAAGTGCATGACGATGTCAAGTAATGCAGGGGATGCCAAGTATTAGAAGGTCACCAAGTCAGTTCAATGAACCCGAGTTATTTACTATTTGGTTGACTTAGTAATATTTTGCTCATTTGTGTTTTAGCCAACCTTGCAATAGTAATTATTGGAATGGTATATATGTAACATATTATATCATTTGCAAGATGGATGTGATATGGAAAAAGGTATAAAAAAGAGACATGTAATGTTTTGAGAAGTGTAAATGAAAATCAATAGAAGAGTAGAATATTCAGCAAGGTCTACAAGGAGTAGTAAAGATTTATCAGTCACAAGAGGTGATCTATACTTCAAAGATCTAATCAGAAAATCAAGTTTGTAAGTAGATGTTCTGTTTCATTCTAACAAGTGAATCAGTTTTGTAAATCCTTTAACAGGGTAGACTTAACAGTCTTTATATAAATCTCCTAACAGAGTGCATACTTCAGTGTATGTTTGTAAATCCTCTAACAAGGTGGACCTAGCAGTACTTTATGCTCCTAATAGGGTAGATCACCAGAAGTGGTCAATATAAGCCTTAACAGGCCAACTTCCTATTGTAGTAATGAATTTTTGTGGGTATCATCCCCACCCCAGTTTTACTTTCTATTTGAAAGGTTTCTAGGTCACCAAATCACTATGCACATGTGTTATGGATGTTTGATTTCTCATATATGTAGTAGATTAGATGAATGAATGGTGAATAGTTAAAATGCTGAATTTTTCAAAGTTTTCAAGTTACTAATTCACCCCTCCCCTCTTAGTAACCTATCATAGCTTGAATATTTTCAACAATTGGTATCAGAGCATTTTGGTTCTCAGGAAAAAGCTTGACAACTTGAGCAAATATCAAAGACAATGGAGATATTCAGACTTGACAAAGCTATTGAAAATGAAAAGCTAGATCTGAAAATGGCCTTGACTCAACTCAAAGAAGCAAAGGAGCATCTTTCTCAATCCCTAAAAAAAAGGAAGGAACTTGAGAGAAAAATGAATGATCATCAATATGTTGAAGAAAAGATAGAAGACCTTTTACCATCAAGCAGTTCAAATGAAGCTAATGAGGCTATTAAGGAACTCCTAGCAAAGAATGGCTCTCTGTAGGAAGAAGTAATAAAGCTTAAAAGAGAACAAGAAATCCAATCAATTAGGCTATGTGAAGTCTTGGAACAGAGAGACAAGGCAAATAAAGACTTAGAGGCAAGAAATAATCAATCCCTTCAGCATGAAGATCTTGTGGATCAACTATCTAATGCAAATGAAGAAATTATGAATCTGAGATCTGAAAATGAAAGCCTGAGGAATGATCTAATCACTCAAAGACAAATCAATGAAAGATTAAAAAATGACTTGAGATCTAAAAGACAAATCAATGAAAGTTTGGAAAATGACTTGATCACTAAAAAGAAAATCAATGAGAGAATGATGAAATCTCAAGCAGACATGACTCAATTAAATCAACAAAGTGAGAAAAATCTTCATAGACAAAAAGGCAAAGCTAGACTTGGTTACGAGGAAGAAGGTGAAACATCCAAACAAGGTGCCCAAAGGAATCAAAGACCTACTTGTAATCACTGTGGTAAGCTAGGTCACACATCAAACAAGTGTTGGAGCAATGGAAAAGGTAAATTCAATGGTAAATGCTACAATTTAGTCAGCATGGTCATAAAGCTAATGAATGCAAAGAAAAACCAAAATTTGAAGGCAATTGTCACAAGTGCAAGAAGCATGGTCATAAGGAATTCCAATGCAAATCCAAATTATTCAACCTAGTTGAACAACTTGTTAAAGAAATTTTTGGATGGAATTACAATACTTGGTGTAGATGTCATTATTGTGGAGAATATGGACACATTGGCAAAGACTACACAAGGCATCACTTGAGAAAAAGAAACACAACAATAAGATGTTATACATGCACTAAACTTGGTCATATAGCTAAAAATTGCATGAATATAGGAAGAGTTGAAGATGAAAAGAAAGCTAAAGCTGAAAACATTTGGAAACAAATGAGGCATCAATGGATTCTAAAATCTATCGAGCAAGATAGTTCAAGTGATGACAATATCACTCAAGAAGTGGGTGACTCCATCATTTCCAATTAGATTCATAAAGGATCTAGAACTATATCATCAAGCTATATCCAAAGCAGTTCCAAATGCAAGAAAGCAAAATGATCAAATCAGTATTCTAGATACATAAAGAATCAAAGAAAGCATATCTTTTGTCGAGTTACATCTACTGAGGAAAGTTGGTTATAGACCTAACCGAGCTAGGTCAAGAGCCACAAAAGTTTTATTCAATCATCGTGTTGCAAGCTTCTACCGAGCAAGTGAATTACAACCTGTCAAAAACTATGTCATCTTAGCTACCTTCGTACCAAGCATTTATGGCAAAAAAATTGTCAAAAGAGTAGAATTCGATTTCATTCTTCATCGCAATTTCAGAGCTAAGAAATTTCAAGAAAATTTCAAGCGACTCCAAGAAGATTTAAGTGATTTTTAAAGTGAAAAATATGTTCAGAATTTTCTTAGACTTATCAAGCAGCAATAGAATCCAGTAGTAGCAATGGCACCAAGGCAAAAAGAGGTTCAAAAATGCTAGTCAAAGGTGTGGAGTGGAAGGCACCAAATTTCAAGCTAGCTCCAGTAATTGCAAAATCACTCAACATGAATGGAGCTCAATCGCAAATTCCACCTAAGGTACTTCTTATCAATGATATTCATACTCATTTCAGATGTTCTATTTAAGAAATTAGAAACCTAGAGATGGACAATACCCTAGGAGAAATGAGTGTAGATGGCTCTCTGAAACCTAAATACAAGCATCTTGAAACCAAAGGCTTGAATCATATCTCACATATGCCAAGAAATTTCCAAACAAAGTGGATTAGGTATATTTTGAGTCGGGTGCACAATGGGCAACTATAGCTAGAGCAGCTAGTGTTAATTACAAAGAAGATGATTTACAAAATCATGGGTCTCCCTATGCTTAGCAAATAAAAAACCACCAAAACCCTAGGATAGGATGAGTTGTAGAAGGTAACCCTAGCTGAGTGGGATGGTAGAGGTTTGAAGGTTAAAATTGTATCAGATATCAAACTAATATTTGGCATTTATGTCATTGCCCAAAAAAACTATAGCTCTAGTCGATTGAACAATGTACCTTGTGAGGCTGTGGATTTGTGGTGCAGAGGCACCTAAATTTGAAGAAGACAAAGATATAAAAGCTAGAGAAGCCATTTGTAATAAGTTGTCAAAGGAGGTCTTAATATGATAAAGTAAAAATGTTTATTTAATTGGTGAATGGATCTATTGACATCCATCTAAAGTCATTTGAGTCATAATGTTGGTCTAGGTTGTTTTTGTATGAAAGTTGTAATGTAAAAATGCATAAAGTACATAAAATGTTGTCAAAAATGTAAAAGGGTTAAAGGAATGTAATGGGTTGGTTTAAAGGGTGGTTTGGAAGTTATAACCAACCAAAAAAATCTATAAAAATGGATGTAAGGTTGAACCAAAGCATTAATGAAAGGAATAGATACATTTTGAAGCAAATTTCGTAATATTCTAAGTTGTTATTTTGATTGGTTTTCTATTTTAGTGTTGGTTCCAGGTCTTGTACGACCATGTACAACCTGGAAACCATATAAATTTTGTATATTTGGATAGAGAAGTGAATAAAATTTCTTTTGGCTTTGGTTTGGATTTGTTCCATTTAGAAATGAAGAAGTTATGCAGGTTTTGGCAAAGCTTGTAAATTGCAGATTTGAGAATGCCCAACTACAGTCAGATTGAAACGTTTGGTACAGGAATATTTTGGAAAATAAAGACCTCTAAAAAATATTCATTGGAAAGATACATGAATTAACTTTCATTTACTTTTGTTTTGGGTTGTTTTTATATAGATTTGTGAAAGTTATGAAGATTTGAGTGAAAACTGGTTTTTAAATGCCTTCAATGGTGTTGCAGGAAAAGATTTGTGCTTATACATTGATTTATGTATTCGATAAATTAATGGCTTACAGATTTGGAAACTAGAATCACAAATGGATGATGTGGAATGTGTTTGGGGTTATTTGAATTTTTTTTGTGAACGTTATGTGATGCCCTAGGCAGGGTTACCAGTTTTGTTTCTGGTTTACGATAGAAAATATGGGTCTTGGTTCAGAGCACATAATTTATAATATGCTTATTTGATTTGTCTCATCTTTGGATATGTTTTATAATTACTAATTTAGAACAATTCCTCCAAATTTTTTTTCAAGAAGATATTTAGAACTGGAGTTATGAACAATGCAATCAGACATAGCAATCTGATTATGTGAGTGAAGATGTTGTCTTTATCGGTGTATAATGTCAGGGTTCTTTGTTGTAATCTTTGAGATGTTCTTGGTTCCTTGAGGGTGTACCAGCCTATTTTGAATCCCTTGAGTTGAACTAAGATTCCTTGAAGATAAATATAGAGGGCTCTGCATCAATTTGGCTTTCAAAATTGTAAAGAAGAACCTTGAATTTGACCTATTTGAGTTACTATTGAAACAACTAAATAAGAATATGGAGAGTATAAGGACTTCAAAGAATAATCCTTGCAAATTCAGCTCTCTAATGATCTATTTATTTTTCAATGTTCAAAAATTCTTTCCATCAAAAGGAACAATTGTATGGAGAAAAAACATTTCAATTTTGTATCAGATAAATGAGTTTGTAGCAGAAATGGGTGAAAATTTTGAAAGCATCGTGGATAATTATTTGGAAGATTTCAAGGAAAGGATGAACAATACGTTCTAAATTCCTCCAAAATTGGTTGAAGATTATAGAGATGATGTATGCTTTATGGTTGACTTTGATAAGGTATACATTCAAGAAGTTAGACCCCGAGTTGCATGGGTAAAACCTCTTCCTTATGAGGTAAATATTAATGAGGCTAGGGACATTATATAAGCACTGGTGAATGAGCCAGTAGACCCAAAGCAACCAATTTTTGGAACATATGATGAGGAAAAGGCTAGAATTGAGATTGAAATCAAGCTACCCCAGGCCATAAGAAAATGCAAGAGGAAGGTAGCCAAATTGAAAACCACAACAGGTCCTCTTATGCTTACCGAAGGAAAAGGTGAGGATGAAGAAGATGATAAAGAAGAAGAAGGAGAAGAAGAAAAAGAAGAACATGAATTTGAAGAGGAACAACCAAAGAAGAAAGGTAATGTAATTATTACCAAACTTAAGAAAAAGCCTACTACAGTATTCTCCAGAAGAACCAAAAAAGGCAAGCAGGAACCTATACTAGTCAAGCCTCCACCCACATTCAAGGATAGATTTAAACAATTGGAAGAGGGTGTTGGCATCACAAATTTCAAGGCATTGAAATTTGAAACAAGAACTGATGCTGAAAAAATGCAGATTGAGGAACTGGTACTCAATAAGATGGGTAAATGGAAATACTCCCCGAACCAGCTTGCCTCTCAAATCTCCAAAGAACTGTTGGAGAGATTAAAATTGAGATGAGAGTCAGCCACCCAAACGGCTAGTGCAATCTCAAATGATGATTAGATTTCATACATGTTTGATTTTAATCAAAGACATTGAGCATGTTGTAAATGATGCAAAAAACATGTAGAAGAACATCTATCATCTGCAAAAGCTTAGTGAAGATCCAGTTGAGATCAAGGATGATGATAGCAGTGAAAATGATGATTTTGATAGCACTCCATCCATCACAATTACTCCAAGAGAGCTGTATGCACTTATGGAAGAAAAAGAGGAAGAAGACAAGGAAGAAGAATAAAATGAGGAAGAAGAAGATCCAGTTAAAATTGTAGTAGAAGTGATTGCATCCCTTCCTCACTCTCCACCAAAGACTATTACATCCACTATGGAGACAACTTCTGCAAGTGAAATTGTGAGCACAATTGCCACATCAATTGCTCAATCTTCACCAGCCACCTCCCAGCTCCAAGTTTCTAAAACCGACGTACCAAGTACTTCATCTACCAAGCTAATTGTTACTTCTTTAGCTACCAAGCCAGCCTCCTTAGCTCCTTCATCAACAATAAGTGTACTAGTAAGTTCCACAATTTTGATTTCAAAAAGTTCTACAATTTTTTTACTATTATCTACATCTACTTTAAATCCAAATAGTTCAGATACTGCTATACCAAGTGTATCATCATTTTTGGGAAGTATTCCAATTTTTGATCTGGTTAATACTTCTATTGGCATTCAATCCTCAAGTCGTATCCTAGTTTTTACTGCTAGCCCTTCCATCTCCACTATTGTGTCTATTCCTAAGGTCAAACCAGTCATCACAGAAGTCAAACAAAAGCATCCATTAAAACTTTTGATCATTGGAAAGGAAATTGTAGAAGATATTGACTTAGAAATAGAGATAGTGATTCCAAAGATTGACTATGAAAATGCTACCATTGAAGAGATGAGCTTAGCTAGTCAACTCATAGAGATGAAAGATACACAAAAGTAGTTAAGGTCTAAAAGGGATAAGGAATAAAAAATAATTGAGAATTCCAAAAATATAATTATAGATGCTATAGGTGTTGAAGTAGATTCTACTCAACACATTTTGATTCAGTTAGAAGAGGTTGTATAGAAATTTAATGAGGATTCTTTCAAACAAGAAAAACTTATTGAGAAAGCTAAAAAGAAATTTGATAATAAGGTGCTAGAGCATATTGCTCAAAAGATAGCAATAAAGCAAGTTGAACTGTCAACATTTTTGAAAAATTTTGAAAATTCTTTTAATAATACAGTATCACTTTTTGCTAAACTTTGTGATGTTTCTAGATTTACCAAAGAAATAAAGGATAAGTTAAATAAGATTGACATTGATATGCAATCAAGTGCTTCCAAGATAAAGGTGGACTCCTCCTCCACAACTTCCCATCACACCAAGATCAAATATTTGGTAGATGTTCAGGAAAAATTATTGAGAGAGCAAGCTAGGATCCAGTCACAACTCATAGACATCCAAAACATGATCCTTCCTATCATGGACACAATGCAAAAACATCTTGTACATAGCAAAACATTGGTCTAAGATCAGAACTTCTTAGTGGCTAATCACTTGATCCAATTATCAGTAGAAGTTCAAATTGCTCTCTCCACCTGTCAAATTTTGTAACAAACTTGGGATAGTACTTTAGCAACCATTCTTAAGGTACATCAAGAATTTCTATCTCACTTTGCTGTAGCCATATAAATTGTATATACGCAGTCCTTTGGCATTATTGTCAAAAAGGGGGAGAGATTCAGAGATTCAGCATAATAAATAAGGAGAGGTATCACTATAAGTGATAGGAGGAGTTAGCACACAATAAAGTTTGTATGTGTATATATGTATATTTGTATATGCGGGAGTTCTACAAAGATCAATTTTGAGAAACCTAAATTCATTCAGTCAAGCTGTGTACATATGTTTTGACTTATAAGTGTTTTGACTTATAAGTGTTTTGTCACTAATGCCAAAGGGGGAGATTGTTGGCATTAAGTTATTATTGCCATTAGTGACAACACTTATTTGTATTAGTATAGCTACCAATATCATGACTCATTCTACAATGTATACCAAGCATTTAGTGGTTACCTTGTACATTCATCACTTAAGCAATTTACACTGAGCCTCGTAGTTCACACCGAGCATTCTAGTGTTAACCAAGCTGAGTATAGCTACCGAGTGAATGTGCAATATAGAAGTGTCTATCAAGTTTGTAGTGTTCACCTAGCTTCACAATGTTTATTGAGTGATGGAAGCACAGTATTTATGGAGTGATGCAACCATAATGTTTACCGAGTAATGAAAGTATAATGTTTACCGAGTGAAATCAAGGTAAATGAAGGGTTAAATTTTTACCGAGTGATACTATATCCACTGAGTCTCCAATGGTTACTGAGTTTAGAACTACGTCAGGTGATTAGTATGGACTGAGCCTTCACTTCTACCGAGTGCATGATGATGCCGAGTAATTCAGTGGATGCTGAGTATCAGAAGGTCACCGAGTCACTTCAGTGAACTCGAGTTATTTACTATTTGGCCAACTCAATAATATTTTGTTCAATTGTGTTTTAGCCAACCTTGCAATTGTAATTATTGGAATGGTATATATGTAATGTATTATATCATTTGCAAGATGAATGTGATATGGAAAAAGGTATAAAAAAGAGACATGTAATGTTTTGAGAAGTGTAAATGTGAATCAGCAAAAGAGCAGAATATTCAACAAGGTCTACAAGGGGTAGTAAAGATTTATCAATCACAAGAGGTGATCTATAGTTCAAAGATCTAATCAGAAAATCAAGTTTGTAAGTAGATCTATTATTTCATTCTAATAGGCGAATCAGTTTTGTAAATCCTTTAACAGGGTAGACTTAACAGTCTTTATATAAATCTCCTAACAGAGTGCATACTTCAGTGTATGTTTGTAAATCTTCTAACAAGGTGGACCTAGCAGTCCTTTATGCTCCTAACAGGGCAGATCACCATAAGTCATCAATGTAAGCCTTAACAAGCCAACTTCATACTACAGTAATGAAGTTTTGTGGGTATCATCCCCACCCCAGTTTAACTTTCTATTTGGAAGGTTTTTGGGTCACCAAATCATTGTGTACATGTGTTATGGATGTTTGATTTCTCATATATGTAGTAGATTAGATGAATGAATGGTGAATAGTTAAAATGCTGAATTTTTCAAAATTTTGAAGTTACTGATTCACCCTTCCGCTCTAAGTAACCTATCATATCTTGAATATTTTCAAAACATCTATTATAAAATAGAGTACAAAGAGGGAGAAAATGTTTCTAGAGGTCTACTTAGCCTTGTTGATCATCTAAAATTTACTAGGGTGTGTGGTATTTGTTGTTGCGGTTGTTGCAAATCATGAAGAATTGTTGGCACATCATCTTTTAGACTATCATCCAACAATACATAATCATCTTCTTTCTTCTCATGCTTCTACAAAAAAAAATTTGTACAACACTTTCTCATTGAATATGACATCCTTGCTTCTTATAATTTTACAATTTTAAAAATCCCAAAGCCTATAACCAAATTCATCAATACCATATCCAACAAATATACATTTCTTTGACTTAGCCTCTAGCTTGGTTCTAGTTTTAGAGTCTATATGAGTAAATTCTTCATACTAGAAGGTTATGAGAAAAGAATAACTCACCTTCTTTTCAGTCCATGCTTCCTCTAGAATACCATAGCCCAAAAGAGTAGAGGGACTTTTATTAATCAAATATAAAACAAGATTTACAACATTTTCCCACTTGTTTAAGGTCATCCCTACATGCAACCTCATGCTTCTTGTTCATGTGTTTAGGCACTCCATTTTCTTCTAGAGTCCTTGGAATAGTTTTCTATCTATGAATATAATTAGTAGAGTAATAATCTTCAAATTCATGATTGCAATACTCACCACCATTATCAAATACGAGAGATGTTAATTACTTATCAACCTTATTTTTTGCAAAGCATTTCTATTTCTTAAAAGTTTGAAATACATCAGATTTTTGTCTAAGAAAATAAACCATACTTTTCTAGTTGCATCATCAATAAATATAACATACTAATGAGGGCCACCTAGGGAAGATACCTAAGCTGGTCCCCATACATCTGTATGCACAAGCTCTAACCTCTCACTTTTCTTTTCCTTCCCACTCTTCACAAAACTCAATCTCTTTTTTTTTCTATTCACACAACTTTCATAGAAATCCATATTGACACATTTTAGACACGATAAAACCTTCTTTGAATGAAGTGATTTTAGACCTTTCTCACTCATGTGCCCAAGTCTATTGTTCCATAGCACTATATCACAATCTACAATAATAGTTTTTTCTCCCTTCTCAACTACATTAACTCTTCCTAAACATTTATTTTTCTCTAAAATAATCAAAGTAGATGCAATAATATGACCTATATAAAGATATAAGGTGCCTACTTTCATACCATTTTCTACTACAAGGGAACCTTTTAAAACCTTCCACTTGTTATCATTAAAAGTAACTATCACTAAGTTGCCCTACTAAAAATAAATTCCTACTTAGCCTTGGAACATGTCTTGCCTCATGTAGTATCTGTAATCACCTAAAAATGGTCATCTAGACTATTAGCCCCCTTTTCAACATTTTGGCTAAATTAATTTAATCATTTATCTAGACCAAATTGCTAATAATCAATTTATTTGATTATAACCTATAGTTTGACTATGTTATCCTAAGTTCATTATTTGATTAAAAGAACATGTCCCCTTTTAATTAAATAAAAGACCCCATTCTTCTAACCCACTTAAAGTGCACACATAAAGTCCTTTTTCTATTTTGCAATTAAAAGAAAAGGCTTTGTGACTTTTGTCTTATATGACAAGTCAACTTATATTCTATTGGTTGATTTGTGTGTGCACATGGATCACTCCTCTTTTCAAATTACACCGTTGATCATCCACAATCTTCATCTTGATCTCCATCGTCCGTACATCTTTAAAAGGGAGAGAGCTTTCCCCCTCAATCAATCCTCATTTTGAATATTGTTATGCTGCAGGTTTTCTAACAGGTTTCTTTGGAGCTTTGTGGAGAACTTCTATTTCTTGTCTACATTCTCTCATACCATAGCATCTTAGCTTAGCTTTCATTTTTACATGTAGCTTAATCTCACATAGCTTAATAATGGTATTGTAACAATCTCATCCATGCTTAAAATAGTTGCACTTTGCATATTCATTCTAGTGTAGTCTTCATATTTGCATTTGCATCCTTGAGGAACTCCTTGGGATATTTGCATTCTTGCATCTTGTCTTTGGAACCTCCCATTGCATGGTTTACTAGCAAGAAGAGTATCTCTAAGGCTCATCTGAGAGCCTTTTTATTCTTAAAATATACTCTCTTGCACTCCATGGATAGGGAGCTCTAAGCCGGCATCCAAGCATTCCAAACTTATGGAATCGTTTGGATAGAAGGGTTTAGAGTGGGACACTTTCGAGTGTACATTTTTGGCGCCCACCGTGGGGCTTGAATTAAGTTTCTAGCTCCATTTTCTTTTATTTTTCATCTCTGATTTTTTACAGTAGCATATTGGTTCTAATCAAATTATTTTGTAAAATTATCACTTGGATTTTAAGGCCAACCCATAAGTAGATTGGTTTGAAGGCCAAAAATCTAGTTGGTTTAAATATTTGATCATATCTTTTAAACCGCTTGGAGTTTGGTTCTGAATTTTTTGTTTTAAGTTTGGTATATGCCCAAAATGTCTCAGTCCAATTTTCAGAGCATTGTGATGTGATTTTTGAGAGTTATGAGTTTTTTTTTATTTTTCATAAAAAATCATTTCTGATCTCAAATCAGCGTATTTTTCAAAAAAATTTACATTTACAGAAAGGGCTTTCAATTATAATAGGGGTTATTTCTTTGTATTTTGAATTTTGAGGTCGTATTAAAGATCAAAAACTCGATTTGATAAATTTGGCCTATTTTGACAAAATTGATCTCTAGAGCGCAAATGAAGAGATTTTTTAAAATTTCTTGCATTTTTGGAAATCTCTCTGATTTTTAATAGGGGTCTCTTCTTTTTATTTTCATTTTTGGATACAAAATCATAGTAAACAAGTCCAATCTTGTTGACTAGGTCAAAATGAAAGAGTAAAAATGAGAGCATTTGTGATTAACTTGCACTTTCTTTGCATGCACTTGGTTGGAAGATAAATTGGATTTTTGAGGCAACTCACCACTTTTTATTGCAGATTTTTATGTTATTTCATACTAACTTTTGGTGCTAACAAGTTTTGATTACACGTTGCCATCCTTATGAAAAAAAAAAATTGAAACATTGCATAAAAAGAATGCATGTCAAAACTTCAAATGCGCAAGGGCTACTAACATTGTTTGTAGGGCTACCCAAAGCATAAAAATTCAAAATTTATTTCTTTTTTGTTTTCATGTGTGGCATTGACTAATTGTTCATTTTTCATAGGCACATAAAATTTGTGATTGGAGTCTTTTGGTAATAGGAGAGTATGCTCTTCACCCTTGTGGTGAATCAGAAATCTTGACTTGCCATTTGGTTTCAAAAGCAAGGGGTAACTGAATCTTTTTGGCATGTTTGGGAGAAAATGATTGGAATAGGAGAGTATGCTCTTCACCCTTGTGGTGAACCAGAAATCTTGACTTTCAAAATTTGATCCATTTTGTGTAGTTAGAATCCTTTAGAGGGCCTGCTCTCGGACAACCTGAGAGGAACGACCCAAGTGGGGACAAACAGATTACCCAGCTCTTCCAACCCACTATAAACTCAAGGCTACCAAGGACACAAAACTTTGGTAGACGTAGTGTTTGTCTTCACCTAGTGTGATCGCTTATGGAATTTTGACCATAGGGAGATCACTAGGCAAGAATGCTTAAGGTACTCTTGTGATCGCAAGATCGGTTACTCATCGCAAGGTGAGGTGTCCCGTAATTGGGAGCAAGAGGAACACTATGAACGGAAGCCCTATCTAAACACCCTAAGTTAGTAACTACCTTTTTTAGCCGTTCAACTTCTTGGTGCAAGGATCGATCCTAGTGGACTACCCTGATCACCCCAAGATTTTACACTCACCATCTGTGTTCCCTTGGTTATGCTTATGGCATTTCCATGACAAAGCCAATATCTCTTGTGGGCAACCACTTGGTGTGAGGCAAAGGAGCATCAAGCGTGGGCCAAGTTGTTGAGTAATGAACCATGTCCTTTAGGTAGATATTGCTTGATGTGTTCTCAAATGTGGTATACCAGTGAAAATCTTTTGAACATACACATGACGATAGTTCTAGGAATTTCTTTTAAGACCTCACATATGCTTGTATCATGCAAGGTTGCTTTGTCCCTTGCTTGATTGTTTGAAGAATACTCCATGTATCACTGTCTTGCTTGGAAAGAAATTTCTTTTGAACATCAAATTTGCTATGCTATCAATTATTGTCAAACTTTGTCAACCAAGTCAAAATGTCAAGTGCAAATATTTTCTTGTGTTACTTACTAAGGGGGGTTTCATCGTTTGGCTATGATTTGTTATGTCTCTAGTGCTTAAACATGCTTAAAGTGGCTCTTTGGTCTTAGTGCTCTTGGTCTTTTTTGTCTTCATGGTCTATGCATGCTTGCTAGTTATCCTTTTGCTAAAATAGTTACCTTGATTTCTTGACTACACTCTTGGGTTGGAAAAGTTGTTCACTTGTCACCCTGCTTGCTCTATCTATTTGGCTATTTGGCCATCTTGCCTAGCTATTGACTTGAGTCATTTATGTCGTAAGTTTCTTGGACATATTGTTTGACAAGTCACTTTAATCTCTCTCTACTATCTTGGCAAGTGAACACTCTACCTCCTATAGTTTCAACATCAAGTTATCTTCTAGACTATTTTATGATTGGCTTTGCATCTAAAACTATGGGATCTAAAACTTGTGCTACCAAACTTCAACCAAATCTAGATGATCATGATATCCTCCATGTCACTAAAGAGTTTCAAGTTCTATATGCACAATACAAAGAACTAGAAGAGACAAATGATCTTTCTTACCTTCATCTTTCTAAGCGCGTGATAGAAATGAAGTCTAAACTTGAGAAAAGGTTAGAGGAGAAGATTGCATCATTACATGAATCTTCCTTAAGGTCTTTACATGCATGTGAGTCACCTTCTTTGAGGTCATCCTCTTCTTCTAGGTCTACATGCTCTACTTTAAGACATCAAATGTCTTCATCTTCTAGATCTAAAGACCTCTTTAGAGGTCAAGCAAGTGATACCTACGTTGAGCCCATTCCAAAATTTCATGATGGACCTATCTTTGACCAAGATAATGATGAAGACATGAATGCATTCTATTCACTTGAGAAACAACAAGAAGATCCTAGACATACTTCTAATAGAACTTTTGCTCCCTTGGAAGATTCTTATGATGACACTTTGCAAAAACTTCTTGGCAATAAGATCATCTTGTTACCTAAGTCTAGCTCATATGGAAATCCATTCTTTGATACCTATTGTGCCTATCATCAATCTAATGACCATGCTAATTTTGATTGTATAGAGCTGAAACATAAAATCCAAGATCTTATTGATAATGGAATTATTGGAACCTCTAATGATTCATGCGATGAGGATACTTTTCTTGAGAAAGATTACATTAATGAACCTATGTCTAGTAGTGGCTCCATTACATCTTCCACTTCTTCCAACACTCGTGCATGTCCCAACACTTCAAAT
Source organism: Cupressus sempervirens (assembly GCA_028749045.1). Classification (NCBI taxonomy): domain Eukaryota; kingdom Viridiplantae; phylum Streptophyta; class Pinopsida; order Cupressales; family Cupressaceae; genus Cupressus; species Cupressus sempervirens. The sequence goes on along the minus strand of CM053787.1, from coordinate 560,386,747 downwards.
CTTTCAAACATGCCTCCATCAAATAAAGAACCTAATGCTTTCCACATTGACTATGTGTATCCTCAAGGGCTACCTCTAAAAGAAACTCAAGCTAACCTTCACTTGGATGCAACCCTTTTCCATGCTACTAATCCTAAACATCCTAAACCTTCATGCACTACTATGCCTAATCCAAACACTACTCCATTCACTCTTCATTCTCCCTTTTCCTTAGAAGTGGCTCCATGTCAAGAGGACTCTCAAAACGAAAAATCTATAAATGTCAAGAAAGATCAAGATCAAGCACCCTTTCATCTCTTTCAAGATTTTTCCCCTCCATATCCTATATCTTATCCACCTCCTAAGTATGATGAAGACACTACTTCCATTATCTCCCTTGAGCTTACTGAAAATTATGAGAAAATTTCTCTTCATATGCTATCCAAGGCTACTTGTCAAGATCAAAGCATCCCCTCATGTTCTACTTCTCCACATCCACTTCAAAATTGTGCTCAAGCTTCAAATGCTTCTATTAAAAATGTTGTTCCTATCAAAGGTACTCATGAGTCTATTGATGGCTTTGACCATGTTTCTCACTCTGAAGATGTTGATATCTCTTCCCACTATCCCTTTGCATCTTCTAAATCGATCCTTGGTCCTTATCCATCTAAGCTAAAGCCTTCAAACCTTCAATCTATATTAGGACCTTATGTTCCTTCATCTCCTACATTTTCCACTCCTAGCTCTCCCATCATACCTCAAGATCAACAAAGACACTCATCCTTGATGAATTATCACCCATCTATACATCTAAACCAATCATATCAGCTTTATTCATCCACAAATCCTAAGTCCTTTGGAAGTGAGAATAAACATAAGAATCTATTGAAAAATGAAGATCACTATGTCCCATCTAATCGACATGTGAATGCTAAGAAGGAAAATGCACAAAAGAGACCACAAAGGTCCACTATTAAAAAAGCTAAATCAAAGAAAATATGGGTACCTAAACCCATTATTGAAGAAATGTGTTTTGAAGTATCCAAAGGAAAATCTAAAGCTATATGGATTTCCAAGTCTCTTTTGAAAGACTTGAATATTGAAAATACTTCAAAGTTGACATTCGAGCTTCCAAAGGCTTCCATTTCATCTTCTTCCAAAAATTTTCCTAAAAATATTCCAAAGCCTTCCACTCCACTTTTTTCCAAATCTCTTCTACCACCTCATGCATCTAAAACTCAAGCTACTTCATCCATGATTCCTCCATCATTCCAATACCCTTCAAGGTGTGTGTCAATGTTGATCTTGTACAATATTTCAACTACCCTCATGAAATCCTCTAAAGCTTACACCTCCTTTCTATACATGAACTCTTATCCTCCATATATTCTTCCTACTACCATTTCCCTTTCATCACCCTATCAACATCTTTGAGCATACCTTTCTATGGTCTTGGCTTATCATGGCTTATCTTTCCTATAGGAGCACTATCTAAATTCAAAAAGCTTGAGCTCTTTCTAAAAATTCAAAAAAAAAAAAAAAAAAATGAAAAAAATGAAAATGTGCCTTAGTGAAAACCACTTCTTGTGGCACCTTGGTAGCAAAAGTAAAGAGAAATAAATCCATCCTATGGTGAAAACTACTTCTTGTGGCACCTTGGTTAAGTACCATGATGAAAACCTGGCAAACAGGCATCATGCGTAATTCTTCCATCATCCATCTATCCCCTCTTCTCTCTTTGATCTTGACAATGTTAAGCTATCTTTGCATATTGGCTATCTTATCCACGAGATTCTCTATTTGTGCTTTCTTATTCCCTCATAGCCTCCATCTTGAGCTTTATTTTTATTGCTCTATCCCATCACTATCCTATTTAGTTGACCCCTTGGTCTTGATCATAATAACTGAAACATGGTTCTCATAGGTCTCTTGACATGGCTACTCTTTTGGACTACACACTTCATGCTATCTCACTTGTTGGCTTCACTGCTTATCCTACATGCTATCTTGCTCATTTCTTCCATTGCTTATCCAAAATATGCTTCATATGACTATTTCACTTCTTTCCCTAGCTTGGGTACTCTTAAGGAGTCAATTCTTGAGGATCACTTTCACTTGCTTCACATTCCTTTCTTATGCATCTTTTCTTATCTATCGGCTTGTTTCTCCATTATTTCCTATACCTTGCTACACATTGGGAGAAAATGATGTGATCTTGCTTGAGAACTAGTGATATCTAAAACCTTCTAAAAAATTCCAAAAAAAATCATATATGATCCTGAAAAAAATACAAAAAAATTGAAAAAAGTCCTAAAAAAATCTTTCAAAGTGGTGAAAACCTGGAAACAGGCACTACTTGAAACCCTTGCACCTATGTCTATCAATCTCAATCATCCACTTCGCTACACATTTCCTAGCTTGGAATTGTTTCTTGTCCTCATCTTGGGGGCACAACTGCTTAGCCTTTTTGAGGTATTCTTGTGCATTTGGGTTTCTTTGACAACTCAGAAAATAGTGTTTCCTAACACTTCCCCCACCTTGACATCAAGTGTTTTTCAACACTTTTCAGATAGTTTACCTATAGTCTCTGATGTCGCAATATTTCTCACTATCAGAATCAAGTCTTGAAGAAATGGCTAAGTGACTTACACACACACACTTTAACACTTAAATGACTGAGCTATGTTGATATTTATCTACTTTGTGTGCTATCTATGATAATTTATTTTCCATGTGTTTCCTCCCTAATAGTCTTTCGAGGATGTCATTGACTAGAAGACTGGGGGCATGGGACATATTTTCTTGATTTCTCCTTGTGGGTATACTTTTGTTTGTCTATAGTGTTGTAAGCATTCATGCTTGTCCTATTCAACACTTTGACTTATAAATGTATCATCCTTGATTGTTTTGCAAGACCGCACTCAGGGTTTATCCTGGCGCTTATGCCTTGATACAGGTGTAATCTTGCTAAATTAAACTTAGGGAATCTAATCGTGTAGTTATCTTGACTTACATGTCTCTGATGCTTAGATTGGATTTCCACATACCTATCTAATATCGATCATATTCATATCCTCATAGTTATACTAGTGATGGTTGTATGATCTCATGATGTCCCTAATAAATGCTCAATGATGAAATTAAGAGTCTAAATGTTATGCACTTCTTGCTGGTAAACCACTTTTTATATTAGCTTGCATTTTAGGTTCATTTTCTATCTTAGTCTTGCATTCTTGCATATGGGGAGAGCTCTCTTTCTTCATCTTTTTGTGGACATATCAGCTAACTCCTTTCATATATTTCTTTACTTTCTTCTTGTTGATGTCTTTTCACCTTCTTAATCTTTCGCTTCATCTCTTTTCTATCTTATCATCACATTATATAAATTTTTGACCTCTTAAATAATTTTGACGTCCTAGATTCATTTTCGGGATCAAAATCCGAATTCGAGTTAATCTTGATGGTCAAAATTGTCTTTTAAAATTCTACTTTCTTCTGAGCAGTTAGTTGACCTTTTGAGGTCTAATATCTGAATCATCACTCGGGCATCTTCATTTCTTCATGTCTTCATCATTTCTATACTTCATATCTACTTAAATTCACTATTTCATGTCTAAAATCACCTTTCTACTCATTTCGACCTTATTTTTATGCTATATCCTTCAAGGTCAACTCTAGTCAAACTGAGGCATTTTATCAATTTTTTTATATAGTCATTCTTTGTTTCTAATCATCTATCTGTCATCTTGGACATTTCTATATTCTAATTTTCTGATTTCTAGCCAGTTTTTGCATCCCCTTACCTCATTTCAATTTCGATCCCGAGGGGGCAGAAATACTCTATCACTGCTTAGGAGCATTTGTTTGATCTTCTCACTTGCTCTCACTCTATCTGCTTTTCTAAGTGTTAGTATTCTTCTTGAATTCTGACATCATCTCTTCCTAGTGTTCAGTACTACTGCTATCAGGCTGTGCATTTAGGACTTGCTATCTATTTCTGCATTTCACTCTTCGGAATTAGACATCTATATCTATCATCGCCTACTTGGCTTCGATTTTCTTTGACATAATGTGTTCCCAGATCGATCACACATTAGTCAAAAAGGGGCAAATGTAATCACCTAAAAATGGTAATCTAGACTATTAGCCGCCTTTTCAACATTTTGGCTAAATTAATTTAATCATTTATCTAGACCAAATTGCTAATAATCAATTTATTTGATTATAACCTATAGTTTGACTATGTTATCCTAAGTTCATTATTTGATTAAAAGAACATGTCCCCTTTTAATTAAATAAAAGACCCCATTCTTCTAACCCACTTAAAGTGCACACATAAAGTCCTTTTTCTATTTTGCAATTAAAAGAAAAGGCTTTGTGACTTTTGTCTTATATGACAAGTCAACTTATATTCTATTGGTTGATTTGTGTGTGCACATGGATCACTCCTCTTTTCAAATTACACCGTTGATCATCCACCATCTTCATCTTGATCTCCACCATCCGTACATCTTTAAAAGGGAGAGAGCTTTCCCCCTCAATCAATCCTCATTTTGAATATTGTTATGCTGCAGGTTTTCTAACAGGTTTCTTTGGAGCTTTGTGGAGAACTTCTATTTCTTGTCTACATTCTCTCATACCATAGCATCTTAGCTTAGCTTTCATTTTTACATGTAGCTTAATCTCACATAGCTTAATAATGGTATTGTAACACTCTCATCCATGCTTAAAATAGTTGTACTTTGCATATTCATTCTAGTGTAGTCTTCATATTTGTATTTGCATCCTTGAGGAACTCCTTGGGATATTTGCATTCTTGCATCTTGTCTTTGGAACCTCCCATTGCATGGTTTACTAGCAAGAAGAGTATCTCTAAGGCTCATCTGAGAGCCTTTTTATTCTTGAAATATACTCTCTTGCACTCCATGGATAGGGAGCTCGAAGCCGGCATCCAAGCATTCCAAACTTATGGAATCATTTGGATAGAAGGGTTTAGAGTGGGACACTTTCGAGTGTACAGTATCCAATGATTCTCATTCTACAACTTAATGTTAACTTTTCCATTTCCAACAATCTGACAAGGTTCATTTTCCCACAAATTAAAAAACCTAAAATCCCCTTGAACATAAAAAAAAAAACAACCTCTATGGGGTGTAGCATGAAATGAAGCACTAGAATCTAAAACTCATGAATCATTAACACTTTCTAAAGAAAGAAGCAAAGCACCCTCTTTGAATTTTTTACTTACCACATTTGTCTGCTTGCTCCCTTCTAGTTTATCTCATTCATCATTCTTTCAAGTCCAAAAATATTTCTTCTTATGCCCCAATTTTTCACAATACTAGTAATCTCTTCGTCATCTAGATTGAGACCTCTTTCCCTTTGACTTTCCTCTTGATTTCCCCCAATTTCTAGAATTATTTCCTCTCTTAGTCATTCTACCTCTGCTTTGTGCATTAAAAACTCTTCTTGATGTAGATCCACCTAAGGTTTTCCTATGAGTTTCCTACTTAGAATAACACCAATCACATCATCATATTTTATTGTATTAGATCCATAAATAAAATTATTCACAGTCATTACCAAGCCATTTGAACTTTCAAGTAAAGAACACAAAATCAAGAGATCCCTAATTTATTCATGAAAATTAATATTCATAGAAGATAACTAACTAGTAATAGTATTAAACTCATTTCAATGATCTTCAATAGATCCACCATTTGCCATCTTCATATTAAATAAATGCTTCATGAGAAATACCTTATTTGAAGTGGAGAACTTTTCATACAATGTCGCTAGGGTTTAGATCAAGTCTTTTTTCATCCTCATTTTTTTATTATTAAATGACACTGATGGTGCCAAGAATAATCAAATGCTTCCAAGTGCCTTTCTTTCTAAAATCTCTCAGTCCTCATCTATTATAGTTCCTCATTTCTTGGCTTTTCCTTCCATTGACATCAATAAATCCTTCGGATAAAGATAGTCCTCCATTTTAATTTTCTATAACTAAAAGTTCTACATATTAAACTTGTCAACCTTTAGCTTAACCTCATCTTGCATTCGTCCCACTCAACTATGAAACTACCACTCAATTGTGAGATTTTCTTGCAAAGGATATCTGAAAAACAACCTCACTCTAATATTGGACTTGTTAGGATAAACCACAAATAGATATAACAATTACCTACAAATATAAATGATATTAGAAAAAAAAATCACATAGAAGAGAACTAAAGACACCAAGATTTAACATGGCTTAGGAAATCTTGGGCTATGTCCACCAAATAGAAAGTCCAATATTATTACGATCCAGTGATTACAATCTTATAACAATTTATAATCCCTTACAGCTCAATACCACCACAAGAAGTAATGTTTGCACCATACCTTATGAAAATCCCTAACCATAAGTCCTTCTATTAAAGTATTGTTTCTACTTTAGGGTTAAAATTAGTTGCAACATGTCCACCATAAAATATTGATAAAATAACCCCAAACCCTGCTTAGGACTTATGCAGTATGTACAATACTTCCCTGATTAGTCACCACAAACTAAAAAAAAGGACAACAATGATTTGAAAAAGTAAGTAATATGATGAATATGAAATTTTCTTAGTAATCAAGTAGTGGGAACAAGGATGAATTGATATGTCTTTGCATCATGTCTCATCATTCTCTTTAGATTTCCCTTAGTAGAATAGGGGAATACACTAGGGAAGATAATAATTGACAATTCAGGAAGGAATAATAGATGGTGGGAAGAATATAGGATGGGGTAATGAAAAAATAAGTAGAAATGTAAATGCTTGAAAAAAATAATCTATTGAACAAGAGACTATACCAATAAATCATGTCGTGATCTAATTTTTTTCTTACTCCCACATGAGGAAAGGATATAATCTATTAAGAGAATACTAACTCAATATTGGAGGATTTATATTATTAGCATATTAAGAAAAAATAGTGATCCCTTAAATCACTATATCAATCCTATGATAAGACAAATGGTAATGGTCCAAGATTCTAAATAATCATTGAGTATGGATGGAACTAATGAGTTAGTGATGCAAAGGGCCTATGGTTCTATCCAATAACCACTCCTAGTTAAGGTTTTCACCTTGAATCATCCAATGATTTGTGTTCTTTGTCCTTCTCACAAATCAAAGCCTCCAAGGCTTCTCCACTAACTTTCCTTCTAGATGTAGTTGGTCTAATATGAACTCAAACTCTTTCCTAAGGTACAAGTACCACTAGCCCTTCTTTCGCCTAGAACCTAAACCCTTACTTAGGATCTTGCACTTCTACTACCCTAGAGTCTACTAATAATTTAGATACCATCCATAACCTTCAAATCCTTATTCAACAATATTGTTCACAACAAAACCCAAATAAACTCAACTTCTTCACATAAGCTAACTAGGCCTATCATCTTCTAGGTCTAGTAACCCTATTTTTCTCCCATTCTACAAATTTTCCCAAAAAACCCCTAAAAAAAATTAGTAATCTATTAGCTATCTCCTAGCACACAAAATTTCCAAACTTTCAGAGCTCTAAGAGACTCACAACCCTAATTAGTACTAAGCCCTAGTTTCTCGCCTTTATTTTAGGCCTATAGTCTAGTCAACAACCATAAATATCTCAAGCTCTTCAAATTTCATATCAAATCTCCATTCCACTTGCACATTTAAACTAACATCTTAGGGCTTCTAGGAAATGCATTATTTAGACCCAACATGATAATGGGTGTGCTCTACAACATACCTTGTGTAATTGTCCAAGCTCACATACTCCTACTAGTTATCCTAGGGCATCACCTTTTCATTTGGAAACCCATCACAAGATTTAAAAAATAAATAAAAATTCTATGAATACTATCTATCCTATCTCCCCACTTGGTTTCATGCATTTTCCATAGTGGGAGATTAGGTTAGAGTCATTTTTGTACAAACAGCCCTATGGAGGCAATGTTCAGGCCAATTAGGAAGAAAATGTTGTAACTTGGGAACCTAATAACTTCAGAAAAAACTAGAATATGTAAAATAACTAGGAACTATTCAAGTAAAGTAATCATGAACTTGATCTCTTGCATCAATCTATATATAGTTGTACAATGCCTTAAAACAATAGAAAACACTACAAACTATCCGTATAAAAACTCCACACGTGCATAAAATTGATGGTAAAAATTCCAACCTCCAAAATATGATCATCCATGCTCCTATACCCAATCATGGGTAGTTACAACCTCCAAAACTACTCATTTTCAATTTCTTGCAATAATTACAAAAGTTGCTCAAGCAACTTTTGTGCAATTTTGCAACTTTGGAGCAAATTTTTGCTCATAAGGATTTTTGGCCAAATGGGTTCACCTAGAACCTTCTTAGAAGCATATATAAGATACCTAGGACCTATTTAGAATAAAAAAAAATTAAGCTTAATTTCCTACCCCTACTCAAATTTGAGCTATTGAGCAATTTTAGCTCAATGAGAATTTAAGACTTAATGAGCATCTTAGCTCTTACAATTGGATTAGTTGCATTCCAAGGACACTTGGAACTCATTTAAAATACTCACACACCTTTCTAACCTCTAATCATACCAAAAATAAAATTTAGGGAGGTTCCCTTCACCATACTCCCATTGGACATAGGACTTAAGTCCCTTGAGTTAAGAGGCCTTTACTGGTGACCGCATGCTTTAGTATGTCTTCTTTAGTCATCCAAGTGGCCTTAGCATCTGGTAGTCGCTTCCATTTCACCAAGTATTTCTTGTAGGTACCCTTACTATTTTTCTTGATCACCTTAGAATATACAATGCTTTCTAGTTATAAAGGTTGGCATGTTGGCAAGTCTTGTACCCAATTAGTATGGTGATCAGTATGAATAGGAGTATCCTTATAATGAAACTAGTCATACACATTGAAAATAGGTGATGTGCCTAAGTAAGGAGGAAGTTTAACTTCATGGGCATTGGTGCCATATTTGTGTAGGATTTTTAGAGGTCCTATCTTCTTCACCAATAACTTGGTTGGATGTCCTTTTGGTAGCCTCTTCTTTTTGAGATAGACAAGTACTAGATCTCGCACTTTGAACTGCAAGTCTCTTCTTGTCTTATCTACCTTGGTCAAGATATACTTTTCCACTTGGCTCTAAAATGTCTTTTTCACTTGATCATGAAAGTCCTTCATATTATTTTCAAATGACTACCCTTATGCACTCCTTTTTTCATGTAGGAAAAGACCGCTTAGTTCCAAGATCTTCCTAGGATGAGTCCCCTACATTATTTCAAATGGGCTCTTTCCAGATCTCCTATTTATTATGTCAATATAAGAAAAAATTTCCTTCCCTATAATATGATCCCATGATTCACCATGTTTCTTAGTCAAACACCTCAAAAAATTACCCAAAGATCTATTCACTACTTCTATTTGTCCATCAGACTGAGGATGGTAGATTAAGGAAAAAGAAAATTTGGTTCTCCAAAAGTGTCCTATGAATTTAGTATCCCTATCACTCACAATGTTGAGTGCTAAACCATGGATCCTCACTATATCACTAAAGAATAGACCTGCTATATGTGAATCATCATTTGTTTTCTTGCATGGAATGAATTGTGCCATCTTGTTGAAATAGTCTACAACCACAAACACACTATCATTGCCCTCTAGGTGTTTTAGGTAGTCCCAAAACAAATTCCATACTTAAGCACTCCCACGATCTTTATGGTTAAGTGGTTTGCATAATCCTACATTACTAGTATTTCCTTTAGCTCTCTAACACACATGGAATTTCTCTAAAAACTTTCTTACATTGGTTTGTAATCTAGGCCAATGACAGTACCTAGAGACTTTTTCAATTATTTTTTCTATCCCAAGCTGCCTTGATGCATTTCCTTGATAATTTTCTCCCTCATGGAGCATTAGGGAATGCACAATTGGTGTCCCTTAAATAAAAAACTCTCCTATGGCATATACTCAATATAATAAGTTTTAAAACCTTGTTGAAATTTCACACATACCTCATAGGCTTCTTTGAAATCATTTTCCTCCTTATAGAGGTCACCTAGATCCTTCATTCCTACACTGTACAATTAGATCTCATGTATGTCTAGGAATCTTCTACTAAGAGCATTAGCAACCTTTTTTCTCAAACCTTTCTTGTGTTTGATCACAAAGGTGAATGCTTGTAAATATTCCACCCACTTGACACCTTTCTTGTATTTGATCACAAAGGTGAAAGATTCTAGATATTCCACCTACTTGAGGTGTATTTGATTTAGTTTCTCCTACCCATTCAAAAAACTAGGGCATGGTTTTTTGTATAAACTACAAATTCTTTTGGAAGGATGTAATTCCTTCATTTCTTCAAGGCTTGCAACATTGCATATAGCTCCAAATCATAGGTTGAGTAGTTTTATTTGGCTGTATTTAACATCTTTGGAAAGAATGCCATAAGATGTCCTTCTTGGATTATTAATACTCTAATAGCTATCTTACTAGCATCACATTCCACCAAAAATAACTAATTAAAATCAAGAAACCTAAGGGTAGGCAATTCTTCTATCCTCTTCTTTAACATTTCAAATCCACTATCTGTTGCATCTGTCCATTTGAACTGACATTTCATTACTCCTTTGATGGTTTTCAATATAGACCTGCACATATATGACTAAAACCTCTTTCAAATATCCTATAGTAAGATGCCAACCCATGGAAACTCCTAAAATTTCCTATACATTTTGGAGTTGGTCATTCTAACATGGATTTTTCATTATCTGTATCTATCTTGATACATCCATTTGCAACAAAAAAACCAAGGTACACTAGTTCAATTTTAAGAACTCTCATTTTTCTTGATTAATGAGCAGCTTCTCCTAATGTAGCCTCCTCAATACCATCTCCAAGTGCTTCATATGCTCCTCTTTGGACCTACTAAAGATTAAAATGTCATCCAAATACACAATAACAGTGGTTTTGTCGTGAATTTTATAAATGTTGAGTGCAAGTGGAGGGAGTGATGGTTTTCAAAATTTGAATTCTTGAATGGGCAAGACACCTCTAGATTGTTGGGATTAGGTCCCTGGATTAGAACACGAGTCACATACGAGGGACGGTTAGGTAGTTTCTAGTACTTGGGACCAATCAAATATCGTGGATGGGGACCCAAATGTCCCCCCCAAGGAAGTCACAAGATTCCTTTGGATCCCAAAGTGGATCAGCAAGGCTCTACAAAATGGTCTTCCCTTTTCAGGATCAAACCCTCAGGTAACTCCTCTTTCCTACCTATCAAAAATCTATCTATTTCAGAGAAAGCTCCTATGCCTTGCCATCCCTGATGAAATTGTGGATCATAGCATTTGATCCATGGCTTCAACTCTAATCAGAAAGTTTCTAGGGCCTAGACCAAACATAGATGATGTCAGATCTTTTATCAAGAAGAAATGGGCTCTCAAAGGCCAAGTCTTGGTCATGGAAATGGAAAAGGGATTTATGTCTTTCAATTTTTCATGCTTGGAAGACCTTTCTAGCATTCTGTGTGAAGGGAAATAGGCTATTGGACATTCCACTCTGGTGCTTCAAAAGTGGTCTTCCAATCTGAACTTAAATGACTCTTTTTTGTTCAAGCTCCTTTCTAGGTTAGATTACCCGAGCTACATTTAGAATTTTGGAATGAGGATGTTTTTGTGGGGCTTGCAAGGACCTTTGGTGAACTCCTCTCTATGGACCCTATCACTACCTCCAAGTGCTACCTCAACTTTGCTCACATCTGCATAGGCATTAGTGAAGGCACAAATATGCCTGAGACTATAGCCTTCCACTCCAAGCTTGGAGTGCACATCTAGAAATTGATCTACGAAACTATTCCTTTTGCCTATTTTCTCTACCTGAAGGCTGGTCATAAGGCTCATCAGTGTCGTAGGGTGGAAAAGTAGAAGACCAAGATTCTTGATACCTTAGAAAAAGCTAAGAAGAAATCCTTCCCCTCTTGCCCTTCATCCAAATAGAAGAAGAAACTAATCTGGAGGCACAAACCAGCCAAGTCTTTAGAATCGAGGGAGAGAAAGGAAGACAAGTAGAGTGCCCCTAGGTAGAATGATACAAAGAAGGATGATCCTACTATGGAGTCAATTGCTATTGCATCCCCAGTCGAAGCCCCAGATATAGAGGATGTAGTTATGTCGAAAGGGCTTGAATAAATCACCTTGAGGCAATTTTCTCTCCCTAATATAGAGAGAGAATCTCAGAGGAAGGACTCCTCTCCCAGAGGCCTTCCCCTAGGCCCAAGGATTCCTTGCTTCACCCTTTAGGCTTCATCCTAGGCTAGGGGAAGGCTCAATCTACTCCCATGGTTTTGGAGGCTAAACTCATGCAACTCATCAACAATTTCTCTCCTGACCAAGTCTCTCATTGGGAAGAATGGATTGAAAATTTCTCTCTTAACAGCCTAAACAACTAATGCGTGACAAAAAATAAAATGAAGAACCAACTTTGAGATCACCCCCCCTTGTCCCCAGTGACTACTAGAAGAAAAGTTAAGGCTAATGTTGGTATTACTCCTGAGCAACTAGGCAAGAAGAAAACCAACCAACTCTTGCAAGAAGAAACCAAAAGGAACCTGGTAGATGGGAGCCAAAGAACCATCAAGGAATTCTCAGGAAGTCAGAAATGAAGGTCATTTCTTGGAATATAAGGGGCCTTAATGGGGCCTATAAATAAGAATTAGTAAGAAATATGATTAGAGATCAAAGACCTAATTTTTTGTTGATCTAGGAGACCAAGATGAAAAGAGAATTGGTTAACAAGTTATCTTTCAACAAACTCATAAATAGTGTAGCCATTGATTCAGATGGAGCCTCTGGAGGGGTGTTGATTGTTTAAAACAATAGGAAGTACTAGTTATCCACCATCTTCTATGCAAAAAATGCTCTCCTCTACAAAGTATCTCTTCACCATAGTGATGATTCTTGGTTCATCCTAAACTTGTATGCACCTGACTCTAAAAGAGAAAGGAAAGCCTTCTGGGATAGTTCCAATGCAATCATCAACAATATCAACACCAAAAAAGTAATCATCATGGGGGATTTTCAACTCTCCTCTCATTGATGACGACAAATGTGGAGGGCTAGACCTGGATCAGGAAAGTAATCTTGACCTCGCCAACTTCATCCACAATCTTTCTTTCATGGACGTGGATCTCCTGGGGGGTAGTTTTACTTAGTCTAACAAAAGAGTTGGAGGGGAATGTATCCAAGTTCATCTTGATAGAGCCCTCATCTCTCCTAGGTGGCTTTAGACTCACTCCTATAGACTATCCCTCCTCCCTAGAGTTGGCTCAGATCATTCCCCTATTTCTCTTTCTATTAGCCCCCTTGTTGTCAAAAGGACTTTTCCTTTTCACTTCAAGAAAATGTGGATAACCTACCCATCTTTGGAACCTAAGATTTCTTTAGGGTGGAACATTGAGATCGAAGGCAATGCCATGTATAGGGTTGCCCAAAAATTGAAAAATGTTAAAAGAAACATTAAAATTTGGAATAAAACTTACTTCAGCCATATTTTCTAGGATAAAGATGAGAAGATTGCTTAGCCTAGCACTATCCAAGAAGAAATTTAGCATATTAGTTACAATGATCAAAACAGGCTAGAAGAGAGGGCCATCCTCTTAGATCTCCATAACATCATTTCAAAGGAAGAAAATTATTGGAAACAAAGATCAATAGTTAATTGGTTAAAAGAAGGTGACTAGTACTCAAGGTTCTTTCATCTAACCACCCTTAAACATCGAGCAAATAATAGGATCTCTTCCATTAAGAAAGGTTAGGCTCAATTAACCAAGGATGATGAGATTACAAATGAAGCTATTCAGTTCTTCTCCTCCCTCCTTTCCAAGGATCCTTCTCTCTCAAATCTTAACCAAGTTGACATTTTGTTTGCTATCCCATCCTTGTTTCAAGCACACCACAATTCAATGCTGAAAGCTATCCCCTCCCTAGAGGAAATCATCCTGGCTCTTAATTCTCTCCTAGGAGACAAAGCCCCTGGCTTGGATGGCTTCTTGAATTTCTTTTTCCAAGTCTTTTGGGAAGTGGTCAAAAAGGATGTTATTAAGGCAGTGCAAGAATTCTTTGGTGCCAAAAAATTTCTAAAAGAACTAATTGCCACCTTCCTAGTTCTCATCCCTAAGACACTAGGAGCTGACTCAATAGATAAGTTCAGGCCCATAAGCCTTTGCAACTCTTTGTAAAAAATTATTTCAAAGGTTCTTACCTCAAGACTCCTCAGCATCCTTCCTTTGATTATCTCCCCTTAGCAGACTGGCTTTGTTCTTAGGAGATAGATTCTTGACTCTGTTATCACGGTCCATGAGGTCATCCACTCTCTTGAGGTTGGTAAGAAGGAAGGTTTCTTTCTAAAACAATATATGTCTAAAGCCTATGATAGGGTGGACTAGAATTTCCTTTTGGCAGTCCTACAGGCTTTTGGTTTTGAAGCCTAGGTTTTCAAGCTCATCTCTCAACTTGTTACTTCTCCTTATTTATCTATTTTGGTTAATGGTTCCCCTTCTCTTTTCTTCTTTCCTTTGAGAGGATTGAGATAGGGTGACCCCATTTCCCCTATTCTTTTCATCATTATGGTAGAATTCTTGGGAAGACTCATCTAGAGGAAATGTTAGGAAAAGATTTTTCTTGGTCTAAAGACCTCTTCGGGTCCCTCTACCTTCACTCACTAGAACTTTGTGGATGATACCATTTTGGGGAGTAAAGCCACTATCGGTGAGGCCAAAGTTTTCAAGGGCCTCCTGAATACCTACACTAGGGGCTCAAGCTAGGTGATCAATTGGGAAAAGAGCTCAATCTTCTTCATCAACACCCCCTTGGAGAGACAAAGGAAGATTTCCAACATCTTGGGAAGTTGTATTGGGTCTCTTCCTAATAACTATCTCGACCTGCCCTTGGGCACCAAACCACTAGATTCTTTCTGGAACAACATCCTAGATAGATTCAATAGGAAACTCGCAAGCTAGAAAGGTGCCACCCTAAGCCAGGCTAGTAAGTGCACTTTGGTTAAATCCATCTTTCAGAACCTTCCAACTTATGCCTTAAGCCTATTTGGTATCTCAATCAAGCATGCTGATAGGATGGAGAAGATTCAAAGGGACTTTCTCTAGTCAGGGTTTGATGACCATAAGAGATACCATCTTGTCGCCTGGGATCTTCTTTGTCTCCCCAAATGCTATGGTGGTCTTGGCATTAGAAAAATTAGACATCTCAACAATGCTCTCCTATTTAAGTAGATATGGCACATTTTTCAAAGTACAGGTGTTTGGAGGGATATCGTAATTGAGAAATACCTAAGAAGGAAATCCCTCAACTCCTTAATAAATGAGTCTAAGATTCCTTAGAGGTCCTACATTTGGAATGGGATTTTGAAGGCAAAGCCTCTATCCAAATCTAAGGCTAGGTAGAAAGTTGGAAATGGGGACAATATCCTTTTTTGGCATGACAACAAGACATTTCAGGGACCTCTAATCAATCACTCTTGCTTTGGTAGATGGGTTGAACAAAGCATAGAAAGATATGGTCTATATGTTAGAGATTACAAATCTGGAAATGATTGGCATGACCTGTCCAAGCTATCCCTAGACCTTAACTCTCTGATGATTTATCTAAAAGAAACCTTCCTCAACAATAGCAGGGATACCCTCATTTAGGAGAATTCTTTGAGTGGGTTGTACTCTATTGCCTGAAGATATTTCTCCATATGGGATAGGATGGAGAAGCCAATTTGGGTTAATGCATGAATTTCTGGACTCACTCCTAAAATCAACATTTTCTTTTCGCTCCTCCTGTAAGAAAAAATCCTTACCCTAGATAATTTGGCCAAGAGAGCCCAAATTATCCCTAATAGATACAACCTCTACAAAAATAACTTGGAAACAATTAATCATTTGTTCATTCACTGCCCTTTCTCATCCAAAGTGTGGAACCTCCTAACCAGGGACCTCGGTTTCAATTGGTGCCCCCTCGTTAGTTTCCAAGAATTCTTTAGCTAATAGAAAAGCCACCACTCTAGCTTGAATTCATATTTATTTAGCTTATGGATTCTCCCACACTTTTGCTAGGGAATCTGCAAAGAGCACAATAATAGAATATTCAAAGAAAGGGAATCTCCAAAATTCATAATTATTGAGAAAATTGAAGTCTCACCTTGGAGAACTATGCTATAACCAAAGCTGGAAACATTAAGGAAGGAGGGAACTATAAAGCTAGAAAGGAAGATAGAGACAAGAGGAGACAGGAAGCTAGATAGTCCTTTCCCCCTAAGGATAGGCACAAAGCCAACGTTGATGGGGTAGCAAAGGGGAATCTCGATCCCACCGAAAGTGGAGGCATTATTAGAAATAGTTTATGTGAATGAATTGCTGCTATATCCTTCCCTCTTGGTCACTAGACCAACCACTTTGTTGAAGCTAGTGCAGCCAACCATATTGCTAAGCTAGCTTTGGCTTCTAGAATTGAGCATCTTTGGCTTGAGGGAAATTTTTTAAAGATCATCAACTTTATCAAAGATCTCACCATGCCATTTTGGACTATTGCCAACATCATTGAGGATATCAAATCTAACTTGGGCAAGTTCAAAAAGATAGGAGGCTGACCCAGTTGCTAACTGGTTTGCCAATGATGCAATCCCAAGAAATTCAGTGATGACATGGAGGAATGGTGACAAATTTTTGGTTTTGGTGACTAAGTTACTCTATCTAGACTAAATCTAGGGCACAAATATTATTCCTTTTTAATTATGAATGGATTTTCCAAATTGCACATTGGAAGTAGAGTAATAAGAAGTAATGGAAAGCTCTTTTCAAGATATAATTACATGTACAGAAGGCATGGTTTGAAAGTAGGCTTGAACATAACCACTAAAAATCATAAAAATGTTTTCATTTTTTGCATCCCAACCAATTCTATGCTCTGTTTTACTACTAGTGGTTTCAATCTTGTTGAGCCAAAGACTACCATGGTGGGTGAAAGGATTAGAAGAGAGACTTCAGGGGAGTTGAAGAGTTGGAAGGAGAAGAAGAAGGTTTTGCGTAAGCTCAAAAAAGGTGGAATAATCAGGTTCATGGAGAAGTTGCATGGATTTAATGATGGGGTTACGAGGGTCATGGTGGATTCTTGGAGCAATGGGAGAGTCAAAATTGATGGTGTCACCCAACAAATCTCTGAGGGCTTAATCGTGGAGGTGACAAAAATCTTGCTGGACAACATAAAATTTTATAGGGACAAAAAGATGTCAGCCAATATTGTAAATGAATTTTTCAAGGATGAAAAGCAGAGAGACAAGCTCATCAAGATTGACACCTACTACAATATTGAATCCATCAATAAATTATGGAGGTATGTTCTCAGAATCCTCATTGAGTACATCACTCTTGATCCCAAGTTCAACAAGATAAGAATACACCATTTTGTTTTGCTGAACCACTTTAGGTATGGTGTTAAAATTTCTTTTCCCTTCTATCTTTACACTCCCATGTCAAAGGGTATTGAGGGTTTCAAGAAAAAAATTGTTACTAATCCCACCCTCCATGAAGGCCTTCTTCTCCTAGTTTACAAGTTTTTGAAAACCCAAACCAAAGGAAAATCCCTTGGTGACCCATGTAGTGAATTAGAGGATACTACCAGTTTGGACTAGGAGGAAGTTCAAGTCGTTAAAATAGAGGATGAGGAAAACCCCACCAAAGCCACCTATGTTGCTCACAACCCCAATATGCCTAGTAGAAAGAGACCTAGAAGCTACCCACCCCTCCCCCCCTTCCCCCCAAGCCTGAGCCTTAGGAGGAGAAAATTGACAGTGGGGAAGAGGAGGAGATGGATACTGATTTAGAGGAAGAGGACAAGGAGCTGGGGAAGGACAATGTGAGTGAGGAGGAGAAGGGGAGGGATAGTAATAAGGAGGAGGCTACTCTTGTTTCCCCTCTGTGTAACCCAAGGAAAAGAAAGGCCAACTAGGCCCTAATTTAGGAAGAAGTCTAGATTCCCAAAACCCATTGCCCTAACCCACCCATATCCCCACCTAAGGAGATGAATGAAATTATGGTGGAAAGAAGTGGAGAGGTGGTAAGGAAGAATAGGAGGAGGGTTTTTTGAAATTGAAACATGGACACAACTAGGTTGGGTATTGTCAGAGAACTGATGAACATCTAGGTGTTGGAGGACCTTGATGGTAGAACCCACTATGACAAGTTAATTGATCCTACTTTGTTGGTCATCTTTGACAACATGCGAGAAAATGGCTTCAATTTCCTAAATAATGCAAAGAATTGCTTTGTAGAAAATTTATGTTCTATCAAATGGTTGATTTAGGAAATTGAGGCCCTTAAGGAAAAGAACAACCAGGACACCAGTCAAAATATCTGTAGGGTTTAGGAGACCATAGGAAATAATATTACCTAGGTTGGTAACCAGAACATCCATGGTAGCCAGGACACCAGGGATGGACAAGAGGGCAGACTCTCCTTGGTTGAACAAAAAATCCAAAAGTTCAAATCCATCCACCAGGTGCTGACTAAACAAATTATGGACACACTGTACACTCTGAATGAGAACATTGTCAAATTGGGTGACTCTCTAATGAGAATTAGCTTAGGTGGGGACACTATACAAAAGACTATGATGGATTTCAAGTAGGTGGAGTTTTCTCAAACTGAAGCTAGGGACCAGGTGGACAAGGTAGACTAGGTGGAGACCCATAACAAGAACCAGGAAGGAGTGGACAGTCAAAAGGACAATGAAGTTGCAAAAACTCTATAGGACCTGGAGAAAGACAACCAATAGTCTACTTCACTTTTGGTTTTGTTCTTTTTTTGGTTTCTAGCTTTTTCCTTCTAGCCTCGGGCCTTTTGTTGGCCTTTGGCTTTTAGCAGCAGTCTCTTGTTAGCTAGACTTTTTATTTTTCTTTATGTTATTATATAATCTTTTGGGTTTTAGGATCCCTGTAAAACCTATTTTACTTAATTAAAAACAAATTTATCTATGAAATATGCTAGCACCTCATTTATTAGTCTCATGAAGCTACTTTGAGCATTTGTTAAGCCAAAGGGCATTACTAGTCATTCATACAACCCTTCATTTCTCTTGAAGGTTGTCTTCCATTTATCACCACGCATCACTCTACTCTAATGATATCATGACTTTAAATCAACCTTGGAGAAGTAGCAAGAGCCTCCCAAATTATCTAGAAAATCTTCAATCCTTCACAAAGAAAATCTATATCTGGAGGTGATTTTATTGATTTCCCTAGAGTCTCTACACATCGTCCATTTTCCATCTTTCTTAGGTGCAAGAGCTATAAGGACTACACAAGGACTAAAAATTTTCATTATGGGCCCTTTCTCCATAAAAACTTGAATTTTCCTTGCTATCAATGCATTTTTTCTTGGTGTCATCTTCTAGGCTTCCTTATTAGGTAGGTTTTCCCCTAGTATTAAGTCCATTTGATGAATTACTTCCATCATAAGAGGTAGTGCACTAGGAAACCCATTATCTAGTATCTCATGGTATTTCTCTAATAACTACTACACTTCTTGAGGTATACTAACTTTTTCCTTGCTTTCTTCCCTTGGCTTCATAATGGCTACACAAAATACCCCTTTCTCCTTCTTCATGATCTTTAAGAACTCTTTTCCACTCAATAGCATAACATTGTTTCATACTTACTTCTCTCCACTAGCTTATACCAAAGGTTCCATTTGATACAGGCTTACCTTGTTTGGTTATCACAAAACTTTTTTTCTCTCCATCATCTGTGGCCTTTACATCATATTGTCATGGATGCCCAAACAAGAGATGGCATGCATCCATAGCCATTATGTTATATAGTAAATTATCCTTATATTCCATAATCTCAAACTCCACTAGAGCTTGTTCATCTACCATGACCTATCGACCCTTTCTCAACCATGACACCTTGTATGGTGTGGTGTGGGGTGTTCCTCTAATCTTCAACTTGTCCACCATTTTAACTAACACTATGCTTTTAGTGGAAGAAAAATTGACTATCACCTTACAAATCTTGCCATGTGACCTACATGTAGTCCTAAATAAATTTTTCCTTTGTGGTGGTTCAATGACATTAAGTACCTTCAGCAAGGCCATTCTTAACATCATATTTTCATCATCTACTACTAGTACTAACTTAGAAATGGATGATGTGACACTTTGAGTTTCATATTCTTGCTCTAAATATGTTCATATTTCTCACATAGATGAAGTGTAAGCCTTCTCTAGACATCCTCCCATGGTATGGCCCACTTTTTTACAACTCTAGCATCTACCAGTAAAACTAGTATTGCACCTAAGTTGTGACTAGAATTTACCTCTAGGTGGTCCTATTCCTCTAAATCCTCCTCTTTGTGATGACCCCCTATACTAGTTGTTTCGACTATTGTTAGAAAAATGAGCTTCATTAGTCCTATTAGGACTTTTTCCTCTTCCAAAGTTAGCTCTACCTCTGAGTCCCTTGTTATTTCCTCTTCCCCTTTGTTAGGACTTATTCTTCCTTTTATCTTTATCCTCTTCCCTCAATTTTATTTGAAATTAGTTGTGCATACTATCAGGGGCCATCATGGTGATCTCATCTTGAATTCCTTGTCTTAGGCCATTAAGGTACCTTTCTACCCTTTCCACCTCTTCTTCTTTCCTTCTAGCTCTAAGGCTCAATATTTTAAACTCTTCAGTATAGCCACTTACTATCAAATCTCTTTGTCTTAGGTTCTAGACCATTTGATAGATCTAGATATCATAATTAGTGAGCAAGAACTAAGCCTTAATCTTGATTTTCATCCTCTCCCAAGATACTATCTTTTTCTTGCCTAATACCACCCTATCATCTTACATCATGTTCTACCATACTAGGTTGGATCCCTTGTTCCTAGCCTTAGCATAGATAACTCCTTTCTCCTCTTCTACCTCCTTGTAATCAAACTAGTTGTCAATGGCTTCCAACCAATTTATAAATTTATCCCCTTTCAAGTTACCACTATAGCAAGGGATGTGCTCCATACTATCTTTGTTAAGAGACTTAAAGGAATCCAAGAACACCTTCTTATCCTAACCAATGTTATGGTCCCTACCTTTAGATGTGCCCCCTATAAGGCTTACATCTTCCTCATCACTCTCATCTCCCCTTGCTATGATTTTCTTCTTTCTTTTTGTATTTTCTTCATTGGCTTTGGCCAATAGATCTTTGACCAAATCCACAGTGGCACCCTTTCTCATTGTCTTGGGTGGCATACTATCAACTTCTTGGCTTCCTTTCTCATCTAACATAAACCAAACTAAAAATTGGCTCTGATACTAGTCTAATGTAGGGGGGCTATGGTTTTATCCAATAATCATTACTAGTTAAGGTTTTCACCTTGAGTCATCCAATGATTCTTGTTCTTTGTCCTTCTCACTAATCCAAGCCTCCAAGGCTTCTCCACCAACTTGTCTCCTAGGTGTAGTTGATCTGGTATGAACTCAAACTCCTTCCTAAGGCACTAGTCCCAGTAGCCCTTCTTTCCTCTAGAACCCTAACACTTTCTTAGGATATTGTAATTCCACTATCATGGAGTCTAGTGATAATATAGATATCGTCCAAAATCTTCTTGTCCTCATTCAACACTTTTGGTCATAGCAAAACTCAAAGAAACTCAAATTCTTCACATAAGATAATTAGGCCTATTGTCTTCTAGTTCTAGTAACCCTTTTTTTCTCCCATTCTAAAAATTCTCCTGAACAACCCCTAAAAGAAACTTAGGATTCTAGTATCTATCTCCTAGAACACCAAAGATCCAAACTTTCAAATCTCTATGACACCTACAACCCTAATTAGTACTAAGACCTAGTTTCTAGCCTCTTTTTTAGGCCTTTAGTTGAGTCAGCAATAAAAAATATCTCAAGCTCTTCAAACTTCATGCCACGCTTCCATTCTACTTGCATATTCAAATTGACATCCTAGGGTTTCTAGGAACTACATTAGTTAGTCTCAACATGATCATGGGTGCAGTTTGCAATAGCCCTTGTGAAACTCTCTAGGCTCACATACTCCTAGGAGTTAGCCTAAGGCATCACCTTTTGGCTTGGAAACACATAAAAAAATGCTATGTACACTTTCTAACCTATCTCCCACTATGGGAGATTAGGTTACATCAATTTTTCTACAAACAGCCCTGTGAATGCAATGTTTAGGCTAGATAGCAAGATAATAATGTAACTTGGGAACCTAATAACTTCAACACAAAGTAGAATATGGAAAAGAACCAAGAAATATTAAACTAAAAAAATCATGAACTTGATCTCCTACACTAATCTGTACACAACCATACAATACCTTAAAACAATGGAAAACTCTACAAACTATCCATACAAAAACTCCACGCATGCATAAAATTAATGGTAAAAATTCCAATCTTCAAAATTATATGATCATCCATTCTCATGTACCTGAGCATGGTTATTTACAACCTCCAAAACTACTCATTTGCAATTTCTTGCAAAAATTTTAAAAGTTGTTTAAGCAACTTTTGAGCAATTTTGGAACTTTGGAGCAACTTTTTTCTCATCAGACTTTTTGGCCAAATGGGTTCACCTAGAACCTTCGTAGTACCCTACATAAGATAGCTAGGACCTATTTAGATAAGAAAATCTCAGCTTCCCACTCCTTCTCAAGTTTGACCTATTGAACAATTTTGGCTCAATGAGCAACTTTTGAGCAACTAAGACCTAATGTGCATCTTAGCTCTTATAATGGGATAACTGTCATTACAAGGACACTTGGAACTTATTAAACACACTCACTCACCTTACTAACCTCTAATCATTAAAATAAAAAATAAAAAGTCAAAATTAGGGAGGTTCCCTACACTTTTTAGCATACCCCAAGCAAAATGCAACTCCTAATACAAGTCCTTTATGAATGTCTTCGGGGTTGACCTACATAAAAAACAAATAAGAGTTTTCATTAGAAAAAAATTGTAACATTCAATATTAAATCAATTCAAGGGAAAATGTTAAATGTTACACATGATTTTTAACATTTTGATAATACACAATAGAGGGTCAAAAATTGGTACATAAATTACATTATGAATATTAGAAGGTCTCAATGAATTCAATAGGTGTGCTAGGTAGTGAGACCCTTCATTCTGATTGAAAAACATCACTGGATAGACATAGATCACAAGGTCACATCAAGATACAATAATTATATCAAATCTTGAATCCCAAATGAATTAAAACTCATATATTCCTATTAAAACTTAGAGATTCCTATTTTTTGATATTGTGCATTGTGGAAGTACTATAATGAAAAACCTCCATGGATGGGCAAGAGCCATTTCAAATGCATGGGAAATTTGGCTGAAAAATGAAAGATTGTAGTTATTCTCATGACCAACAAAATAGTATTATTGTATGCATATAATTTCTACTAGTTTAGTTCTCCCTTTAAGTTTCCACAATACAACCAAATATAAAAAATGAATATAAGTATAAATTTAAAAATGACATTTTTATTTTTCAAATTTTACTTATATGAAGAATAGACAAAACTACGATTGCATGGAATGTATTGATCTATCAGCTGGCATTGTGTCATAGTTAACCATACTAAATAAAAATTTTACTAGGTATTTAAAAAATAACATCACATTTATAATTGACCATAAAAACATATTTTAGCACAAGTCCATCATCAATAACATGGTATGAGTTGTATGAATAAATTATGAGTTGTACTTGGTGAATCTGACTATTGAAACCATATATATGAGTGTGGATATGACTTGAATGGTATACCATTGTATGAGTTGTATTTTCTAAATTCAACTATTAGGTCCCTTGTTTGGTGGCTTTGATTATGTGCTTTGGACAATAAAGATGCAAACCTTTTTGTTATCTCTAGATGTTGTTGAATGGGGTTTTATTATTAATGGGTATAGTTCTCTTAGCAATTTTCTTATTGTTTTGATGCTGAAAAAGAGTATGAAATAGATGTAAAACCAATACATACCATTTTTATTTCTTTGGCCAAAGTTGTGACCATCGCAATAATACATTATAAGTCCTCTTAAAAAGTTTGGAGTGAACTCTAAAATATTTATCAATGTAATGATAGGGTAAAACAAGTTACACTCAAGGGTAATAAAATAAATTTTTACATGAGTGTGTCGGACTTTGACTTTGAGATTTATAATATAGAAGAGAGATACTATATATAAAAGTTAAACATACCAGTGCTACTTTTAAGGTAACCATGAAAAATATTTAGAACTATTAAATTTACATGTTCAACTTGAGGAAGAAGGAAGAGTAAAGAATGTCTTAAGGGACAAGATAGAAATGAAAACCAATAAATGTCAATGCCTTGAAGAATAAATTGTTAAGATATGGAAAAAATCGATAATATTTTTAAGTGATGGTAAATACATTAAATGTGTATATAGTTTTCTTTCTAATTTGTTAGGAATTCATAACAATAGTCAAGAATACTGTTCTTCGACATCTAATTTCAAGTGTGTAGGTTTCAAACATTATGTACAAAACGAAAAACCTTTCTCAAATTTTCCATATAAAGAAGTAGATTCAGAGTTCTATGAAAGAGATCAAATCTATTTGAATTAGAGTAAAATATTTTTCATAAAAAGCTTGGATATAAAGATAATGGTTGTGCACTTTCTTTAAGAATAATTACAACATTTCCTTATGAAGGTTTTCTTAATTTGATGCATAATCTCAATTTATGTAATTGCAATGACTTTGATTAATTCAAAAATAATTGTAAATATTTTATTGGTAATCAAAATGACACATATAATGTGGCTTATGAAATAGATGTGAAGCTACTAAAATGTGAAGCTAGACAGAGAAGTTATGGAGAGAAAAAGTAAAAAATACATTGATAAATCCATTCTTGTTTGAGTTTCCTTTCATCTTAAAAAGAAGATTTATGGTTGTTCAAACTAGATGACTGTAGTTAAAAGGAAATACACTAAGTTGGACAACTATGAAGGTGGATGTATTAGTTTTGGTGATGATTCTTCTAGGAAGATTAAAGGTTTAAGATCCTTAATGATAATTTATAAAATATGACTATTAATGATGCCTATTTTGTAGAAGGAATATAATATGATGTCCTAATTCTTAGTCAGATATACAATAATAGTTATATCTAGTGATTTGTGATGATCAAGACTACAAAACAAAAATGAAATTACACAAACTAGTGGTAATGAGTAAAATGACTATAAGAAACATTTACAATCTCAAATATGTTACAAGTTCTCATGGATTTGAATATACTCATCTTCTGGAAAAGATAGAAGAGGAATGGATATGGGACAAAAGTCTTTTATTCTTGAATATCAATAATCTAGTCAAAGTGAGAAAAAATCATAATGTGAAAGGTATGCTACTTATAGATAAACTGAACCATACTATTTGTGAATGTTGTCAACATAGGAAAGAAACTAAAATAATTTTTTCCTATAAAGAGAAATCAACTACTAGACCTTTACAACCTTTTCACTCAATTTTATGTAGTCCTATAAAAAAAATTCTATTGATGGTAAGAAGATATGATCATCGAAGAATTTATTGGGTAATTTTTTGGATACACAAATATGAATTTTGTAAAATGTTAAAGGTATTAAAAAAGATGGTTGAAAAATAATCATGTTTGAAGATATAGTTCTTGAGATCAAATAAAGATGAAGAGTATACATCAAAAGAGTTTGAAGATCAGTATGAGCATAATGACATCAAAAGAAAAGAAAAAATTGCTTGAAAAAAAGGTAAATAAAATGTGGTTTGAGAGAGAGAGAGAGAGAGAGAGAGAGAGAGAGAGTTATGTTGAATGAATTTTAGCATTCAAATAAATATTAGAAGCATGGTACTCATATAGATTTATATACACTAAACTAAGATAAGTTGAGAATTAAAATAAAGTACCTTATTAGTAACTTGTCTTTGGTAAAGAATTTTAGAGTATTTTGTAGTTCATTTTTAATGAATTATTATGATGAAAACTTGATTAGTTATGAAGCTAGAAGTGTTGATGGTATCTTTATAGAATATTGTTCATATAACATAGCCTATAGAGGTTATAATTAGATGTTAAAATTTTTGGTTGAAAGTACTCAAGTTAAGATTGTTGAAAAATTGGATGCTAATAAAAATTGCAAGATAAAAAAGAGGCTGACACTCCAAAATAAAAATTTGAATATGAAGATGAATAGGAGAATATGAAAAGGAAGAAGAAGTAGAATTTTTTTTGTTCCTATTATAGAAATGACATGATAAAAATATGCAAGAAAGATGCTAACAAAATAAAATCTACAAGAACATATTACTATAGAGAAACTAGTATGCTTACAAACAAGGAGAGTCATTACTAAAATAAGAACAATAAAATTTGTGTTCATTATCCAAAATATAACCTAGTTGTTATCGTGATGTTAGTCAAAAATTATTTTGAATTAAATCTTTTGAAAAGAACCACAAAATTTTGGGGTCTTTTTCCTCTCTTCCACCATTTAGTTTCTCGGAAATGTGGATAAGTTTTAGGGGGATATTTCATGTTTTACTTCTTCTCATCTACAATATGATGTTTATCCATATATAAAGGGTGAGATTTCTAAATAGCATGTCATGTTTGGATTGTAACAATTTATATAATGGAATTAGTTGAATTACATAAAAGAAAAGAGAAGAGGTGTTTCTTATAAGAACAAAAGAGAAGAAAAATAAAATAGATTTGATAGAGGAACACTTTACAATGTAGTAAAATTTATTGATTGATGATTATGAAGCATAGATCAGAATCACAATTTCAACCATTTAACATTGTTAATTTTACTAATGTATTTTCATGGGTAGTAGTTGTAATTGTGTGTCTGAGAAAATAAAAAGTGCATATGAAAGATGATTTAAAATATTTATCTATTTATGAAATTAATGTTGATATCTATGGGTCATGCTAATTGATAGGTATTGACTATATCGTGCTTTGGAAAAAAATTCTTAAATTAGGCTTATCAACACATGAATGTATTATAGATATGTGTTTGTTAGAAATATTTTAAAAAATTGGTTGTCCTTGGAGCCACATGCCCACCTACCTTGTTAGGATAGTTAAGTCAGTAGGTGAGTTTGAAATCCAAAAAGAGAGGGAAAATATTTTGAGGCAATAAAAAAGGAATGAAGCCTTATTCATTCAATAAGTTGTATGAAGATCAACATATCACAACAGAGGAGAAAGGAATAATTAGAGTAGATTTTAGAGGAAAGAAGGAAGGTTCAATTTTAGAGTATGCAGTAGCATGTGTTGAATCTCCCTACCATTTTTTAAATTCATTTTGTTTGTACTATGAATAAGTGATTTCTCTAGGCATTATTGTATGAAATTTTTTTACTACTACAAGTTTAGATTTCAAGTAAAAGTTTTAGGCTAAAGTAATTTATTTTTGGTTGAAGCCATATGTCCTAGATTTTTATTTAGTTGAATTAGTTTATGAATAGAAAGAAAACATACAGGAATATTAGTTGATCTAGTTGTTTTGGCTATTTGTTATCTCCTTTCTATTCATTATGCATGGTTTTTAGCATTTGAGAAGTTCATCATTACAAGCTCTACTATTATCATTCCTATGTTTTAATGGTGGAGTAAACTAGAAATATTTTTTGTTATTGACTCATTTAATTCATGTGTTAACTGAGCTCTCTTTGTGCTCACTTAGTTAGCTTTACTTGTGCTATGCCTAGAAAGTAATAACTAATTCCACTGAACTCCTCTCTCATACTTACCAATCTCACTTGGTCATTTCATCGACCGGGTTCACTTGATCATAGTGTTGGTCATATGTTGAGGCAACAATGACAAAAACTATCTTTCCCAAGATAGAAATGACTAATTACTCAAAGGAAGCATGGGATATCCCTGAGAAAAACTTTAAGGGGACTGATAAGGTTAGACTATTGAAGCTATAGATGATCAAAAGGGAGTTTGAGAACCTTGAAATAAAGAATAATGAATCTATTATAGAATTCAACTCAAGAATCTCTACTATGATAAACCATCTCAAATAAAATGAAGAAGATTATGAAGAGCAAAGGATTGTGGAGAAGATATTGAGGATTCTACCATAGAAATATGACAATCTTCTAATGACTATTGAGGAAGAAAGGAACCTCACCACATTGACCATGGATGAGTTGATGGGAACTCTTCGAACCCATGAGCATCAGATCAATAGGTCAATGACAACTTCCCAATAGTAGACATTCAAGGCTTGAAAGAACTCAAGAAATAGGGAGAGAGGAAGAAATGGCTCTTGTAGAGACTCAAGAAGTTGAGGTCATGATAGAAATGGTGAAATGAGTGTTGGTGTAAAAATCCTAGGACAAGTAGGCAATCAAGAGGGAGAAAGCACCTCTCAAAATAGCTCTAGAGGAGGTAAAGGTAAGAAGAATTAGAACTCTTATAAGAGAAATATATAATGATACTACTATCACAAGTTTGGACATTATGCAAGTGAATTCTGAAAGAAGCACGATGATCAGTCAAGAAAGAATGTAAATGTGGTTGATGTGAGAATGGGAAATGCAAACAATCACACAACCTTCATCACATGCAAAACTAGTGAAAAAGATAGCCCTGAGGTATGGTATTTGGACTGAGTGGTAATGAAATTTTATTTTCTTTCATTGATAGATGTTTCAAGTTTGAAAATAAAATGGGAAATAATGGAACAATTTCCATTGTGGGGAAAGGATCTATCATGATCTACACCAAGCAACATGAGAATAAGAAGATACAAAATATATGTTTTTACCTAGGTAGGAAGAACAATTTGATGAGTGTTGGACAACACATTCAAAATGGTTACAAGGTGCTGATTGAAAATGGCAAGTGTGTCATTCATGAAAAGGATGGGAGTAAGAGAATACTAGTAGCAGTCTAAATGACAAAGAACCAAATGTTCCCCTTGAAGATGGAGACATTCTTCCCTTCTCAAGTAAGTGTTGCACCTCCCAAGCATGCATGTATAATAGTACATCAACAATCAGCTCTTAGGAGTGTGATTGAAGACCCCTCCAAGCTACGACATCTCAAGTATGGACATCTTGGATTTGCTGGTTTAAATTTGTTGTCCAAGAAAATTATGGTAGATGGTTTGTGAAGTATTATAGATTCATGTGACAAGTGTGAGGCTTATATTTTGGTTAATAATCATAGGCTTCCCTTTAATTCTAGTAATTCTAGAAGGGTAAGGGAACCATTAGAATTGGTGCATTAAGATTTAGTTGGCCCTATGCAAACCACTTGTATTGGGGGAAGTACTTATTTTATGACATTTATAGATGATTTCAATCATAGGACATGGGTCTATTTCTTGAAAAGAAAATTTGAAGCATTTGATAAATTTTTTGAATTTAAATCCCTGGCTGAAAAAAATGTGGACACTATGTAAAAGTCCTTGGTCAAATAGAGGAGGGGAGTATACCTCCAATTTTATTGTAAATTTTTGCATGAAAAATGACATTAAGAAGGAGCTTATAGCTAGTTATACTCAACAAAAAAATGGAGTGGTTCACAAGAAGAATAGGACCATTTTTGAGATGGAAAGGAGCATGATGAAAGAAAAGGGACTCCCAAATAAATATTGGGGAGAGGCTATAGAAACAAAAATATACTTGATAAAAAGGTGTCCTACAAAGTTAGT
The DNA here is from genome assembly GCA_028749045.1 of Cupressus sempervirens. Lineage (NCBI taxonomy): Eukaryota > Viridiplantae > Streptophyta > Pinopsida > Cupressales > Cupressaceae > Cupressus > Cupressus sempervirens. Next base: position 560,357,003 of record CM053787.1, on the reverse strand, counting down.
TTGTGAAAAGATTCCTCTTGAGGCATGGTCAAGAAATAGAGGGATAGTTAAACACTTGAGAGTGTTTAGATGTGTAGCATATGCACATGTGCCAAAGGAGAAAAGGAAAAATTTGGATGAGAAAGGTATGAAGTGCATCTTTGGAGGTTACAACTCCAAATCAAAGGCCTATAGATTATATGGTCCAATCACCAAGAAGATCATCATTTCAAGAGATGTGGAGTTTCTTGAAAATTAGTCATGGGATGGCTCAATAGATGAATCTTCAAGCACTTCAAGAAAAGTACCGACCATTGAAGAAGAAGATGACATTGATGATCAACAAGCTGATGGACCAAAAAAAAAATGGATGGGTGTAGAAAAAGATAAAGGGTAAGTAGCCACAAACATGCCAAGTTTCAACTCCTAGCAGTTCAAGAAAACCATGAGCTAGCAAGAAAATAGTAGCAATAACAACATAGAGATTTTAGATCCCACTCTCAGCTCTTTATTTTCAAGAAAGACTAAGAGTCTAAGGGAGATATACTAAGAAGAAAGTTATGATGAATAATTTGATGAGAGTGTAAATTTTGCATTATTTTCTCATAGTGATCCAATGTACTTTGAAGCTATGAAGGAAGAGAAATGGTGTAATGTCATGGATGAGGAAATAGATGCTATTGAAAGAAATGATACATGGGAGTTAACTAATTTTCCTCCCAAGAAGAAATTAATTGGAGTTAAATAGGTTTCTAAGACCAAGTGCAATGCTAAAGGAAAAACAGATAGCATAAGGCACACTTAGTGGTAAAGAGGTACAAGTAGTATGGGAGAGATTATGATGAGACATATGCCTCAGTTGAAAGGATGGAAATTGTGCATGTTGTCATAATAATTGCAACCAAACACATATGGAAGATATTTCAAATGGGTGTGAAATTTTCCTTCTTGAATGGTGTATTGAAAGAAGAAGTATATGTGGAGCAACCACTTGGTTATAAAGTTGTATGTTAAGAACACAAGGTGTATAGATTGAAGAGAGTTGTATATGGGCTCAAGAAAGCTCCATGGGCATGGTATAGCAAGATTGAATCATACTTGATGAGAAATGGATTTAGCAAAAGTGATGGTTAGCCCATTTCATACATCAAGGTAGAAAATGGTGAAGTCTTGATTGTTGTCTTATATGTAGATGACTTAATCTTCACTAGAAATGAGTTAGTGAACAGATTGTCCTTCAAGAGAATATGTGGAAATTTGACTCTGAATGCCCAAGTGAAAGGACAAACCAGCACCAATAGTTGGATAGGTTATCATGGATTGATAACCTTCCTCTAAATTTTTATCAAGTATAGCTCCCCGTGCAAGATTTACAGTGAATCAAATGTGAGTGCCTTTACCAGAAAGCACGAAAGGATATCTAACATCTACCTGTAAACACAAAGTAGATGCGCAACCTAAGAACCAAAAAAAAGAAAGGAGATAGAATAAAATAGATTACGCAAAGTTAACCTGTTGTATACTGCATTTCAAAGGATAAAAGTTAAAGAACAATTTCCATTCTCCTGAGGAAAAATGAATCAAAGCTTCCAGAAGATCCTGATATCAAATGCATATAGAAAACAACAAATCTGATGCACTTAAAGAAAACTAAAAGTTACAGCAACATAACCATCAGTGGAAAGAAGAACTACATGGACTCAAAGTTCCAATTTGCAGATTTCTTTCAAACCTCCCTACTTTAAGATGTAAAAGACTACAAAGATACTTTTACACATGCAACAGAAAATGAAAACCATCTCTCCTACATTACATTTCAAAATCAAAAGCCTCTTTAATCACTAACACAAAGTTTAGCAAATAAAGCTTTGTTTTGCTTTGTTATGTATTTCTTTCCCTCAGGATTGAAAAATCTCCCTCTGCCCATAGCACACAGTCTGTAACTTTCGGAAGCCAAAGATGGAACCCAATTACTCTGTTGTTCACTTATTTATTCCTCCTTCTATCAGTTTCTCAGTCCTTTCCAATAACTAATTCTTGAAAGATTTTCTACCACTTTATTTCCGTTTTATTCCATGTCCTTACATATACCTCTTTCCCCCCCGATTCCTTTTCTTTATCACACTCTTAATACTTATAATGTCATTTATATTATAGTCACCACTTTAGAATAATAAAAATACATTGTCGCCATAGTGGTGAGATTATATATATATATATATTTTTGGATAAATATGAATCTATTCAGGCATTATATAATTTAAGATGTATATGCTTCTATGGACAGCTGGCTCTACAACTGTCATCATGTGCATCTTCCAATTTATACACGGCATTTTGACTAGTAGCTTGATATGGAGACACCCCATCTAGTAGAGATTTAGGAGGATGACATAGTGGGCCATATGCCCTCCGTATTGAGTGCTCCATTCTTGTTTACCATTATAGAGATCTTCTTATCACGATCAATAACCTTGTGAATGTCTTCCATCGTGGCACCTCTAACCTCTGCAACCTAAGCTTTCACTCTAGAAATCCTGGTTATCTTTTTCAAAATGTCTTGGAAAATGGATCATAGCCTAGATTGAATCCATACATTCTTGACATCGATACCTATCACCTCGTATGGGGAAATAATATAAATTCTACTCAAGTACTCGTCAAGTGCTCGGCTTCTTTCCAAGAATGCAGACAAGTTCCCTTAAGCTGAGGCTAGGAGCATTTAATCAAATTGCTTTAATAGAAGTATTGCATATGTTTCAAAGTCTATATTTCTGTTCAACCAGATAGTCGAACTGTGATCAACTTTTGGATTTTAGCATGGGAGTTATCGTAGTCTTTCACAGCCGAGTTGAAATGTTGGTCCATGAGTGTAATCTTTAGAAATAAAAATAGTCATTTGACCATTTAATATTCAAGACTAACCATTCCTCATTCGGGAGAGTCGTATTGTAGCAGTCCCAATTGCGTAGACTGTGTTTTCATCAACATCCTTTGCGCTGTGACTTCATTTGCAATATAATTGTCTTCCTCCCAATTAATTAGCTCCACATAACAATTAAGGAGTGGAGGATCAACATGACCGGTAGGTGAATCATCCCATTCTATAAAAGTTATTCCCGAGAGTGAACCACGAACATGACCACCAAGAACAACTTGTATCTTTCTGTAAACCTCTTTATCCCACATAATCTTCCCTAAGATGATCTAACAACATTGGTACTGCAGTGTTATTCTCCATGTTTACATACCTTCTTTGATCTAAAATTTAACTTTGATCTGCATCCTTTAAAGCTAGACCTGAAGGCTGACCAATGGATTTGTGTCTGAACTCATATTCCAAGTCTGACAATGGTGCTCATCTTAAAATAAAGCTGGGACTTGAGTTTTTCAAATTCAAACTTTCAAATTCTTTGAACTTTACTAGTTGAACTTCAAGGTTGAAATTGGATCCCATTATTGTACTAAAAGTAGCTTATGAACTTCCTTGAATTAACTAATTTATATTTTGAACTACTTTGAATCACTGAAACTTTTCTTGTATCGACCCTACAACACAAGTCAACTGAACAATTGAACCACTTGGAACTACTTTGAACCAAGGTTCAAAGTGGTTTGAAGCTATGAATTACAAGTTTTAAAATTGTGTCCATATTAGGTGCTAACAAAATGATAATTTCCTAATTGGTGAGTTCAAAAGTGCCATGATGAATGAATTTGAGATGATAGACCTAGGTCTCTTGAAGTATTTTCTAGGCATAGATGTAAAACAAATGAATGATGGCATTTTCATCTCTTAAGAAAAGTATGCAATTCAGATCTTGAAAAGACTCAAAATATAGAATAGTAAGACAACCTCAACACCAACATTAGTAGGTCTAAAGTTGAGTAAGGAAGATTATAGTAAAAGTGTGAATCCAACACTATACAAGAGTATGGTCAAAAGCTTAATGTATTTGATAGCAACTCAACCTAACATGATGTATGCAATAAGTTTAATTTCTAGATTTATGAAAACACTAGAGGATTCCCATTGGCAAGTGGGAAAGAGGATTCTAAGGTATATGAATGGTACCAAGGGATTTGGCATTTTGTATACTAGTGACAATGATTTTAAGTTTGTTGGTTATACTGATAGTCATTGGGATGGAAGCCTAGATGATAAGAAGAGCAATTTTAGATACATGATCCATATAAGATTAGGTAAAATTTCATGGCCATCCAAGAAGCAACCTATTGTTTCTCAATCTATAGCATAAACTAAATACATAGAAACAAATTTAGTAGAATGTTAAGCTATTTGGTTAAGGATAATCTTGAAAAATTTGAATGAAAAGCAAGAAGATGGAACCATAATATTCTATGACAAAATTTTCTCAATTACATTGTCTAAAAATCTAGTCTTCCATGTGAGAAGCAAGCACATAGAAAATAGATATCACTTCATCAGAGAGTTGGTGTAGAATGGAGACATCAAAATTAAATTTTGTAAGTTTGAGCAATAGCTAATAGACATTTTTACTAAGCCTTTTGGCATAACAAGTTTTGTGCACCTAAGGATTCTTGGTGTAATTTATTTGGATCAAGAGTAATCCTTGTTAGTATGGCATAGTTAGTTATCCCTAGAGCCACATGCCCACCTACCCTATTAGGATAGTTAAGTTGATAAGTGAGTTTGAAATCCAAAAAGAGAGGGAAAATATTTTGAGGCAAGACAAATAGGAATGAAGCCTCATTCATTAGTTTAGTTGTATGAAGATTAGCATATTAGAGTGGAGGAGAAAGTAATAATCAGAGTAGAGTTAAGAGGTCAAAAGGAAGGTTTAGTTTCAAAGTATGCAGCAACATGTGTTGAATCTCCCTGTCATTAAGGTCATTTTGTTTTTCTTGTGAAGTAGTGATCTCTATCGGCATTGTTCTATTTAGTTGAATTATTTTATGAAAAGAAAGGAAGCAAGAACACATAATAGTTGATCGAGTTGTTTTGGCTCTTTACTATCTCCTTTCTATTCATTATGCATGGTGTTTAGTATTTGAGAAGTTCATGATTGCAAACTCTATTATTATCTTTCCTATGTTTTAATGGTGGAGTAAACCAAACAGAAAGTCTTTTATTGACTCTCTTGGTTCACATGTTAACCAATCTCTCTGTGTGCTCACTGGGTCAACTTTACTTGTGATGTGCCTAGTGAGTTATAACCAAGTCCACTAAGCTCCTCTCTCATACTTACCAAGCTCACTTAGTTCTTTCATCAACTAAGTTCACTCGGTCATAGTGTTGGTCATGTGTTAAGTCTACCGAGCTCCACCTTCCTTTGGTGACTGATTTCACTCGAGTCCCATTATTGTTGAGTCTTTGGGTATTCACTACTACCAAGAAAAATCCACTCGGCTCCTTAAAATGCCAAGCTCACTTGACACCCATTGCCTATCACTTGGTATCCATTGTTGTCAGGAAATTTTTGTAAGTTCTAAAGTTATATTTCTCACAATTTTGTCACATGTTAAAAAATTTCTTTCTATTATGATTTGAGATTAAAGGATTTATTTTTAGATTAGGAAACCATTGTACTTGGTGAGTATAACTATTAGAACCATCTTGAAATCCAACTTAGCATTAGTATCATTTATTTGCCTTTTTCTCAATTACCAAGTAATGTATTAAATGATGAATCCATGCATACTTATATGAAAATAAACATTATAGTTATATGAAAATCAAAAAGAGGGAAACCACAATAAGAAAAATAGATGAATCTACTAGCTAGATCTAGTTTCACATAGATACAATGAAGAACTTATATTATGTAGGTACTGATCATCAATTTCATTTGTAGTTATATGCAATATCAATACTCTAATTCAAAGTTTTAGAACCAAATAAATATGTAGACAACATATCTCATACAAAATATAGATGATAGGTAATGCAAACCTTAAAGGTTTTCTTCTTAACTTCTTCACAATCAGCAAGAGATCATTGTAGAGACATAGGTCACAAGGGAACAAAAAGAGACAACATATATATTCATTCTCCAATCCTAAATGAATGAATTAAATGTGTATCAAGAGTGTCAATTTACACAATTTTTAGATGATTGAATATGAATTGAAATGGGTATGTGAATATAAAGAAACTAGAAAGACATTATGTACAGGTGAAGGTATAAAATGAATGATTTTCGAGTAACTCACTATAGAAACTTACTATTCAATATGGACATATCATTTTCCTATATATGGAAGAGCCATTAACAACTAGAGCATGGAAAGGAAAAAAGAAATATCCAATGCAACACAACCTGCATAGTTCCCAAGGGTAGGACAAGAACTTCAAAATATATATTCAATCCTAAATTGAAAATGAATGCATGAAAGAAAAAATTTGTGGGGGCATAATACAATTAATTAAAATTTAATGACATAAAAAAAAATATTGGTTTTAAAAAAATAAAATTAAAACTCATCTATAAAACCATATTCAGTATAGACACTCAATATTCAATATGGACATATCATTATTCCATATATGGAAGAACCATTAAAAACTAGAGCATGGCAAGAAGAAAAAAAAATCCAATGCAGCACAACCTACATAGTTCCTAGTGGCAAGAAAAGAGCTTCAAAATATATATTCAATCCTAAATCCAAAATGAAGGAATGAAAGGAAAAAATTGTGGGGCCATAACATAATCAATCAAAATTTAATGACCTAAAAAAAAAAAAAAAAAAAATCACCTATAAAACCCTCATTCTATAAATTGTTCAACATGTTGGTCTTGTTAGAAATTTGAAATGGCAATGGCCAGTTGTCCATAGGGCAAAATGCCCACCTACCCCCTGATAATGTTCAACTTAGTAGTTGAGTTTGAAACTCAAAAAGAGAGGGAAATTTTTTTGTCTGACAAGTCAATGGGATGAAGCTTATTCATTTGTGAAGAGAAGATAGAGGAGAAGAAGAAGAGCAAAGAGAAGATATAGGAAGAAGATCAATAGATCAGAATAGAGAAGAACGTGTAGAAATTTTAGAGGATAAAAGGTAGGTTAAGTTTCAGTATATGGAACTACATGTATTTGAATCTCTCTATCATTCTAAAAGTTTTTTCTTGTTTTTCCTATGAAGGAGTGATTGCTCTATGTGTTATTGTATGTAGCCTTTAGTGTTGTAAGTTTAAGATTAGTTTTATTAGTTGAAGTATTTGTAGTTTCTAGTTGAAGCCAAATGCTCCAAAATTTTGTAATAGTTCAACCTAGTTGAACAAAAAGTAAGCAAGTAGGCATACTAATTGATCTAGGTGTATTGGCTCATTATTGTCTCCTTTCTATTCATTATTGCATGGTGCTTAGTTTTTAAGATGTTCATACTTGCAAGTTTTTTTGTTACATTCTCTCTATTGTAATGGTGAAAAAGATTAGACTGTAAGTCTATGGATAACTCAATCGGTTCACTCCTTAACCAAGCTCTTCTTCTTTCAACGTGGTTTGTGTAATATCTATTGTCTCTACTTAGTCCACCAAGCATTTATCTATCATCCTTACTGAGTTGACTAAGTTCCTTCATTGACTGAATCCACTCAAACCTTGGTGTTGATTGAGTGTTGATCCTACTGAACTCCACCTTCCTTTGATGATGGAGCTCACTTAGTATCCACTATATCGAGCTCCCTTTTCTACCAAGCTCACTTGGATCCTTAGCATGTCAAGCTCACTTGGCACCATCTACCTATTAATCAACACCTTCTTGTGCTGAAAAAAATTGTCACTCAGACCCTTCTTGTATAGAGCAAAATTTTAAGTTATGAAGTTTGATTCTTTACATGGTATTAGATCTTTGAGGCCCCACATCCATAATGAGTTAGGGTATTTTTTCTAGGTATTTGACATGGTAGGAGATGAGGGAAAGATATGGTAGTAGCCACTATCCTTCAATGGACATAATTGTGATACATGGGAAAAGAAGATGAAAACCATAATGGTAGCTAATGATTTGTGGAAATTTCTAATCAATGGGTTCAATGATGTTACACCTAGCACTATATGTTTCCCTCACAAATCCACTGAAGAATCAGTTGAAGGAGTCAAGAAGGAAGGATGTGCAAGCATTAAGTTTAATTTACGCAACAATGACAGAGATAGTCTTTCTCAAGATTGCAATAGAAAATTACTCAAAGGAAGTATGTGATATCCTTGAGAAAAAATTCAATAGGATTGATAAGGTCAGATTAGTAAAGCTACAAATGACCATAAGAGAGTTTGGGAACATTCAAATGAAGAATAATGAACCTATTGTAGAATTTAGCTCATGGATCTCCACTTTGATAAACTGGCTCAAATCAAATGGAGAAGAATATGGAGAGAAAAGGATTGTGGAAAATATATTGAGGAGATTACCTCAAAGATATGACATTCTTGTAATGACCATTGAGGATGCAAAGGACCTCACCACATTGACCATGGATGAGTTGATGGGAACTCTTCAAACCCATGAGCACTAGATAAAAAAATCATCAACAACTTCCCAAGAGTAGTCTTTCAAGGCTCAAGAGAATTCAAGAGGTAGGGAGAGATGAAGAAATGGCTCTAGTAGAGAATCAAGAAGTAAAGGTTGTGGGAGGAATGGTCAAAGGAATGCTGGTGTAGAAAGCTCAGGATGAGCTAGCAACCAAGAGGGAGGGAGCACCTCTTAAAACACCTCTAAAGGAGATAAAAAGAATTAAAACTCCAATAAGAGAAATGTAAAATGCTACTATTGTCATAAGTTTGGGAATTATGGAAGTGAAGGCTGGAAGAAGCAGGGTGATGAGTCAAGACATAATGAAAATGTGGCTGATCTATGTACATGGGAAATGCAAATAATCTCATAGCCTTCATCATGTGTAAAATTGGTGAAGAAGGAAGCCCTAAGGTATGGTACTTGGACAAATGTTGTACGAACCATATGAGTGGTAATGAAATTTTATTCTCTTTCATTGATAAGACTTTCAAGTCTAAAATTAAGATGGGAAATAATAGAACCTTTCCCATAGTGGGCAAAGGATTTATCATGGTCCACACCAACTAAGGTGACAAGAGGGAGATACAAAATGTATATTTTTCCCGCAGTATGAAGCAAAATTTGATGAGTGTTCATTCAAAATTGTTACAAGGTATTGATGCAAAATGACAAGTGTATCATTCATGAGAAGGATGTGATTCATAGATTACTTGTAGGAGTCCAAATGACAAAGAACCAAATGTTCCCTTTGAAGATAGAGACATGTTTCTCTTCTTAGGTAAGTCTTGCACCTCCCAAGCAAGTATGTACACTAGTATATTAGCAATCAGCTCTTAGGAGCATGATTGAAGACCCCTCCAAGCTATGGCATCTTAGGTATGGACATCTTGGCTTTTCTACTTTAAATTTTTCATCCAAGAAAAGAATGGTAGATTGCTTGCCAAGCATTATAAATTCATGTGACAAGTGTGAGGCTTGTATTTTGAGTAAGCAACATAGGCTACCTTTCAAATTTGGAAATTCTAGAAGGGATAGAGCACCATTAGAATTGGTGCATTCTAATTTAGTAGGCCCTATGAAAACTACTTCTATTGGGTGGAGTACTTATTTTATGACATTTATAGATAATTTCAGTAGTAGGACATGGGTGTATTTTTTGAAGAACAAATTTGAAGCATTTGAAAAATTTGTTGAATTTAAAGCCTTGACTAAAAAATAATGTGGACACTATGTAAAGGTCCTTAGGTTAGATAGAGGAGGGGAGTATACCTCTAATTTGTTTGTAAATTTTTGCATGAAGAATGGCATTAAGAAAGAACTTTCAATCAGTTATACTCAACAACAAAATGTAGTAGCTAAGAGAAAGAATAGGACCATTGTTGAGATGGTTAGAAGCATGATGAAAGAAAAAGGACTCCTAACTTAATATTGGGGAGAGGATGTAGCAATAGTATTTTATTTGATAAATAGGTTCCCTACAAAGTCGATTCATGACAAGATTCCTCTTAAGACATGGTCAAGGAATAGATGGACAATTGAACAATTGAAAGTGTTTGGATGTGTAGCATATGCACATGTGTGAAAGGAAAAAATGAAAAAAGCTAGATGACAAAGGTGTGAAGCGTATCTTCCTAGGTTATATCTTAGAATCAATATCTTATAGGTTGTATGAATCAATCACCAAGAAGATCATCATTTCAAGAGATGTGGAGTCTTTTTTAAATTAGTCATGGGATGGATCGATAGATGAATCTTCAAGAACTTCAAGAAAAGTGTCAACCATTGAAGAAGAAGAAGAGATTGGTAATAAAAAATATGATGGAGTAGTAAACATGGATAATTACAAACAAAGGAAGAAGGGAAAACAACCTCTAACATTCTGAGTGACAACTCCAAGTAGTTCAAGACAACCCCAAGCTAGTATGAAAAAAAGTAGTAGTAGCGATACTAAGAATTTAGATCCCTCTTTTGCCTCCCTATTTCCAAGAAAGACCAAGATTCTAAGAGAGATATGCCAAGATGGAAGGTATGATGAAGATTATGATGAGAGTGTTAATTTTACATTATTGTCTCATAGTGATCCAATTTATTTTGAAGAAGTGATGAAGGAAGAGAAATGGTGTAATGCCATGGATGAGGAAATAGATGTTATTGAAAGAAATGAGATATGAGAGTTAACTACTTAAATACCTTCCAATAGGAAAGTAATTGGAGTGAAATGGGTTTACATGACCAAGTGCAATACTTAAGGAAAAATAAATAAGCATAAGGCATGCTTAGTGGTCAAGAGATACAAATAGTAGTATGGCAGAGATTATGGTGAGACATATGCCTTGGTTGTAAGAATAAAAATTGTGCATGTTGTAATAGCACTTGTAGCCTAACACAAATGGTAGGTATATAAAATGAATGTGAAGTCCATCTTCTTGAATGGTGTATTGAAAGAAGAGGTATATGTGAAGAAGCCACCTAGTTATGAAGTCTCGGGTGAAGAACACAAGGTGTACAGATTGAACAGATCTCTATATGGGTTCAAGCAAGCTCTAAGGTCATGGTACAATAGGATTGACTCATAACTTATGATAAATGGCTTTAGCAAAAGTGATGGTGAGCCCATACTCTACATCAAGCTAGAAAATGGTAAGGTCCTAATTATTTTCTTGTATGTATATGATTTATTTTTCACTAGAAATGATAATTTCCTAATCACTAAGTTCAAGAGGCTATGGAGAACGAATTTGAGATGATAGATCTAGGCCTCTCGAAGTATTTTCTTGGCATAGAAGTTTAAAAAAAAATGCATGATGGCATCTCCATCTCTTAAGAAAAATATAGAAAGCATATCTTAGAGAGATTCAAAATGAAAAATAGTAAGGCAGCCCCAACATTAACCAACAATAGGTCTGAAGTTGAGCAAGGAAGATTGCAACAAAAGTGTGAATCCAACATTATACAAGAGTATGGTTGGAAGTTTAATGTATTTGACTACAACTCAACCTACCCTAATACATAAAATTATTTTGATTTCTAGATTGATGAAAACATCAAAGGATTCCCATCATCAAGTGAGAAAGAAGATCCTAATGTATGTGATTGTTACCAAGGGATTTGCAATTTTTTATATTGCAGATAATGTTTTTAAGTTGATTGGTTACACTGGTAGTGATTGGGCTACAAGTCTAGATGATAGGAAGAGTACTTTTGGATACATGTTTCATAAGAGATTGGGTGCAATTTCATGGGCATCCAAGAAGAAAATTATTGTTTCTCAATCTACAATAGAGGTTGAATAAATATCAATGAATGCAATAGCATGTCAAGATATTTGGTTAAGGAAAATCTTGACAGATTTGAATGGAAGGCAAGGGGATGGAACCACAATCTTTTGGTGACAACACTTCCTTGATTAAACTATCTAAGAATTCAGTCTTCCATGGGAGAAGAAAGCACAAAGAAAATAAAGATCACTTCATTAGAGAGTTGGTAGACAAAAAAGATATAAATATGGAATTTTGTAAGTTTGAGCAATAGCTAGCAAACATATTTAGTAAGCCTTTGTGAATAGCTAGTTTTGTGCACCTAAGAACAAGTCTTAGTGTAGTTGATTTGGATTAGGATTAATCCTTTCTTTGGCTAGCTCAAGACAAAGGTGGAGTGAAGAAATTTAAAAATATAATGGTTGGTTGTCCCTAGAGCCAAACACCTACCTACCTACCTAGCAACATTCAATTCGGTGGGTGAGTTTGAAACTCAAAAAGAGAGAGAAAATGTTTGTGTGATAAGTCAAAGGGATGGAGCTCATTCATTTGTGAATAGAAGATAAAGGAGAAGAAGAAGAGTGGAGAGCAAAGATAGGGAGAAGATCAAAAGGTCTGAATAAAGAACAAAGTGCAAAAAGTTTAGAGGACAGAAGAAAGGTTCAATTTTAGTGTATGCAACTATACGTGTTTGAATCTCTCTTTCATTCAATAAGTTTGTCTTTGTTTTTTCTATGAAGTAGTGATTTCTCTAGGCATTATTGTATGTAGTCTTTAGTGCTATAAGTTTTAGATTAGTTTTATTAGTTGAAGTATTTTTAGTTTCTAGTTGAAGCCAACTACTCAAAGACTATGCAATAGTTTAACGCAGTTGAATAGAAAGAAAGAAAGAAGGCATACTAATTTATCTAATTGTGTTAGTTCATTGTTTTCTCCTTTCTATTCATTATTTTATGGTGCTTAGTATTTGAGAAGGTCATACTTGCAAGATTTTTTTGTTACCTTCTTTTTGTTTTAATGGTGAAAAAGCTCAAACTATAAGTGTGTAGATAACTCACTTGGTTCACTCCTTAACCAAGATCTTCTTATTCTACCAACTCAATTTGTGTAAGACATGTTGTCTGTATTGAGTCCAACAAGAATCTATCTATTACCATACCAAGTTCATTCATTTCCTTCATCGACCAAGTCCACTTAGTCCTTGGTGTTTGTTGAGTGTTGAGCCTATTGAGCTACACCTTCCTTTGGTGACTGAGCTCACTTGACATCCACTATGTTGAGCTCCTTGTAGGTTTCCATAATAGATCAAGATAATCACACTATTATTTCTCTAACAAGGGTATTCTATCTATTTTAGAACTATCTATTCCACTATGAAAATACATTTGAATTATCAATTGAGGGACGTAGGACTTGAAATGAGTCAGCACAGTATGTGCACCAAGTTCCTTTAAGAGTCCTAACACCTATGCTGTAGGAAAGTAAAATGCATGAAATGAATCTATACTACTGATATAGAATAGTAAACAGACTTAGATTACAAAGAAAGAACTATAAAAACTATAGAAAAAGGGGATTTTAAACTAGTTAGTAGTTCAAAAATCCACTATAATAGTTTTCCACAAGTGTTGTAGGAACTTTAACAGTAACTATGTTGTAGGACTAATAAAATAAATCTATCTTGAATAGGAAATTGCAAGAAATGAAACTACTCTACCTAAATCTATTCCACCTCCCAAGAGGGCCCCCATGGTTGAATTCAACTAACCAAGAACACAATAGGTAATCCAAAATCACTTTCTCATTAGAATTCTTCTTTTGTTACATGGTTGAACAATTCATAAAGAATAGAGAAAACAACTTTAGAATCTTCAAATCCTCAAACTAACTCCAACTTTCCATATATATAGAGCATTGGAACTTATTACAAAACATAACATAAAAACTTGTGAGCAAACATCATTAGTAGAAAAAGGGCAGGATGTCAACCATGACCTTTTGAACATTAATTGAGTAAAAGAATAAAGGTTCATAGATAATGTAACAAGTTGACTACCTAAAATAAATCCTTTCATAGATGTAGCTTATCACTTAGAACTAACCTGTGTTTCTCATGTTATGACCCATCTTCATTACTCCTTTAATATAGTGCTTGCCACTCTTCACGCCACTTCTACATTTCCTTAAAATTACAAAAAAAATGAGCACATACAACAACATTTCTACTCTCATTCAAATATTAAAACATAGTTTACATTTATATGAAATACTACAATTTAAATATAATATTAAGCAAGGTATGTCATATCCACTATCCATAGATTTAATAGATTCTAGCTACACTCAGCATAATTTCACAACACATTTAAAACAAGTATTTTGGAAATCTTTTTCTCATGGCTCAAAGAGTAAGTTCATACTATATAAAAACTATATCAAATTTGAGACATTAATATGCCTCATCATCTACCCCCCACTATGCAAATGTTTATCCTCAAGCACTATACTTCTTCACCATTGTTCTAAAATCTCCCACTATTGTCTTCCCCTATTTCTCACTTCTAAAGGTGTAGAAATACCCTTTGGATAATCTCCACCGCGCACCCAAGTGTTCTTCAACTAATGGATCTAACCTGGTAGCATTATTTTCATACATTGGCCAAAGAAGGGTAGGAGGTTGGAAGGTTAGTGGCATCCATAATTATTTCCTTATTTTCCTTCCCAATTGCACGTATTTAGACACTATATTCACTTCTACCTCAAAATTAATAGGGCTATGTGGTTCAACTTTCCTGATAGATTCTAGTAGTCGACTCCACCTATTTCTAAGCCCTGCAATTGCTCTCTATTGTGTAAAATTAGGAAGTGTCTGATACTCTCTATAAAAAATATCCCTTTCTTAAAACACTTTCTCTCTAATTTTTGGTTTTGGCCTTCCAGAAGTTAATTTGAACCAATCCCTCAAGAGGTCATAAGGCTTATGGGATTCAACCTAGAGTAGGAATGGCTCAAATTTTTTGAGGTCTCTATAAGTATCCAACTGTCTATCATAATTAGTTTCATTGTGTATCCATGACATTAGTTCTCTTAAGTGAACATCCCCTATGTAGAACAAGGTATTCCACTATGTTTCTTGTGGAATTATGTAAACAGAGCTTACACAACAAGTTTTTTTTTGATGAGGGCAAAGTTTGATACACATTATAAAAATCTTGACAATTTTTTAATTCATAATCAATATTTCTCATTTTCATCATCAACTAGAACAACATAAATTGTTCTTTTAAATAAATAGCATACACCCTTGGGGGTGGTCTACAGGCTATAGTTTGATTAGCTAGCTTCAAAGCCCTATTCATTTGTTGCTTCTGCTTTTCTAGTTGCTCCTTTAATTATTCAATTTCTTCATCTCTGTCAAATATTTCCATTTGCATCTGGTCTCTCTCTTGCTTCCACAAGGCTTTCTGAAAAATAAAATGATTGTATAGGGGTAAAAGCACAAACCTATGTCACCTTTTATAAATAAATGAGATATTAGAATGTGACAATTCAACATTAATGACAAAAAAAATGGTATTTTTGTTTAAAATATGAAGATGATGTAAACTGATGAAATGTGTAGAATTGGATGAATTTTATGCCTATAATTTTAATAATTTTTTTGAGTAAGAATTTATTCATTTTATTTTATTTTGAAGTCCCTTTTTTAACTGCAAAAAATATAGGGTGTAGTTCTCATCAAACAAATATATGCAAATCATCTTTTCTTGTTCTGATTTGAAAATATCTTATAGATGACATGTATAACTAGTGAACAAAAAAAATAAATACTTATTTTTTATGTATATTTTTATATTTTCTTTGTTATAAGTAATCAAGATCAACTTTATTAGAATCCAACAGTTTTTTCCTCCCATCAAAACTTCCATATCAAATCTATACCCTCTTGAAAAAAAATTACATATTCGTGAAGAGGATTATCTCCTCTAGAGATAAATATAATTTTTGAATTTATTTGATATGATTTACTATTTTTTTTCCTTTTTTGAAGGAGCACCTTCTAAAATGTTGAAATATTGACTTATAATATTTTGAGATTATAACATATTATAACTAATCAAAACACTCAAAAGTTTATATAATGATGATATTGAATCTAAGATCTATAAAAGGGTATTTTTAGTTTTTGAAAAAAATTGAGTTTTGATAGAGAAATGAGATTTGACCAAAATAGATTTTGGTATCATAAACGGTGACACAAATCTGTGCTTTTACCCATAAACCAAACAATATTGATTGAATTGTTGATGACGAACATTCTCGAGTTTTAGATTTCATCTTTTGTTCTCTAGAAACTTTTTGGAAATACTAGGTGTACCAGGAAGATTTATAAGGTCTAAGGGAGACATTGGAATATTTAGAGATTGATGGCATGGTAGGTTTCTCATTGCTGGGTGCTTTTTCTAGAATAGTAGTAGGATTTTATTTTCACATTTCCAGATTCTCTTGTGGTGTCTCCCTTATAGAATTAGCTTCATGTTTTTCTATGTTTTGGGGCTTTACTTGCACATGAGAATAATCTAGGATATTTTCAACCACTGACTCTAGTTGAGATTTTGAAATTGGGGCATTTGGTTTTTCAACAGAAGCTAGAGATACTTGACCTCACATGTGAGGGCTTCTATGTACAGGAACTTCTTCAGCTTTGACCACTTTACGGGTCTATTTTTGTTTAGGCATGACTAGATTAGATGCTGCAGGATTAGTTACTACAAGAATAGACCTCTTTATTTTTGTTACCTTAATAGAGGGATTTTGTACTTCCTTTTCAAGGTTAGGGCTAACCTTACTCTTTCCTTTACCCATAGAAGAGCTCGACATATAATCCTTTAAATTAGGTTTAGCAAACTTATCATGAGAGGGTTCTTTTTCCTTCTCAGTTGGATTTTGAATTGGCTCTGTGGTTTCTTCCTCATTTTCTAAGTTTTAAGGAACAAGGTTGACTTGTGGTTATAAGGTTTTGGATTCAACAAATTATGCCCATGAAATAGGGGAAGAATCCCTAAGAAATCTTTCAACTAAAATTTTTATGAGGAAATGATGGGAAAGATAATTTGGCTTTCCTTTTTGGGTTTCCTCAACACTGATACATAACATATTGTAAAGAAAGTTGGGAATATTAACATGCATGTTATGCCTTATGCAACTAAGCAATTTAAAATGATGAGTATGTAAGTTTGAAACCCTACCTTCACAAGTTAAATATCCAATAATGTGGGTTGCTAGCTCTAGATATGGAGGTGGAAGAGAAAGTCTCTTACATCCTTGTTTTGTGATGTCTAGTTGAGGGTCACCTTGCTGAGTGAACTGTGCCCTTGAAGATCTAGCATTATGCTCATTTAGATAATGTTCCCCAATTATTGGTAATCCTGTGACCTCCTCTATCCTTTCCTTAGTAGAAACCACTGTTAATCCCCAAACTAAAGCTTCTCTTTCATCAAAAGTTCTCATGAACTCCATTGCCACTTCTTTATTGAATTTTGTTAATTGTAAGAAATAACTAAGCCATCCACAAACATGGAATTGCCAAACTGCTTCAATATCTGAGAGTAAAATATTATGAATGGCTAGCTCATACCTCTTTAGTCGTCCTCCCATCTTCAAAATGTTTAGCTTCCACTCTTGCTACTACAAAAAAAAAAAAATCCCTCTTACCTCTACAAATTTTATTTTTCTCTAAGCTTCAAAACTAATTTTAAAAATGTCGTATGCTATTACCTTTTCTCATAATCAAGACTCCTTTGCTCTCAACATGTAGAATAATGATGCATTAATAATGGAGTACATTGAGTCTCTAGCTACAAATGTTCCCATAATCACTCTTAGTCCTTTCAATCATACCAAGTACAAGAGATATTTTCCCAAAAATTACAATAAAAGGTATGGTGGATATAGAAAGATTTTAAAAATTAATGAAATGAAAACTAATAGACTACCACCAAAGTGCATTCTTTAATCTAGACATGACTAGGATAACACGTAGGTGACATTTGGAAATTACTACACTTACCTGGCCCCCCACTAAAATTTGACAACTGTCCACACTCTAAAATAATTGACATGAAAAGGAGAAATTGGCTTAAGTCTTATATGATATATATAATGTAGTATTAGATATAAATATCGAAACATATATTTTAGAAATTAATGAAGAGTAAAGGAAATTTTTATACCTACAAATTTGAGATTATACATCTGCATGTAAGTTGATGAGGTTGCAAAGGTTGATGATCATAGAAAGTACTGACAGTTTTGTTTATTGAAAGGAAGAAAATTAGAATGTGGGTAATGTGGACTATGGGTGGATGGTAGATAAAGAAATGAGATGGGTTGATATGAGGAAAGAGAAAATTGAATGGAAGAATGGGGCCTCATATTTAAATGAATTTTTATTATGAAGGTTCTTAAAATTCTATCATTACATGGTTGCAAGAAGAAGATTTTCATCTTTTGCTACAAGAACTGTGTTCAAAAGAGTTGGTACACTAGTTGGTTGAGATTGCTATAGGAACTAAGCTTCAGTCTATGGCTTATGATAGAGATGCATCCTATGACCATTTACAAGTAACTTAAATTGAACAAGATCAATAGTTGTGAGTTGCATTGGGCCACTATCAAATACATGATGAATTTCATAAGGCCCTAACCATTGAGTATGTAATTTCCCTAGATTCTCTTTGAAACAAGAATAATAGAGGGCCCAGTCTCCTAATTAAAATATTTTATTCTTGATATGTGCATCATGTCACTACTTTTGCTACTATTGAATAATTCATGTTCTTTCTATAGCTCTCTTTCATATTTCATCCAACAAATTCAAGTGGAGGAGTCTCTCTTGTTGTGCTGCTAGAAAATTGATGTTCAACTCTAAAGTAGTGCATAGTGTCTTGTGTTCAAATTCAATGGGTAACATTGCTACTTTACCATAGAAAAGCTCAAATGTAGTGAATCTAGTAATTGTCTTCCATGTGGTTTAGTATACCCAAACAACTCTAGTTAATTTGCTTGTCAAATCCTTCTTGTGTATCTGTACTATTTTTGTCAGAATGGCTCCAAGTTCTCTATTGGTAACCTCTGCTTGCCCATTTGCTTGAGGTTGATAGGAACTTGATTTACAATACCTTATGTTGTACTCCTTCATAACCTTAGTGATCAAATTTGATGTAAACTGAGCTCCTTGATCTGTGAGAATTTCTCTAGGCACTCCATAATGGGTGAATATTTCTTCATATAGGAAATTAGTTTCTATGTCATCTTGACATTTTTCATTTCTCTAACTTCCACACATTTAGTTACATACTCCATACATACTAAGATGTAGGATTTCCCACTTGATGGTGGATCAATTGGACCTATGAAATCCATTGCCCACTTGTCAAAAGGTGTGACCACAACCTATGGAGTGAGTGGCATCTCATCAATTTTGGTTGGTTGCCCATCCTTTGGCATTTTTCACAATCAGATGTATATGTCATTGAATCCTTATATAGGGTTGGCCAATAGTATCCTATTGTAAGTATCTTTAGTGCTATTCTTTTCCCTAAAAAATGGCCTTCGCATGGTTCATCATGACAAGCATGCAGTATATCATATGTCTCATCTTCCCTAACACACCTCCTTGTGACTTGATCTAGCCCTACATAGAAGAGATTGTTATCTATCCATGAATATTGAAAACTTTTCTCTACTAGCTTTCTCTTATCTTTATAAGAGAAGTATGGGGGTAGTCTATTTGTAGCAAGATAATTTTCAATGTCTACATACCATGGTCTATGGGTTTCCATATGGAACAAGTGCTCATCTGGAAAGGTGTCTTCAATTAGAGTTATATCTTCATCAGCAATGGTCAATCTAGACAAATACTCTGCAACTATGTTGGATTTTCCTAGATTATCAATAATGGTAATGTCAAATTCTTGTAACAACAAGAGCCATCTTACTAATCTACCAGTGATAGCTGGTTTGTTCATTAAATACCTTATAGCTGAGTGATCAGTATGAACAAAAATAGGATCTAGTCACATAGTGTTTGAATTTGTTCAATGCATAGACTATGGCTAAAAGTTCTTTTTCGATTACTGAGTAATTTAGCTTTGGTCCATGATGGCTTTTACTAATATAGTAGATGGTATTCTCAAGATTAGTAGGCTTTTGTCCTAATACAACTCCTAAGACATAGTCTGATGCATCAGTATGAATATGAAATGGAATTGACCAATCTGGTCCTTATAAAACTGGTGTTATGGTGAGAAGTTTCTTAAGCTGTAGGAAAGCTTCATTGCATTTGGGTTTCCAAATAAATTTAGCTTCCTTAGTCAACAATGTGTAAAAAGGACTAGCTATTTTGCTGAAATCTTTTATGAAATTCCTATAATATCTAGGATGACCTAAAAAAGATCTTACACCTTTTAGTTTTGTAGGTATGGACAATGTTAGAATTACCTTTATCTTAGCTAGATCCACTTGTATTCCTATAGCTGATATGAAATGACCAAGTACCACTCCTTCCTACATGAGCATGAAGCATTTTTTGCTATTAAGTGCTAGATTATTTTCTTTACATCGGATAAGAACCTTTTCAAGATTCATCATGGATTCTTCAAAGTGACTCCAAATGTTGTGAAATCATCCATATATATTTTCATACAATCATGTGATATATTAGCAAAAATGTTGATGACAGCTTGTTCAAATGTTGCAAGAGCATTACATAGGCCAAATGGAAAAATAGAATATGCAAAAGTACCCCATGACCATGTAAATGTGGTTTTGTCTTGGTCTTCAGGAGCAATACTTATTTGATTAAAACCATCATACCCATCTAGAAAAGAGAAATACTTCTTTCCATCCAGAGTGTCCATAACTTGATCTATGAATGGTAAATGAAAGTGATCATTTTTTTTTACCTTATTCAATTCTCTATAATCTACACAAATATTCCATTCCCTCCCTCTTAGGCACTATGACTAGGGGTGACACCTATCTACTATCAGATATAGGATAAATAAAACCAACATCAAGTAATTTTTGCAATTTAGTTTTAACTATTTCTCTAAGAGTGGGATTAATCCTTCTCTTGGGTTAAGGAAGTGGCATACAACCTTCATTGATGTATATTCTATGGGTACATAATGTAGGACTCAACCCTTTCATATCCCCATAGTCCCATACAAAAGCCTTTTCATGTTTTTGAAGCAACTTTGTTAACTATTTCATCTATGTGGAAGATAATTTGGGATTGATGTGAAGATTATGACCTTTTGACAGCTCAATAGTAGTGGTAGACTCAATTATAGCAACTTCAAAGATTGGACTTGTATCTAATTCACATGGTAAGAGTTGATGAATAATGTCTAGTTCTTTGAGAAAAACACAACCCTCATTACATTCCTCATATGTGGTTAAATCTAATGTGGAACTGTCAGATACATCTTTTTTCTACCACACAAGTGTTAGTAAGGGTACTCTAAATTATTGAATCCTCTTCTTGCAGCTTTAGGAAAGATTTTCTATGTAACATTATAACCTATGCTATAGATTTTAACTCTTCTTCCTCGTCCACTAAATTTGGCCAGATAGATGTGCTTAAATCTGGTTGTGATTATGTTGGAGGATATAAATCAAATTTCTTTATTGCTTTACCATTATAAATGGTCATATTCCCTAACCTACAAGTTATATTTCCAACAACTATAGCTAACCATGGTCATCCTAGAATGATAAGGTAACTAGATAAATTGACTTTTGGAGGAATCATGAAATCTATAGGGTACTCTAGAGAGTATAGGGTTACAAGTATGTTTTGTATCATCCCATTAGGAGTGACAGTAGAACTATTTGCAAGTTGCAGAGTTGTTGGAGTAGTCCTTAACCCTTCTATTTTCAACTTCTTCAAAGTATCCTTGGTCATGACATTTATAGTGGTACCAAGATCAATTAAAGAATTTTTAAGAAACTAACCATTTAGAATCACATTCACAACTGGACTATCGAGATCAAAATATTTAGGAGTGATCAATTTTCCTAACATAATGTCAACCAATTTTCCTATAACATGGACTATAGTTGGGTCCTTTTTCTTCATCCTAGGCTTCTTTAGGAACACTTCTCTAATGGCTTTTCCATAGATGGGAGCATCTTTAATAGCTTGGAATAGGGGTATTTGGACATGCATGTTCTTTAACTGATCAACAATATCAAAAGATTGTTCCTTTGTTTGGAAAGGTTTACTTTGTATGAGCTTCTTTGGTAAAGGAGTGACAATTGCTTGTTGGGCTTGTGCTAAAATAGTGACATTAGTTGGGTTAACCTCTTTAGAAACTGGGGGTTTTGATGCTACATGAGTATCTAGTATTCAATTATAAGAGGTAGTTTAGGCACTGGTATGGTTGTGCTAGATCTCAAATGTATATTTGCAATGTTCAGAGCATAAGTAGGATATTGCTAAGCATTAGTAGAGTACATGGGTTGTTGTAACTACTAATTATTTGGATTTGGCTGAGGTTGTGTAGGAAACTAGGTTTTCTTTTGAGGTCCAAGACTCATAGGTGGTGGCATTAATGTAGGTTTTTCGATTGGGGGTGGTAATTGTGGAGTGCCAATACTTTGGTTAGGCCACTATTGAGGTCCTCTTCATTGATTTGTAGATTGCCAATTCCCTTGGGGTGGTTTCCATTGGTTTTTTTGGTTCTACCATTGATTATTCTCTTGGTTTGGCCAAGAAGGTTGGGAATTCTAAGGCCATTGGGGCTATTGTGGATTATTTTTCCAAGCATTATTCCAATTAGGTTGACTATATTATGGAGGACCTTGGGTATTACAGTTTTGCATTGATTACCATATAGATTTGAATTTTGTAGAGGGTCCTAACACATACCTTGACATTGGGCCTATGGCTAGCATTAAGAAACAAAGAATACTTTCTCATCATCTCCACCTATCTTGATGTACTCAGTTGGAAGATGTTGGTTTTCCATGCTAGCAACTGATTTGCATTGGCAATTTTTATTTTGCTTCCAACAATGGGGGCAGTACTTAGCTAGTTGTACTTTAACTTTTATATGTTTCTTCTTTTTAGTCATTGTTTCAAGATGCGTATTGACATTATTTATAATATCTTGCTTAAAATCTAAGTGCAGATTAGATATCTCAAGCTTTGAAATACCCTAACTAATTTCTTTAATAGCTGTAGTTCGGTGTCCTTTTCCCTTCTTCATGGTTGATCTTGCATAATTAAGAAAATTTTTCTTGAGGTCATCCCAAGAATATTGATACACATCCCCTCTAGTTATCAAGTCTAATGTTTCTAGACAAGTATCATTCACACCTCTAAAAAAGACTAGCTTTTGTGAATCCTCAAACAACACATGCTGAAGGTTCTTCTATAGTGTATATAAGAAATGTGAACCATAGTCTTCCAATGTTTCTTCCATCTTTTGTGATATTCTAAAAATATCATCTCCTCTTGAATCATTTGCTTTACAATACTCTTTGTATTTGTCTAGAAATAGAGTTGACATTTCATCCCAAGTAGCTGTTGCATTAGCTCCTAAACCCATGAACCATCGTAAAGCTAACTCTTTTAGTATTGCTAGAAGTAATTTGAGCTTATGGGCTTTAGTTTTTTAGTCGAGCTATGAAAAATTATGTAAAAATCAAACAAGAAAGTATCAGTATCTTAGTTTTAAGGCCATAAAAATTTGGAAGAGCATTTGGAGATATATTTTTGAGATTAGCATTGGTTACAAGGCTTGGGAGAGGAAATGGAAAAGTAGGTTGTGCTATTACTAGAGGTATTTGATTATGAGGTTTCTGCTAAAAAGGGATGTTGGGCACTAGATTTTTAAAAACTAGTGGATTTGGAGTAGTACTATCAAGAAAACTGGCCAAAATTTTAGTAAAAGGTTGAAGGCCACTTGTATCCAAAATTTTTTCCCTTGAGGATGATTCTATAGGAAGAATATGGCTTGCATCTAAAAAAGGAAACTCAGCTTCTTCTTCAATTTCTTCATTCATATTAATAGGCTCCTATGGAAGAAATCTATCATATTCATCTCATGGTCTTCCTCTTCGATGAATGCAATTGAATTGGTGACTTGTGAATCAAGAACTCAATCTTGTGGTTTCTAACTAACACACTAATCTAGAAACAGAGGACTCATAAAGGTTCCTAGTTTGACACCATCCCCGAAAATAGTGCTAAAAATGTAGGTTTCCATAATAGATCAAGATAATCACACTACTATTCCTCTAACAAGGGTACTCTATCCATTTTGAGAACTATCTATTCCACTATGAAAATACATTTGAATTTTCAACCCAGGGACATAGGACTTGAAATGGGTCAGCATAGTATGTGCACCAAGTTCCTTTAAGAGTCTTAACACCTATGTTGTAGGAAAGTAAAATGCATGATAGGAATCTATATTTCTGATACACAATAATAAACACACTTAGATTATCAACAAAGAACTATAGAAACTATAGAAAAGGGAATTCTAAACTAGTTAACAGTTCAAAAATCCACTATGACAATTTTCCACAAGTGTTGCAGGAACTTTAATAGTAACTATGTTGTAGGACTAATATAGTAAATCTATCTTAAACAAGAAATTGAATGAAATGAATCTACTCTACCTAAATCTATACCACCTCCCAAGTGGGCCCCCTTGGTTGGCTCCAACTAACTAAGAACACAACAGGTAATCCAAAATCACTTTCTCATTAGAATTCTTCTTTTGTTACATGATTGAACAATTCATAAAGAATAGACAAAACAACTTCATAATCTTTGAATCCCCAAACTAACTCTAACTTTCCATATATAGAGGATTGGAACTTATTACAAAACATAACATAAAAACTCATGAGCAAACATCATCAGTAGAAAAAGGGTGGGATGTCAACCATGATTTTTTGAACATTGATTGAGTAATATAATAATGGTCCATAGATAATGTAACAAGTAGGCTTTCTGAAACTCATTTCATAGACATGGCTTATCACCCAGAATTGACCTATGCTTCTCATGTTATGACTGGTCTTCATTACTCCTTTAAAATGTTCCTCGCCACTCTTCACGCAACCTCTACATTTCCTAAAAATTAGAAACATTTGAGCACATAAAAAAACATCTCTACTCTCAATTAAATATTAAAACATAGCTTAAAACATTTATATTAAATGCTGCACTTTATATATAATATTAAGCAAGGTACATCATACCCACTATCAATAGGGTTAATAGATTCTAGCTGCATTCTACATAAGTTCACAAGACATTTAAAACAAATATTTTAGAAATGTTTTTCTAATGGCTCAAAGAGTAAGTTCAGACTATATAAAAACTATATCAAATTTGAGATATTAATATACCCTATCACTCCCTTTGTTGTTGAGCTCACTCAGCTACTTAGCATGCCAAACTCACTCGATAGCATTTTCCTATCACTCAACACCTTCTTGTGCTGAGAAAAATTGTCACTTGGCACCTCTTTGTGTGAAGCAAAAAATTTAAGTTCTGAACTTCAATTCTTTATAGGCCTACACAAACATTTGGCTATGCGCAATCACACTTGTAAAGAATCTTTAAAGTTATGAAAGAAAAATCAAAGCTTCAATCCCCTTTTGATGTGTACCACCACTACCTACTTCAATCTAAAAATAAAGAAACCCCCTTTTGATATGGCATACTAGAAATGCACTCTCTCATGTTTTGTAGATTCATTATTTACAATGTTGATGTATTTGCAATTTGTAATGAAAAGTTATCTCATGTCTCCAAATGAGTTTTTCATAGTTGAAATGGGGAATGATTAATTTTGTGTCTTTTTTTTTCCTTATATTATCAATGGAATTGATAGTTTGATGGTGCCATCAAAATATTGACAGTGTCAGGAAAACTTTTGAAAAAAAAAACATTAAGATGTCTTTGTCATCACAAATTATAATTGCAAAATGGCATCCAATGTTATAGTGTGTGAGTTCCCTACATATGTACACACTTGTAAATAAGGTTCTTAACCTTACAAATTTTAGTGTCCATAGATTAGTCTACTTTTTTTTAGCTCATTTTGGCTTGTTTTTGGTCTAAGCATTTTAGCTTGTAGTTGCCTTGTTCCCCCCATCGCATCTACAAGTAGCTCCCTGTGCCACCATTCCTCAAAACTCTATTTCCCAATTGTTCTCGACACTAATTTATTTTGACTAAAGATGTTGGAGTTTTCTTCTTTTTCATTAAAATTAGTCCACTAGAAGAGCTCGTGTAAGCCCATAGATAGACACTGATTTTAAAATTTCAAAAATCCCAACTCTTTTCCTATTCATAATGGTCATTAATCAAGTATGTGTTTTTTCTTAGTGGTCTTTTGCAAAAATAAATAATTTCAATGATGATTATATTCATGTTTAACTTGGTTTATATGGGTTCAAAGGCTTCAAAAAGATTCACCAGATTTATCAAGTTTAAATAGAGTCAGGATCAGTGGTTCAACCTGGCTCATTTGGTATAATTGTTAAGATAGGTTCTAGATGATTCATCCAATTCATAACTAAATTTGTTAAAGGATTTCCTTTCTAGTTCATGTAGGTGTGTATGGGTTTAAATAGTTTCAAAATGGTTTGAACATGTTAAACAAGGTCATAATTTCAAGAAGTTTTAGCCTAGTTCTTGTAGACACATCTTGGTTATATTGTTTCAAAGTTTTGATTTTAAAAAATCAATGTTCAAAGATCACATTGAGGGCTTAGGTCAAAAGTTAAGTCCAAAATTATGATTCAGATGATTGGATTCAAGCTTTGATTTCGAAGACTCAAAAAACCTACCTTGGCTCTTTTACCCTAATGCTATGCAAATAGTATGCATATAACTCATATATTGAGGGTATCAACCATAACATAAGATAATATTCAAAGGGTGGTATTTAATTAGTATGCCCTACTTGGTCTATGGTATGATTATGGAAAGACACTCATTTGGAAAGTATGGGGGATTGAGAGTTCTATACAAGTCATCATGGTTATTACAAAGAGTGGCTATATTCCATAAAAATAGGTCATGCTATAAAAAGTGGAAGAGAGTTTCTCTTTAATATGCCAATGATGAAATGTTCAAGTTTTGATTTAAATATAAGAACCAAGGTAAAGAATCCCAAATTATCTATGATTTATTAACTCATAGAGATGATTTTGAGGATACAAATGGATAGTATGACAAATATTAAATTATTAAGCAATGATTAGATTGAAGAGTTGACTAGTGCATGAAGAATGGGATCATGAACTTGGCAAGGCCATTCTAGTAAAAAAATTCAATGATATTTCTAACCAAAACTAATCTAGCAATATCTTGATATGGTTCAAGAACTTGAGATACTCTTACTTAATCCTAAGGAGCTCCATATCAAAACCACAATACCAAATTAATAAATGACCTATGGTCAACACCAGCTGAAGAAAATTTTGATGATGAAAAAATTCTTCTCCATGAATTTAGAAACCCATAGAAATGTTTTTTTGGAGTGACCCCGTATAAAGTATTTTGTATCATGAAGAAATCATAGGTTTGAAATATGTGTCTATTAGGAAAGTTATTTGTATAAAATGCCTTCCAAATGCTAATTTATAGGGGACTTATAAAAGATTATAAATCTACTTTAGAACATTGAGATGCATAGTAAAAATGAGAACATTGAAAAAAAAATGCACACAAGATAAAAATATACCATATTTAATGTGGGAAACCATTTCATGCAAAACCCACCACCAGAAAAACCCCAAGTAACTTTTTACTATAGTAAACAATTTACATACAACAAACTCTCATTTATGGATAGGCTCATAGGCGCAGATTTTATTACAAGAAACTTGACATTCATAGCCATAGCTCTTAGGAATCCCACAATCATTAATACATTCTATAATTTTTTATGGAATCTAGTGCATTAACTATCAAGAACAAAATGGTAACTAGTAGCCTTGGAACTCATCAATACAACTACTAATCATCCATTAGTCATTGCTTTGGGTATCAAACACCTTTCACTACGTGGATACCTTTAGTAATGGTCACTCAGATGCCTCCAGTCACTCAGATGCCTTTAGTCACTTGGATACCTTCAATCATGTGGAAGCCTTTGGTGATGGTAACTCAGATGTCTTCAACAACATGGACAGTTGTGACAATACAAATGACTTCAGTGACAAAGACAATTCTAATGACATGGATGACTTCGGTGACATAGATGACTCTAGTGATGTCAACACCTTCAGTGACTTGGATTCCTTTGGTCACTTTGTATGCCTTGGAGACATTCTCTTTGTCTTGAGAATATTTATTTGCCTATGGAATCTTTTTTATGCCACGAGAATCTTTCTCCTCCATAGGAATCTTTCTTCACATTGGGACATTCCCCTCACCTTAGCATACTGACTTTTTACCATCGAGTGACTCACAATATTGTGTCTCATTGACTTCACCATACCACTTCACCCTCATACTATCATAACCACTATGTTACTCATTAAATGGTGTCTTAGTGTAGAGATACATTGTATGATGGTCTCTCCATATGATGAGCACCATAGGTGCTTCAAAAAACCAACAATATCTAACTTGACAAAGTACATACTCATATCCATAGAGTTACTCAAAAAGGCTATGTGTCATTCAAAATCAATTGTTCTCATTTTGATACCTCTAAGGTTTACAACATGAATTTAAAATCAATAACATATTCTACCTATTTCTAGTGTCTCAAATCTCAAAGCCAATCTGCCACATATACACTAAGAAGCTCCCACTTCAGAATTAATTTTAGTTTAATATGAACTCATTGAACAACATCACTTTAGTCTCTAAGTATTAATAAGTACCTATAATTGATCAATCCATGCAAACCCCAAATACAACATTGCAATATCATGAAGTATCCAAAAAATGATCAATGTACTCAAAACAAAGAAACTAAACCAAGATCAACATGTCAAAGTTCCAACCATGTCTCAAGATGATAATCATGACAACATGATCTAAACAATCTCAACTAGAGAGATAAAATAAACTACACCTTTATCAAAGAATCTATTTAGCCCTCAAGATGTCAACATATTTAGTTACATGAAGATTAACATCTCCATATAATACTTCAGGAAATGTGAAAAGATCCTTTTGCTACATTAGAATCTCACACCTTTAACATCTTCAATACTCATAAAGAAGATCAATTACTACTCCATTTCCAACAACTCCAACTAAACCATGGTGTCAACTTACACATGGAATCTACATCACTTCCAACAACTCTCATTGTACAATGGTATCGAGTCTAACATGACATCATGATAAACATCTTCAACACAAAGATTTAATTACTCTAACAAGTCATCATCATATGAGTGATTAGCCAAATAAAAACTACTTGCATCTACATCACCACTCTACATAGACTTAGAATTAGAACAAATCTTCATTTTCTTCTTCTTCTTCTTCTTCTTCTCCTTACAATCCTTTTGGATATGACTAGTTTCCCTACAATTCTAGCACTTTGCTTTAGACTTCTATCAAGAACATTCATGCTCCATGTCCTTTTTTCTTTTTTCTCTCTCAAATGCTAAGAGCCTCTTTAGCCATCTCTATATATTTTCTCCACATCTCCTCTAATAGAAGTGCATAAACTAATTCATCCATTTTGAACTGGGTGGTAGTACTTCCAATGACCATTCCAAGGTGATCCCATGAATAAAGCAACGAGCACAATAGTAACATAAAACACTATTCTTTACTATTAGACACACCAAAAGATATTAGTTTTTCAATCACTCTATTGAGCACATTTAAATGATCTTCCACTATTGTTTCTTTGTCCATCTTCAAAGAGTACGACTTCTTTCTTAGGAAGAGCTTTTTTACCAATGATTTTCCTTGATAAATATCTCCCAACTTCTTCCACAAAGAATTTCCAATTTTCTCCTCATGAAAGTTCAAAAGGATATAATCTACAAGACACAACCTTATCAGTCCTCTATCCTTTTGATCTACTAGAACCTAATCTCCTTGCTTCATTCCTAAAGTCTTGTTACTAGACACAATAACCCAAAGATCATGATCAACTAATATATCTTCAAATTTAAGTTTCCACAACTCAAAGTTTGTGCCATTGAACTTTTCAATCTCTATTATCCCTATACCCACCATCTTCCAACCATCTTAATTACTAGATAAATACCTTACAAACTCCCATTGGAACCAAATTGATATAGAAACAACCCTACCTAAAAGGGATAACCCAAGCTCTGATACCACTTGTTAGGAAAGCTATTTGTGGAATACACCTTCCAAATGCCAATTTATAGGAGAAGTATAAAAAATTGCAAATATACTTTAGAATATTGAGATACATAGGAAAAATGACAACATTTATAAAAAAATGCAAATAAGATAAACATAGACTAGATTTAACATGGGAAACCCTTTTAGGAAAAACCCACCAGGGTATGTGCAGGATCATGGTGTACCAAACTATGGCCTTAAGTGGTAGTGAAAAACTAGCAAATCAGGGTTATGTCAACTTGACACATAATTTTAAAGTGGTACTGGACTTTATATCAAAAATTTGTAAGAAAATAATTTGTAGGAAATTGAATCTAGTTTCTAAACTACAAGGCCTTATCTGGAGAAAAAATTATTTGATTGGTCAAAATTTTGGATTTTAATGTAGTGCTACAAAAATTTCAGGGCAAAAATAAAAAGTAGGTGTATGTCTAACCACCTTAATCATAATCAAATGATAATATTTTTAAATATAATTTTAGATATAAAAAGCAGACTCATGCCTAGATGTGACGCATATTTTTGGGAATTTTTATTCCAAATAAATAATTAATTATGAATTTTCTACTATATTGTTTTCAGAATTAAAAAACTCCCGTGTCTGACCACCCTTAACTAGTTCAAAAAAATTAAAATTAAGTTTTTGTTTTTTTTTCTTATACTAGTTGAAGCATAGAACGTGATACATCTTTTGGATTTCACAAATCTTATACGATTTGAAAGTTATAGCTATTTTTCAACCAGTATGTAAATCAGCACTTTGTAGCTAACTCCATTAGAAAATAAGTAATAATTACTTACTGAACTCATAATTTGACAAACCTTACATTTATGAAAAGATAAGAACATTCTTAAGAAACCCTTTTCATTACATCAAATTTTGGTTAAAAGAAAGTCATCAGCTACATGCTTGAAGTAAAAAACACATAAGAACATGCCAAAAACACATTTTCGTGATGTTTTAAAGATGACCATATAAGGTTGGTATCGAAAGATATAGTAGGAATTATAAAGGTATTAATTATTTTCATTTAGTATCAGGATGGGTGGGAAAAAAGTTAGAATAGATTTCGAAATTCTTTGAGGCATTTCAGAACTACATATTTTTTAGATCGCCACTTTTTGGCACACCATGATCCTGCACATACCCACCACCCAAAAACCTTGTGAAACTTTGTATTACAATAAAAAATTTACATGCAACAAACTTTGGTTTCTAGATGGGCTCATAGACTCAAATTGTATTAAAATCAACCTAACTTTCATAGCCACAACCCTCATGAGTCCCACAAACATTTATACATTTTGTAATTTTTTATAGAATCTAGTGCATTAACTATCAAGAACAAAATAGTTATGAGTAGCTTTAGAACTCATCCATTGAATGGTCAATCATCCATATGTCACTCCTTTAGGTATTAGACACCTTCCACCATATGGATACCTTTAGTGATGGTCACTCAGATTCATTCAGTAACACAGATGACTGTGATGATGTGGACAACTTCAATGACACAGATAGCTCTAGTAAAGTGGTTGACTTTAGTGACATGGATAGCTTCGATGATGCTGATGTCTTTGGTCACTCCATATGCCTTGAAGACATTCCCTTCCTTTCATGAATCTTTATTCACTACAAGAATATTTCTTTACGTTAAGACATTCTATTTTCATCAGGAATCTTTCTTTGCCACGAAAATCATTCTCCACCATGGACATCTTTTTCCACCATGAGAATCTTTACTCATCATGGGAATCTTTCTTTGCCTCAAGACATTTCCTTCACCTCAACATAATGACTTCAATATATTTTTTTAGCTTCATACTATCTTCACCATTAGGTGACTCACTATACCATGTCTGAGTGACTTCACTATATCGCTTCAGCCTCATACTATCTTCACCATCAGGTGAGTCAACATATGGTGTCTAGTGTACGGTGGACACACTATTTGGTGGTCTCTCCATAAATTGAGCACCATATGTTCTTTGAAAAACCAACAAGATATATGCTATATCCCAACATGATTGGACCTAACATAGTTTTTTTAATACCTATCTAGACTCTACATTGAGCATATAAGCCAAATGCATCCTTTTGTAGATACCCTAAGAAAATATGATCAAAAGAACACATTTGGGAACTCAAAGAGGCCTTCCTTGTACAAGTTGCAATTAGAAACTAATCAAAGAAAAAAATGTGTTTAAATAGAGAGAAAATTAGAGATTCCATACAAATGCCTAATGATTTCATAAAATTGAGGACCAATCTTTAAGAGGGATAGGGGTCATATTGCACTCTCCATTAGCAAAGAAAAGACCAAAAAGATGAATTTATCCATGGAACATTATTCAAATGAAGCTATATCAAGTATGAACATTTGCTAAAATAATTGATCACATAGTATTGAATTAGATTTTAGGATTTAAATGTGCCAAGTGGTAGTTGAAGAAGATTAATATGGGAATACACACAATCCAGTTTATCTGTTTGACAAAATATCATTTTTGTTGACAAATTAATGTGTGTTAATGCTATTAGCAACTTTGATGATGGTCAAAAACTAAATCCTATGATGAATAGTGGAAAAATGATGTAGATGTACACCATTCTCACTTGCTCTATTGTGAAGAACTTATATTCAAGCCTACATAGAGGAAGAACATTATCATGAGTAATGAAATTGTTTGTTGTGATAAGTATTCATAAAACATAGGGAGACTACGAGATGTTATGTAATGCCCCACCCAGAGATCCTTGGAAACAAGGATGAAATACAAGCCAAGATTTTATTTTTTACAAGTATGAATGCACATGACAACATCATACAGGGATCACAATGATCACAACGGAAGACTTCACCACAATCCTAGCAACCAACGAATCTCCAAATGCCACTACCAAACTGACACACAAAAAAAAGCCAAAAATGACAATGCACATGATGAGGGCACAAGAAACAACCACTCATCAACAAAATACCATGCTGGGATAAAATGCAGAAACCTGAAATTTGGCTAAGCCTGAAATCCTGAAGCCCTGAAAATTGGCTGTCAAGATTTCTGAAGACCTAAAATTTTCTAGAATCCATAACTTATCTCCGAGAGGTCTGAAACCTATCTCAAAATATTTGTCGCATATATTAAAACATATCTTAACTATCAACTTATACTTAATCGATATATTTTAAACCCCAAGAGACTAAAATAGAAATACGAAAATTGGATTTCAAGGGAAACTGACAGAATTCAAATTGCAACAACATAGGGTGAAAGAACGCCCAAAAGGGTATCCAGATCAACCCTCAAAAAGTTTTGAACACGAAAAAAAGTGCCCGCTGTCTGCCCACACAAGTTTTTACAAAAAATTGTGCGACACTTCTTACTAAGGGAGGGCGACACTTCTCCTTAAGGTGTGCGACACTCTTCCAGTGTCGTACGACATTTCTCAAGAAGGCATGTGATACTTCACAGTCTCATGTGACATTTCTCAAGAAGGCGTGCGACACTTTTCCAATGTCGTACGACATTTCTCAAGAAGGCATGCGACACTTTACAGTGTCGTACGACATAGTTTGCATGAGCGTGTGAAACATTTTTAATGTCGCACTGTGCTGAACAAATGTCACCCATAGAAACATGAAAACACTCCCAGAAGCACAAGAGATCAAAAAAGAGTGAAGAACCTCCACACCAGGGAGTACCAGATCCACAAAGGCTTGAGGAATGAACACTCGAGTGCAAGAACAACACAGAAAGAACAACATCTATCCATCTAAACTACAACAACAAAGAACACACTGAAATAAACATCGTAGTGAACAAAAGAAACATTGCAATGTACATAAATAAATCTCAAGAACAAAACAACCAAACTAAGTACGTGGATCCTCCTATCTGTCAATAGCATCATAAGACCATCGTGCATCCTAGCCATCCCCCGCGCATAACATCCCAAGCCACCGACCAAATCGTCAGTACTGTCATAATAGGGACGTCACTACTAAAACATGCAACAATATAAGCACAAGAAAAATTAACATGCTAGTAGTAAAGCATAAGACAATCCTACTGTAGATAACATCACCTATCACATGCTAAACAACAGTAAGCAATAGATATACTACTAAATCAAATAACATCATCTAATCATATGCTAAGCATCATGATAAGGGAATGCGTCAAGTAAACTAACATCATATAAACATGATATACGAGCATTCCAATGAAAGAATAAATCACAAGAAAGCATACTCTGGAACCCGAAGTACCAAGTGAAAACATCCAACAACGGTCGCACTAGGACAAAAGATCATCTCTGTACACTGATCCCTAGCAGTGGTGAAGGTAGCTATGCCTCCCAACCACGTGGCACCCGTAGGTCCACACCTGCTATGCTGATGGAGATAGTGATCCAACCACAAATAGAAAAAAACACCACAACCATGGCTAACACTCATGCCAAGCAGTACAATGATTGAAACAAAGACATAGACAATGCATAAACTATAGGTCCTGGTCAAACACCTTAATGGGCTTACTATGTAGGGACTAACATCATGGAGAGTCACTTGGCATCAAAAAGCCCAAGCTAGAACTTGCGTAGATTCAACATCCCTCAATGAAAAGGCTCTTGGACCCCAAATATTTTATTATCTTAAGATTATTACAACCCAATATTTATTTAATTTTCACTTAATTAGAGCTTCCTTCACCAACCCTCTGGGCACAATGATCACTAGGCTGTGAGGTAGAAGCCCCCTCCATATGCTACCCTACCCTACCCATGCTCATCCAATGATGAGTGCCCATAGGCATGCAAACTCCCAACCCGGCCCCAATGATCGCAACTTCTGAAAGTACAACGAAAAATCGGGCCTCACAGGTCACTCGACGGATGTACGTGTACGTACTTGTGTGTGGCACACCACCATCATGAAGATCATATCACAAGGATAGGAATGAGAACAAAATGCAAAAAAAAACACCCAATTGAAAGTAACTCAAGAGGATGGATTCTACACGAATCCCAAAGCCAATAAAACCATACATCATAAAATCACTCAACCGGCCTCAATCTGAGAGTATGGATTCTACATGAATCTCAATGATGTAACAAGACCAAAAGTCATGAACTTACTCAATCGGCCTCAATCTGAGAGTATGGATTCTACACGAATCCTAGCATTCACCAAACAAAAGCAAAGGTCTAAAAGAAACCATAACAGGTAACAAATCACTCAACCGAACACAAAGTCGGGAGTACGAGTGTGACATGCATCCCAATGCAATAAAAGGTGCAATAGTGGTCTGACTAATATTCAAAGAAATCATCCAAGTCCACGACCCACATTGTGCCAAGAAAACTCGAGAAAACAAGGTGATACGCAAAACGAGGTAAAAACTCCAAATTTTGAAAAAACTTCAAAATTAAAACCCATTTGGCCTTTGGGTTCAAAAACCCAAAAAATCTAAAAATAAATGAAAATGGACACCATATGCAAAAATAGCTAGCATAACGGCATAAAATCCCAAACCCTCATCCCAAAAAATAGGGAAATGTTCATACCCGCCCAACCGAGTAGAACTAGCATACAAAAATGAAGGGGAACACTAGTTCTCAGCCTCCAAACAAACGGCTACCAAAAACAGAAGCAGAAATAGAGCAGAAACAATAAAATACGAAAGCCCTACCTCATAGCCAAAAGGGCAAAACAAAAATCTAAACCATAAAACAAATATCTCGCAGAAGTAGCTAAAAATTATGGCAATCCAAGGTTTTCCCAAGCTGGATCCAACGAGCCCAACCTCACAATGATCCCACACCCATAGCTCCCACAATGAACAAAATAGTAAATCCTCATGAAGACAATTTTGAGTTTTACTCTCCAACTTTCCAATTCAAAAGTGAGAAGTGAGGAATTAAATTCCTCTTTGGATACTTATTCACTTTTTGAGTGAATAATCGATTAGGGAAAATAACCAACCAACCTAGTTAAACCCCAAATTGACCCAAATGAAAATAGATTATTCCCATAAATAGGAATTCATCTATGACAAAGCTGCCAAAAATTAAAATAATCGATTAAAAAACCTAAAAACCCAAAAACACATAAATCTCCTTAACAACTTTCGCGACAATGGGAACCTCTAAATGCACAGACACGCTTATTGGTCTAATCACATAATGCAAATGAGTTTGGATTTAATAATCACCAAAAGGTTTAAATTAAATATTTTAATTAAGGATACATCGACCATACCAGGACGACATTGGTAAAACATGAAAGGATGAATCACTAACTCTATGTACTACTACCAGGGATATAAATCTTTCACACTAAACAACACGATCAAGTGCAATTGCATATAATAAAATAGCCAAAGAAATAATGTGTTAAATCACCTAATTTAACCATTTATTTAATTATATTAAAATAATCTATTTACATCACTCACGTTCGCATAAAACATAACAACGCAGGAATGAAGTAAATAACCACAGCATTAATTCTATCACATAACAAAATCAGAGGTATGTCCAAATACTAGATAACCAAATATCATCATAAAACACATTGTCATCTCAAAATGGCATCATCATGCAATATGATTAACTGAACAGCATAGTAGTCTAAAATCTATGATACTGAAATTAAAGTGAACATCTGACCCTCAGGTCATCTCAAATGTAAAATATCACATAAGAACAAATATCTCTCAGATCAAAATAAAATAAGGTAAATGTTGGTAGCACATAACCAAAGAATCCAACATGAACAATCCATTTAATTAGTTACATATTTAATAATGATTGATTAAAGAATTAATAAAGAGGCACTTAAAACACATAAGCAAACACAGTCATAAACATGACTAACCACTACTACAGCAACCTACTCTAGTGTAGCATGGTAATAGAACATAGTGCAATCTTTGCACACATCTCGAGGTAATCACAAAACAACCTCATGATACCACATCGATCCTAGTAACTACTGGCACAAACCTCAATGAACCAAAAATCACATTATAATCTCATAGATCAGTCAAAAGCATAAACAAAGCAACTGATACAGAAAGATAAATCCAAACACCTCAACGGTGTAGACCACTCAAGGTCAGATCATGATCCCATCACAACAAAAGATCAGCAAGGTTGCATCCATTAGGATGACTAACAAAAGTCAAATGGGAGAGGCACTACATCATCCCCCCCAAAGACTAGGCTTACTCCTGGAAGCCTGCAATCCAAAAATAGAAACCAAAACACACAAGAACCAAGATCAAAAGTGAGCAATAGGGATTACTCAAGAAACTCTCCACAAGTCAAACCAAATCACTCCCACATTCTCAACCCATCACGTTAACCCCCAAATAGGTTAACCATGAGAGAATGGGTGTCACACAGATACAAGGTCCTCCAATAAGGAACCTTCTATGTGCTAGGAAGAACCCATCTAGCCATAGAGTCAACAATGCAAGGTAAGGAAAAACCCTCTCTACCTCATCAACAGGTGCCCAACCACAACATGCACCAACTACTAGACCAGAAAAAAGGTCAAAACACTAAGCACTTCCAACAAAAGTTGGAATCATGGGGAAAAACCATCCCAAAATTCTCAAGAATACTATCATGTCACACATGATCATTCTAGAATCCACATAAACTCACCCTTAGAACAAAGAGGATGAATGTTTACCAACAAAATGACACACTCCAAAAGACTACTCACCACCAAGTGTAGGAGCACGACACCTCACCAAGGCACAAAATCTCAACTACCACTAGAAACTAGGGTAACACAACCCAACCAGACAAGATATCACCTTTCCATAAGGTTGCACAGACTTTTGTTAGTGACCGCAATCATGAAATATCTGCATACCAACTCATGAGATGGTAACATTTGTCCAATGATACCATGTCCCTCTAGCACCATGCTAGGAAAACTACACCCAACCTATCGCTAAACTCAATCTTCAACCTCAAGTCAACAGTTAACAAGAAAACTTGACTGAGACAATCCACATGAAGATATAAGCTTAGGAAGAAGGATACTACAGAGTATAAGGACTAAGAGGGAGTCTCTCTCTCAACCTCTACACTAACCAGTCCATGATGCATTAGGAAACTCACAATTCCACCAACCATCAACATACTCACCAGAGAACACTACTGAGCTAGTGGCATAACCACACTAGCCTACTCTCATAAGAGAGAAAAGGATACAGAGGTGCGCCCAAGACAACGTCTAAGAAGGAGAATCTAGAATCATCAAAGAATTAAGTCACTCCCAAAAGACAAAGCAACATCAACCCTAAGAAAGGAATGCTCACAAACCACACTTCACCTCATCAGGGTGGTTCTGTGCAAAAGGAAACACAAAAACCCAAGCACGACCTCTAGCAAGTACCTAGTAGATTATAAAGACAAGATAACTCTTCCATTATGAATAACATGAAGAGTTAGACTTCTCCAATGGCCATAAATATGATATGTCATAATTGAATTGGCCTCTACTCGAAAAGGTACTTGGAACATCAATCAGCAACTCCAAAAGCCATAGCTTTCATGTCTGGACTTAGATTGAATCCATTTGAAAAATGTCGAAAAGATATCAACAAGGACTACAAGAAGAAGAAGCTAAGAGAGAACTAAGACCTACGATTGAGTCACCACTCAAAACAAAACCATAAA
Organism: Cupressus sempervirens; assembly: GCA_028749045.1. Classification (NCBI taxonomy): domain Eukaryota; kingdom Viridiplantae; phylum Streptophyta; class Pinopsida; order Cupressales; family Cupressaceae; genus Cupressus; species Cupressus sempervirens. The sequence continues at coordinate 560,318,184 of CM053787.1, read as the reverse complement.
GGCAAAAACAACAGTCTTGGCCACCAAGACAAGTGATGGACGAAACGTCCAAAACCACTCAAGACCACACATGCCCAAAATAACATAAGACATGGAAAAAAGGTAGATCACACATTGAAACCATCATTACTCTAATCTTTCATAATTAAACATAACATAAGCACTAATGCATAAAGAACTGAGAGATTTTCAAGCAAGGGTCCAAGAGTCACTTACAAACAAGTACATACCTTTCAATTTCTTTAAGAATACACTACATTTACTCATCTTTTAAACCATTCAATTACAATAACAACTTTAAATCTAACCAAGACACACTAGCATGTTCTCCATGATATTATCCCTTATACGTACTACCAAAGGTTCGAGATGAACATGTTAGAGTCACAACACACAACTGGGCAGCAGTAAAACACATCCAGAATAGTCATCAAGAAACATAATGAAAAGCCCAAATGGGAGAATTAGCAATTCCAACAATAAGTACCAAAAAGAGCTCACTTCAACAATAAGTCAATTGTGACAACTGTCACAAAGAGAGTGATAGATAAAATTTGATGACTACTCCAAGAGAGGAAAATACCAAAAACTAATGCTAGCCCAACAACATGAAGAAAGTACCTCTAGCCAAATAAAATAAGGCATCAAAAAAATCACATTATAGGTGATGACTAAGTACAGTCACACAAGAGGGATAAATCACCACACAATGCTAAGGGATACATCATCCTAGCATTGTTAGAGAACACACTCACACACATCAAGTAGTATACCATTCGTAATCTCATGCATATGCAGACAACAATAATTTCCATGAAATGCACCATTTAGATATTCATCTATCTAATAAAAATTTCCATAAGCTTAAGAAGTAATCAGATTGGGGACTTAAGTCATTAACCCAAGGATACAATCCAAACCTATTCCTTTGCAATGATTCACAATAAACACTCATTTTCAATGAAAGGAACCATTTTATTATTATAATCAACAAAATAAAGATTCACAAATAAGATTCATTCATCAACTTACAATTAGGAGAAAATAGGGAAACAGTGCACCTTACTCTACAAGGAGAAACAAAAAGAAGCACTCAAAGCCAACACATGGATACCAATCAGTGGTTCCATCCCAAAAAGGGGTCACACGAGCAACCAACCAAACAAGGCACATCAATTTCACTAATGAAACTAGGAAGACTCACTTCCTTCTCCACATGCTGATCTAGTTGCATCTACTGGATAAGCAAGTCCATCATGAGTAGATACCAAAGCAACAAATATCACGAGTTCTCACCAAGACACTCACTCTCAACCAACGCAGCAACAACTACATGGGCAACATAAACACAGAGATCCCAATGTTTGAACATGGGCTCTGATACCAGATGTAATGCCCCACCTGGAGATCCTTGAAAACAAGGATGAAATACAAGCCAAATTTTTTATTTTTTACAAGTATGAATGCACATGACAACATCATATAGGGATCACAATGATCGCAATGGAAGACTTCACCGTAATCCTAGCAACCAACAAATCTCCAAATGCCACTACCAAACTGATACACACAAACAAAGCCAACAATGACAATGCACATGATGAGGGTACAAGAAACAACCACTCATCAACAAAACACCATGCTGGGGTAAAATGCAGAAACCTGAAATTTGGCTAAGCTTGAAATCCTGAAGCCCTAAAAATTGGCTAAGTTTGGATTTTTGAAGCCCTAAAATTTTGTAGAATCCATAACTTATCTCTGAGAGGTTTGAAACCTATCTCAAAAGATTCATTGCATATATTAAAATATATCTTAAGTATCAACTTATACTTAAACGATATATTTTAAACCCCAAGAGACTAAAACAGAAACACGAAAATTGGATTTCAAGAGAAATCGATAGAATTCAAAATGCAACAACATAGGATCGAAGAATGCCCAAAAGGGTGTCTAGATCAACCCTCGAAAAGTTTCAAACATGACAAAAATTGCTCGCTATCCACCCATGCAAGTTTTTACAAAAAATCGTGTGACATTGCTTACTAAGGGAGGGCGACACTTCTCGTTAAGGCATGCGACACTCTTCCAGTGTCATACAACATTTCTCAAGAAGGCGTGCGATACTTCACAGTCTCGTGTGAAATTTATCAAGAAGGCATGCGACACTTTTCTAGTGTCGTACGACATTTCTCAAGAAGGTGTGTGACACTTTATAGTGTTGTACGACATAGTTTGCATGGGTGTGAGATACATTTTTAATGTCACACCATGCTGAACAAATGTCACCCATAGAAACATGAAAACACCCCCAAAAGCACAAAAGATCAAAAAAGAGCGAAGAACCTCCACACCTAGGAGTACCGGATCCACAAAGGCTCGAGGAATGAACACTTGAGTGCAAGAACAACACAGAAAGAAGAAAATCTATCCATATAAACTACAACAGCAAAGAACACACTAAAATAAACATCGCAATGTACAAAAATAAATCTTAGGAACAAAACAACCAAACTAAGTACGTAAATCCTCCCATCCATCAATAGCATCATAAGACCATCGTGGGTCCTAGCCATCCCTCGCGCATAACATCCGAAGCCACCAACCAAATCATCAGTACTGTCATAATAGGGATGTCACTACTAAAATATGCAACAATATAAGCACAAGGAAATCTAACATGCTATTAGTAAAGCATATGATAATCCTATAGTAGATAACATCACCTATCACATGCTAAACAACAGTAAGCAACATATATACTACTAAATCAAATAACATCATCTAATCATATGCTAAACATCATGATAAGGGAATGCATCAAGTAAACTAACATCATCTAAACATGATATATAAGCATTCCAATGAAAGCATAAATCATAAGAAAGCATACTCCGAAACTCGAAGTACCAAGTGAAGACATCCAACAATGGTCACACTAGGACAAAAGATCATCTCTATACACTGATCCCTAGCAGTGGTAAAGGTAGCTATACCTCCCAACCACGTGGCACCCGTAGGTCCACACCCACCATGCTGATGGAGATAGTGATCCAACCACAAACACACAAAAACACCACAACCATGGCTAACACTCACACCAAGCAGTATGATGAATGAAACAAAGACATAGACAATGCATAAACTATAGGTCCTAGTCAGACACCTCAATGGGCTTACTATGTAGGGACTAACATCATGGAGAGTCACTTGGCATCAAAAAGCCCAAGCTAGGACTTGCACAGATTCAACATCCCTCAACGGAAAGGCTCTTGCACCCCAAATATTTTATTATCTTAAGATTATTACCACCCAATATTTATTTAATTTTCACTTAATTAAAGCTTCCTTCGCCAACCCTCTAGGTACAATGATCACTAGATTTTGAGGTAGAAGCCCCCTCCATATGCTACCCTACCCTACCCATGCTCATCCAACGATGAGTGCCCGTAGGCATGCAAACTCCCAACCAGACCCAAATGATCACAACTTTCAAAAGTACCACAGAAGATCGAGCCCCGCAGGTCACCCGATGGATGTATGCATACGTACTCATGTGTGGTGCACCACCATCACAAAGATCATAACACAAGGACAGGAATAAGAACACAATGCAAAAAAAAACACCCAATCGAAAGCAACTCAAGAGGATAGATTCTACACGAATCCCAAAGCCAATAAAACAATACATCATAAAATCACTCAACCGGCTTCAATCCTAGAGGATGGATTCTACATGAATCTCAATGATGTAACAAGACCAAATTCATGAACTTACTCAACCGGCCTTAATCCGAGAGTATGGATTCTACATGAATCCTAGTGTTCACGAAACAAAAGCAAATGTCTAAAAGAAACCATAACAGGTAACAAATCACTCAACCGAACACAAAGTCGAGAGTATGGGTGCAACATGCATCCCAATGCAATAAAAGGTGCAATAGTGGTCTGACTGATATCCAAATAGATCATCCAAGTCTATGACCCACATTGTGTGAAGAAAATGCAAGAAAATAGGGCGACACACAAAACGAGGTAAAAATCCCAAATTTTGGAAAATCTTCAAAATTAAAACCCATTTGGCCTTTGGGTTCGAAAACCCCAAAAATCTAAAAATAAATAAAAATAGACACCGTATGCAAAAATGACCAGCATAACGGCGTAAAATCCCAAACCCTCATACCAAAAAATAGGGAAATGTTCATACCCGCCCAACCGAGTAGAACTAGCATACAGAAACAGAGGGGAACACTAGTTCTCAGCCTCCAAACAAATGGCTACCAAAAATAGAAGCAGAAACGAAGCAAAAACAATAAAACAGGATAGCCCTACCTCACAGCCAAAACGGCAAAATGGGAATCTGAACCATAAAATAAATATCTTGCAGAAGTAGCTGAAAATCACGGCAATCCAAAGTTTCTCCGAGTTGGATCCAATGAGCCCAACCTCGCGATGATCCCACACTCGTAGCTCCCACAACCAACAAAACAGTAAATCCTCATGAAGAGGTTTTGGGTTTTACTCTCCAACTTTCCAATTTAAAAGTGAGAAGTGAGGAATTAAATTCCTCTTTGGATACTTATTCACTTTTCAACTGAATAATCGATTAGGGCAAATAACCAGCCAACCTAGTTAAACCCCGAATCGACCCAAATGAAAACAGGCTTTTCCTATAAATAGGAATTCATCTATGGCAAAGCTGCTAGAAATAAAATAATCAATTAAAAAAGCCCAAAAACCAAAAAACACATAAATCTCCTTAACAACTTTTGCGATAATGCGAACCTCTAAATGCATAGACACGCTTATTAGTCTAATCAGATAATGCAAATGAGTTCGAATTTAATAATCACCAAAAGGTTTAAATTAAACATTTTAATTAAGGATATGTCGACCATACTAGGATGACATTGGTAAAATATGAAAGGGTGAATCACTAACTCCATGTGCCACTGCCAGGGATATAAATCCTGCACACTAAACAACATGATCAAGTGCAATTGCATATAATAACATAACCAAAGCAATAATGTGTTAAATCACCTAATTTAACCATTTATTTAATTATATTAAAATAATCTATTTACATCACTCACGTTCGCATAAAGAATAACAACATAGGAATAAAGTAAATAACCATAGCATTAATTCTATCACATAACAAAATCAAAGGTATGTCCAAATATCAGATAACCAAATATCATCATAAAACATATTTTCATCTCAAAATGGCATCATCATGCAATATGATTAACTGAACAACATAGTAGTCTAAAATCTATGATACTAAAATCAAAGTGAACATCTGACCCTCAGGTCGTCTCAAATGTAAAATATCACATAAGAACAAATATCTCTCAGATCAAAATAAAATAAGGTAAATGTCGGCAGCACATAACCAAAGAATCCAATATGAACAATCCATTTAATTACTTAGGCATTTAATAATGATTGATTAAAGAATCAATAAAGAGGCACTTAAAACACATAAGCAAACACAGGAACCTACTCTAGTGTAGCATGGTAATAGAACATAATGCAATCTCTACACACATCTCGAGGTAATCACAAAACAACCTCATGATACGACATCGATCCTAGTAACCACTGGCACAAACCGAAGTGAACCAAAAATCACATCATAATCTCATAGATTAGTCAAAAGCATAAACAAAGCAACTGATACAGAAACATAAATCCAAACACCTCAATGGTGTAGACCACTCAGGATCACAATCATGATCCCATCACAACAAAAGATCAGCAAGGTTGCATCCATCAGGATGACTAACAAAAGTCAAATGGGAGAGGCACTACATGTTAGAAAGTTACAATGATAACTTTTGTGGCTAATATTCGCTAGTTGGCTAATGTCACTCATTGGGGACCCTAGATTTGGTTTTTTTTTTGTGTACTTTTGGGGTGTCCATATTGCATGTACTTTATCAAAATTGGAGCCCATTCTTAGGATAATCACCAATAATAATATAGAATTATTTATATTTTAGTGATCACTTTGCCAATAGAATCTAATTTTTCTATGTGTAATTTAAATATATTTACCTATAATTTTCAAGGCTTGTCTTAATTGATGATTGGATTTGCCAATATTTGGTAAAAAACAAAAGGTTACACTATAGATTAAGTATGTAGATTAGACATGCATCTCTATTCTGAAGACTTTTCATTAAAAATTTTATCCTTTCTCACTTTGTCATGAAATAGATTTGATCAGGGACACATGTCTTTACTTTGGCAACTTTCTTTAAAAAATTGTATGGTTTTAAAAGTTTGGCTTGAAATACAATTTAGGCCAATTCACTAGGATCACCCAATAGCTAAAAATAATAGAGGTTCTTCCCCAAGCCACCATTCAATAATTTGGAGGGAAAATATAACGAAAAAGTGAGCTAAAATTAACCTTAAAGTTTGATAATTAATTAGGATCCATATAATAATAATATTAATAATGAAATCATTAATTCTAGGTATGTGGACTTTTTTCCACGATTTTCATCAATAATGAAAGATTCGCCAAGATTTTATATATTTTTTTAAAGGAGGGTTTCTTAAAGTTATCCCTAGAAAGTTAAGGATGTAAAGAATTTTAAGATCTAGTTATTACAACCAAACACAAGGGCTCTTTTTTTTTAATTGCTCACTAGCAAGAGGATATAAAAGGGTTTATGATACTTTTTATGTGCTATTTGTAATAGGGAAAAGAGGGGGAAAGTAATTTATTTTCATTTTTTGAATAGTTTGATGGACATGCATGACAAAAATAATCTTTGTGTTTTTTTTATTGAGTATTCAAAAATAAGGAGAGATTTTACAGTAAATCTAGAGGTTTATATGTTGATTTCTCTGATTGAGTTTTATCTTTTGGTTATTTCAATCACATTTTTTAATATCATTCTATTAATTCAAGTGTGAGTGTAATACAAATCTATAAGTTCCTTTGGATTCCATTTTTTCAAATGAAAGTCTTTAATTTCCCTTTTGATTTACTTGTGATTGTGAAAGATTATATCTATGATCCATTGATTGTTTGTATGTTTTTCCTTGGATCTTCCAAGTTACCTTTATATTCATTCCATGTTGGTGGATGAATGTTAGTTCACCTTCACATATTTTGGTGAAAGACATACTTGGTATTTCATTCATTGAAAACCATAAGAGAGAATTATATCTCTCAATTAAGAGGAAGGTTACCAATCTCATGGTAACCTATTGAACTATTAGTTACATTTGTGCTATTTTTTCTAAACTGCAATCAATTAACTAAAAAATTCTTAGTTGAAATAATCATTAATTTGTACAACTATACTAACTCTTTGACTTGAATTGGTGTCGTCCTTGGAAAATGCACAAGATTGAATACAAATAAGACTAGCATTGAAGATCCCAAGGAATGGGTAAAGCTAGACGAGACATGTCATAAACTAGAAAAACTTGAGAAGGAAGGAGTTATCTTTCTTAGAAATTTTATCGAAATGTTGTCAAGTCATTGATTAGTCATGGACTCTGGCAATCCTTTTTGGTTCCATGTTTCTATTCTTAGGATATTATTGTGTCACTATTTTAAGGGATGCATCTTTAGTAGTTATTTTGAAGGCATACACATTTTATTGAATATATGTTTGTATAGAAACTGTTTGGGTTGCTGCTTATTTTTTCAATACCTTGGTTAATATTTAGTTTTGAATATCTTTCTTGTAAGAGGATGTTAGGGTTGAGGTCCCTTCAAGACCTATTGTAACCTAATCCAAATAGTGTACATAATAGAGAGAGTAAGCATTAAATCCTATCTAAAATAAAAAAACCAAAAAAATAGAACAAATGTCAAACAAAAGCTAATATCCAACTAAGATTCTTTAGACAAACAAAACTAGTAAATAGAAAACACATAGATAGAGAAAAAAATATGGAAAGTTAGTCGAATCCCTAGACTTGTTGAAATTCTTATGAAACTCTATAGCTTCAAGCTCTAGTTGCTCTATGATATAATTAGCCTTCTCTAAAAATCACTTCATTGTTAGCACTTTGTTCCATCTTCCTAGTACTAGTATGGGTTCTTATTATAGAATGTGTAAAAATATTTACATAACTAATTCCTTATCATCCTCCAACTAGATAATGTGACTTTCAGTGATGGAGTTCCACACCAAATCAATGAAGATCAATAAGTGTCAAGTAGAGTTTTTCAAAATTTACAAAACTTTTTTCTCCAATCCTTTTGAGCGATTCTCCATGACATCAAATATATTCTACAGATTAATGATCTTCATCTCATCTTCCTCTTGTTTCAAAAGGTCCTCTTCTTTCTTGTTATTTATCTTTCCCTCTTCGAAAGCCTTTGGAGATTTATTATTTTTGAAGAAATAAGTATGGCCCTTTCCCTTATTCTTAGCAAAGGCTTTAATAGAAGTCTCAAAGTCTAAGTGTTCCCCAAGTCAGTTTACACATAACCTCCTCTTTATCATCATTAGAAAAATTAGTCTCTTCTTCAAAGGAAAAAAGGATCACAAGTGAGTTTATTAATATAAGCTCTTTAAACTATTTGTGGCAACTAGGAATTTTATTCAATCAAGAATATTTAATTTTTTATATTAAAATATTGAACATTTTAATTTAAATTAATGTATTATTCATATTATATATATTATTCAATTTTATTTTATTATTATAGTAGAATAACATAACTAATTGAAAAATCCCTAGGGGTCATGGTCAGAAGATGCTTGGGAATGAGGAGAAGGACTACAGTGATGAAGAGGAGGACATGGAGACCAAAGATGAGGATAAGGAGAAGGAAGAGGGAAAAAAGGAAGACCAGGGTGGGAAGAAATGCAAGCCAGTGGGATTGGAGGATGAGAGGACACAACAGGAACTAGATATGTCTTTGCTACCTCTCTCCCCTATCCATCCTCATGCCCATCCAGATGAGAAAAAAAAGGATAGTATTGGAGATTGGGGGGGGGGAGGGGGGGGGGGGGGAGTTTTGGCCAAAGATAGAAGGAAATCCTGGAGGAATTTTAATGTGAGGAAAATGAAAATGGGTATTTTTAGAGAAGTGATGAATCCCCAGATTCTAGTGGACAACTAGGAGGAGCTGCAACTGGAAGACCTAATTAACCCTATGATTGTGGAAATCTTTAATAATGTCAAGGAAACTAGGATGAACCTTTTGAAGAATGCCTGCAACAACATGATTGACAATTTTAGGTCAATCAAGTGGCTTTTTCATGAGTTAGAGAAGGTTAAGGAGAAGGTGGGTCACATGGAAGGAGCAAGGAATCTGAAGGGTCTTGAGGAAGGGACAAACGAGGATGATAGAATTAGCCTAGTAGAAAGGAGGATTCTCAACCTAAAAAATTACAACCATAATCTATTGAGCCAGATGATCTCACTACTCAACTCAATAAATGACAATATCATGTCTTTAATTGGTTTGCTTAAAGATATAGGAATGTTGGGGGATGAGGAAGGTAAAGATAGGGGAAAAGCCAGATCTAATTATGAAACTACCATGGATATCACTTATACTTGTCTAGACCAGGATGTTCACAAGACTCATCAGCATGAGGTTGAGGAGAACTAGATGGCCTACAAGGTTGCCCAAGTCATGTAGGAGCTAGAAAGAAAGAATGAGGATTAGCTCTTTTCTATCCTCTTGTTTCTAGCTATTCCTTTTTTGTCTATCTTTTTGTCTTGGCTTTTGTCTATTTCATTTTTCAAAAAATAGTGTGGCCTTTCCTATGGCCTTTGTTGTTTGGTTGGGCCTAGTGCTTATTATCAGCCTTTAGACTTACTCTTTTTTGGTTGGGATTTTAATGCTTATTATTAGCTGTGTTTATATTTTAACTCTTGGGTTTCAAGGTCCCTATAAAACCTATTTATCTAATCAATAACATAACTAGTAAATTAAAATTCTTAATAAAATAAAATAATTTTGAATAATAGGCTCAAGACAATGTGTTCACCACCTCCTAAAAAAAGATGAATAGAGATACATGTCCTAAATTAGGGCTTCCAAAAGGAAACTATACGAAATTATGTTTAAAATATTATAAATTAAGAAGAGAAACAATATAGAGTCAACTTAGAGTTGTTTATATTATATTTGAACTAGCTAATTATTAAAGATATTGATGAACACAATAATATTATTGACCAAACAATCCACTCTTATATAATGCACTAGACAGTTTTTTATAGGATTCAATTAACCAGTTCAATTGTTTTTGAATAAAAAGGTAGGGATTGGAGGCCCCTAGAACCTATTTAGAAATGTATTATACCAACAATAATTTCAAAAAAAACTAAAAAGAAAAAAAAAAAATGGGATGGGGGAAAGAGAAGGAAAAATAATGAGCAGAGACTAGAGAAATAGTTTCACTTTTACAACTAGCTTTTTGAGCATCATTAATTTGTACAAAGTCTCCAAAATGGTTGAGAGTAGATTCTTATTGAGGTGAAGACTAATTGTTCCCAAATAGATTCGTTGTTTTGAATTTTTTCCCTTGTATCTATTATACCCAAATCGCCAGTCTGAATGTGCAAGAAGACTTATCCAATTCTTGATAGTTTCATGATTTTAGATCCTCTAGATAATCACCAGCTTTGGCCTGCACTTTGAATTTCCAAATTTTACCATTAGAGTCTCAAATTATGGCAGCTTAATGAAGGAACCAAAAATACATATTTTCAATTGCATCCTTAACCATTAACCTCTAAAAAGGTTAAGATTAATTGTCAAAACATGCATTCCACTTTGAAAGCTTAACCATTAACCTCTCCATCAAAAGCTTAAGATAACTTTGCAAAATTAACCTTTTAAAAAGTTAAGGTTTGGGGGTCAAAACACATATTCTAAACCCAATCATTAACCATCAACCTTTTAAAAAGAGGTTAATGTTCGAGTCCAAAATACATGTTTCTAACACAGTTATTAACCTTTCAAATGATAGTGAAGGAAAAACCCATCATAAGCTCTATGTGTAGGATAATGATGAAAAAGATTGAGAAAATGAAAAGAAGAAAATGCACATCATGATATCTATTTGGTGATACATCAATTGTTTGACCAAATACTAGGTTTCTATCAACTCATGGCCTTGTAAATTAACTCGACAATTGGTATTCACCATAGTCAAGACATATTAACCATCTGATAAAATGTTCATGTGTCAACCCAATCATAGAAAAAGAATGTGAAATGTTTGACCAACCTCCCTTCATCTTCCAACCCAAACACAGGGAGATCAGTGAAAATTGCAAACAAAAATATAGTATAAGAACAAATTTGATCCAAGTTTTGACCCTTAATTGGGACAAGAAAAAGCATGTCAGTGTATAAAAGAAGATCCTTACTCTCAAACACAACTTTCCTTCTTCTCTTAACATACTTTCTTATCACACTAGAATCTAGGCATAGACAAAGCATGTTACCTATTTTCACTATCTTCTCTCAATATTACATCCTACAGGTAGATAGACGGTGCAGGGGATTTTTTTTTGATAAAAAGTTTGCACAGTGACAATCCGCATTGCTGTGCACTTGAATCTTGAAGGGTGTTACTAAATCATTTCCAAATGGATTGAATAATCAACATGAGCATGAATGTTATAATAAGAAGCCATATCAAATGGGCATTATGAAGTCCCTTCATACAAAAATGATCAGTTGTGATTGAAACAACTCTTTCACCTTGACATTCAATCAAACATGGTTGGTTGTAGTGTATCAAATTGTGCACTCAAGCTCTTGAAGATAGAATCCTTAAGAGATTTATCTAGAGAAAAATGACTTGTAGTTGCACTTGAAACCCCAAGCCTGAGACATGGTTCCTCAGTGTGGTTAGGGAAGCAAAGCATTGCAATAAGAGATGGCCATCTCTTCTCCCTTGTGGATTGGCTTTACCACATGCAAAAGCATTCATCTTCCCACATTAAGTCTAGTCGCATTACAGATGTAGAAATGATTAATAAATGATGGAAGTAGCCATAGCCTGCTAAAACCCTCAATGATGCTCAATTTCCTACCTCAATGCACTAAATATTGTGGAGAACATTCAAATAAGCATTGGTTATTAAGCATGATATGGAATCAATTTGAGAATGGATAATTTTATAACAAGCAGGATAACTATTTTTTAGAATGTCCTCTAAGGCCATGTGTTTGAGACATCGATGGATAATATGGAATATGTTCAATCAAATGTGTGGTGAATAAAAAGGTGAAACACAAAACCACAAATCAAGTCTATGATAAAATTCTACAAAGGGTCATGCTCAAGTTAGAATGTTTAAATGAATCTACAAAAAGTGAGAGTAGGTGCACAACAAAGGAACCTCATTAGCGCTATCCAAAATTAGTGAAAGTATTGGAGAAAAGAAAAGTCTACATCTTGGAAACATTAACCAAGGCATGGGTATTTTATTAACAATGTTCAAATTGAATTGTGAAGTCTCCAATTTGTGAAGTACCTTGAAGGAATTGAAAACATTTAAAGTAGTCAACAGAAAGATCAATAGCCAAACCATGAAATACAAATATCAAAGGTTGGATTATGCTCCTATTTTACAAAGTACACTTCCTGACATTGGTGATACCATTTTAGGAAGTACTAGCCTTCAAGTTTTTTGGTCATTTCTTGAGAGCGAAGACAAGACTCCTTTAACTAGAAATATATTGGAAAGTGGTTTGGCTCAAGTAGGAGGGCACCCCATCTCAACGTAGTGTGTTGATCTAGTATTCAAATGCATGAAAGCCTATCATCCAAATACCATGGAATTTATTTCATCAAATAATAAAGTTATTGTCCATCTAGAGCCTATTTCAATTGCCATTGCCTTCCAATTACCTACCAAAGTGCAATATGTCAGCACCAATTTAAGAATTTCCAAGGAGTATTATATTTCAAATCAAACTGTGTGTTTAAACATTGTTGCTAGAACGTGGCTCTTACAACTAAGGAAAGGGAAATCCTAACTAACCAAGTCCATCCACAAATCATTGTTAAAGGAAGATGTAGCAAACATAGTAATTCTATTAAGTACGATAATAGAACTTCGAGATTCACATGAGTTCAAAGGTTGGATGTTCTTGTTTATTAACATGGTCTACAAAGGGAAGCAACACATTGATTGGGCTGAAATTATCAATGACTCACTACATAGGCAACTCATAGAACTATAAGCAAATGATTATTTCTACATGAATTCCTAGCTCTTCTATGCTATTGCAAGCACCAAAAGTTGGTCAAGGCTTAACTAGCAAGGTATATATGATGATAGGGCTATTATTTACAACCATCTTCCTCAAATATAGTATGAAAATAGTCTACATCATTTTAAAAGAGTGAATGATGTGTTTACAATGTTGATTATAAGAGAAATTCAGGAAAACATGGGACTCAAAATTTCATCAGAAGTAGCAATGAAAGTACAATATATGTAAGTGTTTTCATATAATTCCCTAAGTTCACTTATATCAAGCTAGCTACCTATGATGGGTCTCCCCTAATGCTACCTATATTTTTTGATGATAAATTGGTCTTGATTGAAATGTGAAGGCAAATTAGTCAAATCAATAAACTTTACAAGAATAGGACGATAAATGAAATACCTTTTCTTATCGCCATCGGATATTACTGCTATGACATTGCATCAGATGTGAGGAACATAGAGAGATCCATAACCACAAAAAATTTGCATCCTTATACTATGTATTTCCCTAATGATAATAAAGGCTATGTAGTTGATGAGTTAAAGCTAAACCCCAGCCTCGGTCACTTTCCAGCTCTAGAGGACTTTTTGGAGGATTGTGAAAATGATTTCAAAGTTAGGAAGAGAGATTGGATGTGGCTTACTATAAGGAGGGTAATAGACTTCAAGGTGGATATTGATGTCATAGGTATAAATGATGATGAAGTTTCCTTAGTCGATCCCTTCAACTATGAGAAAATTGAATTACTAGATCTTCCTCCTATTGATTGGTTTGTTCAGGAGTTAAAAAGCCTAAAAGAAAGAATTGTCTATATCCTTAAAAGAACTAGAGATTGATTTAGTAAAATTAGAGCAAAAAAAAGTGACTAGTGAATTTCAAAGTAAAGAGAGAAGAAGTAATCAAGGAGAATAATCTCAAATGGTATTGGAGGAAACTTCTAATGAGAAAATACAACAATTAGATACCAACAATCTAGATAAAGATGAAAATCTAAATCAGCTGACTAAGTTTATAGTCAAAAGAAGGAGGACAAAACTAAAAGGAAAATCTAGTAGAGTGAATTAGGAAGGCAATGAGCCTGATGAGAAAGATCAAAGAACTCCTCAAACTATTGAACAACATATCCTAGTTACATCCTCTCATGATGTAATGACTCCTCCTTTGAGCCTTTCCCTTTCTGAAATATCATTAATAGACATCATGTAGTTAGATAATCAATTATCTAATTCAGAAGATTTAATGATAATTGCTGAAAATACAACAAGTGACATGCAAGTTTCACTTCCAACTACTCCACATTCATGGCTCTAGACCGACCTTCACAAGAAGAAGAAAGTTGTCCAAATGATCCGACCTCCAGTTGATATAATCTCTAGTTTCCTTTAGAAGCCTCCTAAAGTGAAAAAGACTAAAGTGATGTCTAGGTTGGCCACTGATAAAACTTCATGCAATCTATGTGTGTAAATAGTCAAGCCCATAATTAAAAAGAATTTTGATGAAGCATCCGAGTTGGATTTCATTCTAGATAAGGTTGATCTTGGTCCATCCACTACAAAAAGAGATTTTCAAAAGTTTGAAGTGACTGCAACCCAAATGTTACAAATAGCAAAGAAAGAAAAAAGATCCAAGGAGAAACTCAATTCGATTAGTGATTCCTCTAATATAAAGGTAGTAGTTAATTCACCAACTTTAGTGGGCCCTAATGGTATTCTTGATCATGCTATTGTTGAAAGAGTAAACAAACACAAGTCACATAGTATGATGATCGAAGCTTGGATAAATAGAATGATAGAAGATGCTTCAAAACTCATATCTGGAGTGAAAGAAATATATGCAAAAGCCATCGAACAAGAAATGTCTAAAGAGTTAGAAAGCAACAAAGAGCATAAAGTCACCTAGAAAAAAGTAGCTAATGAATTACAAGAAATGGCCAAGTTAGATATAAACACCTTGGTTCTCAAGAAAATTATTGCTGATCAAAGTGAGAATTAGACATGTATCTGGAGTAAAATTTTTAATTAGAAGATGATAAATATCAGCAAATGGATCATTGAGTTCAAAAAACTAATATCTTCATGGCAACAATTGAAAATGAAAGTTGTAGATGAACTAGTCTCTATTATCACTGGTGGAGTGGCAGTAAATGATCTTCAACATATTGATTGCTAGTTTCTTCTTGATTCTTTTAGTATCCAAATTCACTTAGAAATAGAGAATCGAGTATTGAATGTTGAAACTATGATGAAGCTCAATCTGATCACAATCACTCTAGAAGATTGCAACATTTTAGCCTATCAACAAGTGTTAGAAGAGATCTAGGATAAATATTTTATAGCCAAACTCAAGATGGAGAATGTGTTCATTCCTAATTACGATTCAATGATGATCATCCTCAATGCTTATAGGGATTTCTACGATAAGTCAATCATGTCCAGATAGATAGAGTTCATAGCTTGAAGACTAGTGATTGGATATGTATATATTCTTAGAAATTCTAGCTAAAGTTTTGTTTTTGGAAGTTTTCCTTGTATAGATTATTTTAGTGAGGTTAATTAACCTCTCCAAAATTACATATTTTGGAGGTACTTATTAACCATGAAGAGGTAGTTCCCAACCTCTATGTCTATATAAGGAGTCTTTTTGGCTTTGTAATGGATTTTTGGATTTGAAATAAAGGGGACATTATGTTAAAGTTTGGTAGTAGGAAAATCTTTGGAAAGTGTGTACAATTTTTTTTCTTATGATCAAACATTTCTTTTATATTCTTGGTGCAAAGAAACAAAAAGGAAACACATTTTGAGTTCTCTTTCTACATATCTAAAAGTTGAAATTTTGATTCTTTTCATGTAATGGGTGTTTTCATGGTATTGTGCAAATGTTCATAAATTATTTAATCAACATTGTGCTAATATTAGCTTTTAAGTGTAGATGTTGATTTTTGTAATTAACTAGTTTAAGTTAATCCAAGAAAGCTGTGAAATCATGTGGTGCATTTGTCATCATGAGCTTTCCCATCTTTTAAATTTTGATTTCATTTTTATTTAAAAACCTCAAAATAAATCATATGAGGGAGCTGCCCCTCTAAACATAGAAGAAGGCTGCATACCAAGGACCTATCCAACTATTGTGAACGGTTTGGCACATACACTTCGTTGGGCCATTTTTACAATGACAAATCTGTTTACCAACATGAATTGAAGACATTCAAAGAGATTCACTATTTTGAATTAAAGTTTTCTGATGGTGACTACAAACAAGTGTAAATAGAATTAGGCTGAAAATTTCTTAAAGAATGCCATTGGTTACAATGTCATTGATAGAAAAACTTTTTTTTTTAAATGATGAAAAATATGAGAATGACTAAGGCTTACATGGAGAGATTATAGATTTTTGTAGTAGTAGACCAATTTTTGTATCCGATCATAAACCCAGATTAATTATAAAAAAAATTAGATGCAATTTTAGTAAAAAGTGCATTGGGATTCAGTGTTATCCATCACAATTTATATATAATCGCAAGCATATGCCTTCTAATATGTGCACAATACAAGAGATATACCATTCTCAATTCTAGGGTGTAATTTTTATAACTAATCTAAAATTAATAAAAAATATATTGATGGGTAGATAACTAATCCCATGTAAAAAAATTGTAACTAATTTAACATCAAATATAATGTATCTTTTTGTAAAGTTTGTTTCTTAATGTCTGTTATATCTAAGGGTTAGAAGATTACATTAAATTCTGAGGTAAGTCTTTTGTTTTTTCATTTCATTTAATTTGACATTACAACTGATTGATGGATGGTAGCTCTTCATTCTTTGTGCATATTAAAACTAATTAATGTAGGTTGTTGTCCATTCTTTGCACTACCAATAAGATTCATACAGGTTCTTTCCTTTCTTGTTGAGTATATTTTGGACTACAAAATTTGAAACAAATAGGTAATGAACTATTATCTTAATAATACTTGATGGATGTGGATAGATTGGATCCACAATAAAAATTAAACACATAATACATAGTACAAGCACTTATCAAAATTATATACTCATTTCATTGTCTGATTCTTGATACAAAAATACATTACATTGTGTCTCTTTTATAGAGGTCTTTGATTGTTTTTGGAAACATCTAAATTAGTCAGCATAGAATAAATAGACTTTTATAGAATTATCTAAACATAAATTAATTCTAGAACCTAACCCTATCTAGCAATTTCTAGAGTCTTGTATTGCACCTTTACATTTCATTTGAGGAGAAATTACACATTTCAACACTCCCCCCTAATTTCAAGCTCAAATGTTGTTGCATACAAATTCCAAATCCTTTCTTTTTCTTAATGTCATTTTTTATAATCTTCGTATCTATTAATGTCTTAATTAATAGTGTCTCCCAAGGCTATGGCCTATAATTTCTACAATATTTTGTAAGCAATTGGTTGCCAAGGATTTCCTCTTTTCATAGGATCCACTGATAATCTTGATATCATCTGTCACAAATGCCAATGACAGGATTTACTAATAACCTTGCCTCTTTAATGCTTTGCTCTAATCTATTTTCCAATGTTGTTGCATTCCTTCTTACACTTGAACATTTGTACCTGAATAAACCTTTGATCATTCCTACAATTCTATGCCAATTTGATCCATAGCTCCATCCACAATCCATTTTGCTGCAACCTAGCATAAAATCTTTATTGCACTTTCTATTCAAACATTTCTTATCACAATGATTTTTCAAGCCACAAATATTACAAGGATGTATATCCCAACATTTATCCTTTGTATGTCCTTTCCTGTTACAATGTAAACATTGCACAATCTTTATGCCTTCAATTGATTCTCTTGAATCTTTATTCATCTTTCTACTGCCTACATCATATCCAAGGCCTTCATATTTTGGCCTAATTGTAGGCTCAATCATATTCCTTATTCCTTGCTCATGTGTTCCTAGACCTTTACCTTTGAAACTCATTATTTTCATAATCTTCAAACCAATACTATTATTATCATAACAAACAAAATCTGCAAACTTCTTGTCATTTACTTTCTTACACTTTTCATCACAAACACCTTCAACTTTAGAAAAATCACATTTCCCAATCCCATGATCACTCAAATCATTTGTGTCAAAAGATACATCACATACAAATGGTTTCACATTCAAACATTCTTTCTCTTGTTTCAAAGTAGACAAATCCTTCTTTAACATACTATTTTCCTCTTCCAATTTCTTCACATTTTCTTTTAAAATTTTGTTTTGTTTCTCACCATCATTAAACAAATTTAACTTTTCTCCTAGTTCTTTATTTTTCTCTCTAAGCTTGCATGTTGCCAATTATGTACTTCTTCCACAAATTTTAGCCTATCCTCTAGCTCTTCAATTGCCTCTTTATAGACACTAATTTCATTTAACAATTTAGACTTTTCTTCTCCCATTTCATTTCTTACTTTTTCCAATTCCTTTTATAAAAGATCTTTTTCGCACAATAATTTTGTATTTTCTTTCTTCACCATCACTAGTTCTTCTTCTAGCTTATTTGTCTTCTCTTTTTGAACTCTACTAGCTTTTCCCATTGAAATCAATAATTTGACACACTTTACTCTATCTTTTAAAAAATTCTAAATACCTTTTTACTTCTAGAATTAAATCTTGAAACAACTTGAAACAATCCCTTTAGACAACTAGACTTCTCACTTCTTAGTTAACACCTTTTTCTGACTATGGTATTCCTTTCTTTTAAAGACAATAGGATAATTTCTCAAATGTCATTAAATAATTATAAAAATTCACACCACACCTTTTTTTACTGACTTGCCCTCTTTCCTACTCAACACTTCCTATGTGGTCATCTTCAAAACAATTATCTTTCTCATAACACAAACAATCCTTCACCATTTAGTAGCACTAACACACCACTTGCTCTTTTATCACAATCTAAAATTTTGTCCAACCTTCTATCCAACCTAGCTCTAATACCAATCTGATGGATGTGGATGGATTGGATCCACAAAAATAATTAAACACATAATACATAGTATAGGCACTTATCAAAATTATATACTCATTTCTGTTGGGATATGGTGATTCAGCCTTACCATGATTTATTATTTTATTTATTTTTTCATGAAAAGTTGTTAAATAAAACTGGATTCTTCCACAAAAAAAGACTTGAAGTAAAAATATAAATCTTCTTTATTTTGGTGATTTATTCTATTATGCTTTTTTTTTATGCAAGGGTTTCCATAAGGAAGTTTCTAAAATAAGTTATAGATGTGTTGAATGTAGACGCTTTAGAAACTATTTCCTCTTGTATGAAAACTCTATCAAGGTATTGTTGTAGAAAATCATGTGAGTGTGAGCATTGTTTGAAGAGTGTTGTTATACTGCTAGAATTATTCTGGATTTGATATCATAGCTGAATACTCTTAGGGAGCTGGTGCTCTGAAGATTGTATTGTAACTATTGTTGCTGATAATACAATTGAGTATGGCTTTGGAGTGGTGGGTTTCTTCCTGAGAAGGGTTTCCCATGTATATCTTGTGTTCTGTGTTTATGAGTTGAATATTTTTGTATGTATTTATTTAGCTTGCAATAGTTTAAGGTTTTGTGAGATAAATTTCAGCATCATCTCTCCTATTGGATTTAACATTTGGAAGCATTTTTGCATTTAGGATTCCTTTCAATTGGTATCAGAGCCTAGCCAACATTGTTATTGTTGTTGGGTAGATAGGTTTTTTGTGCTGATCTAGTTTTAGTGGGAGTTTTACAGAGGTTTTTTCATAATCTTATTGCAAGTTAGATATGGAAAGAACATCTAGTAGAGTAGAGATGGATAAGTTCAATGACAAAAATTTTGAATTGTGGAAACTTAAAATGGAGGACATGCTTGTAGATAGAGATCTATGGGATGCAGTTTCTTCAACAAAACCTCAAACTAAATCTCAAGAAGAGTGGGATAAAGCAGATCAAAAAGCCAAGGGTTTGATAAGACTTTGTTTGGCTGATTCAATACTCTTAAATATTCATGAAGAGAAGACTACATCTAGTCTTTGGAAAAAGCTTGGTGATATTTATCAAGGAAAATCCTTGGTAAATAAGTTATTTCTAAGAAAGAAGTTATATTGTTTGGGAATGGATGAAGGAGGTTCTATTGCTGATCACTTGAATGCATTTCATATGCTGATTTCTTAGTTGAATTCTATTGGTGATAAGATTGATGATCATGATAAATGCATGCTTATGTTATGTTCTTTTCCAAATTCATGGGATCACCTTGTTATGTCTATTGGAAGCACAACAACCACTTTCGAATTGGAGGATGTGGTTGGTTCACTATTATTTGAAGAGATGCAAAGAAAGTCTTCTAAGATGGCTAAAGAGGACCTTGTTGCTCGTGGTAGAACAACAAAGAAAGGCAAGAAAAAAGACAAGGGGAAATCCATGTCTCTTGGGAGATCTAAGTCTCTTGGTAAAAATCCAAGGAAAACTATTGGAACTATGGCAAAATTGGACATCTTTGAAGAGACTACAAAGAGGAGAAGGAAAAGAAAGGCAAAAAGGATTTCTTTGATTCAAATACCAATAAATCTTATTAAGATGATGTAGATGTTTTTGTTGCAGCCTTGGAAACACATACATCAAAAGATGTTTGGTTGATAGATTCAAGTGCTTCTTTCCACATGACATCTCACAAAGATTGGTTCTCAAAGTATGAAGAGTTTTATGGTGGAAAGGTGTATCTAGGTGATAACTCTCACCTGGATATTGTTGGTCATGGTAGAGTGAAGGGGATTGATGGTGTATTGCATATCCTTGGTTTAGCAAGAAACCTACTTTCAGTCAGCAAGCTTGGTGATGTGGGTGAGAAGATTGTTTTCTTGAGTGATGGATGCAAGATGACAAGAGGTTCTATGGTCCTTGCTAAGGGTGTTAGGATTGGCACCTTGTATAGTCTGGATGCATGCACAATTTAGTGTAATAGTGCTTCTCTGAAGCCCAAGAAAAGGGCTTTAGATTCTTCATCATCACCAGCAAATAAAGAAAAGAAGAAGACCATTATTTCTACATCTAATGGTCATGATTTTTGGGTACCTAAGGGTGCTAATACTTTGGAGATAGCTCCCTGCTGAGAAGATAATGTTATCACACCAAAGACTTGGTCACATTGGTGAGAAGGATCTTAGAACATTAAAAAACAAAAGCCTTGTTGAAGGCCTTGATGATTGTAATATGGAGATTGACTTCTGTGAACATTGTATTTATGGTAAACAATACTGTGTTTCCTTTTATTCCAATTCTCACAAGTCTTATGGGGTTTTGGATTATATTCATCCAGATGTGTTTGTTCCAGTTAATGTTCCTTCGATATCTAGATCTTTTTATTTTGTCTCATTCATAGATGATTATATTAGAAGGATATTTTTGTATTTCCTTAGAAGTAAATCTGAAGTTTTTAGTAAGTTTAAGGAATTTAAATCCTTGGTTGAAAATTAGATTGGTAGAAAAATTAGGTGTTTGAGGACTAATAATTGTGGTGAGTTTTGTTTAGCAGAATTTGATAGGTTTTTTAAGGATCATGAAATTGAGAGACATAAGAGAACTCCATACACTCCACAACAAAATGGAGTTGCAAAGAGGATGAATAGAAGATTGATGGAGAAGGCTAGGATTATGTTGAGTTGTGCTAGTCTTGAACAAAAGTTTTGGGCTGAAGCAATAGGCACTGCATGTTATTTAATTAATAGGTCTCCTACTTCAACACTTGTTGGGAAGACACCTATGGAAATGTGGTCTAATAAGAAGCCCTCTTTGAGACATTTTAGAGTCTTTGGTAGTGAGGCATATGCTCATGTGCCAAGTGTAAAAAGATCAAAGTTGGAGAACAAGGAAATTAAGTGTATCTTCATTGGCTATGGTGTCAATGTGAAAGGTTACAAGCTTTGGGATCTAGTTGCAGAGAAGGTACTTTATAGTAGAAGTGTTATATTTTGTGAGCTGAAACCTTCCACAGTTCTTTTGCAGCCAAAGAAGGAAGAGAAGCAGAAAAAGGAAGTAGTTCATTTTCCTACTACCTCTAAGGGAGAATAACTATGAGCTCCTAATAGACCTAAGAATGAGGAGAGCATAAGTAGCTCTAGAAGTTTTGAAGAAGAGCAAGAACCCAAACCTCAAACTTTGAGGAGGTCTACGCATCATAGATAGCAACCTGATAGATTTGGTTATTCACCTGAGAGGTTTGGATATTCTTTGTTGGATTCTAGTTGTATATTTTCTTTGATTTCTAACACTGACGAGCCAAGGACTGTTAGAGTGGCTATGGGTATGAATGATGTAGATTCTTGGATAGAAGCCATGAATGAAGAGATGGTAGGATTGAAGAAGAATGCTACATGGGATTTGGTACCTTTTTTTGAAGAACAAAAACCTATTGGATGTAAATGGGTGTTCAAGAAGAAAGTAGGTCTAGATGGTAGTGTTGAGAAGTATAAGGCATAGTTGGTTATAAAGGGCTATTCACAACTGGAGGGAGTTGATTATGGTGAAATATTCTCTCCTATAGCAAAGCTAACATCCATTTGATTATTGTTATCACTTGCAGTAGCTTATGATTTTGAAGTTGAGCAAACGGATGTGAAGACAACATTTCTTCATGGTGATTTGAAGGAGGAAATTTATATGTCACAACCAGAGCATTTTGTTGAAAAGGGTAAAGAAAATCTTATTTGTAAGTTGAAATCTCTATATGGTTTGAAACAGTCTCCTAGAATGTGATATCAAAAGTTTGACACCTATGTGTTGTCTTTGGGATTTATGAGATCTAGATCTAACCATTGTGTGTATTATAAATATGAAAATGGTCACATTCTTATCATAGTCCTATATGTGGATGATATGTTATTTATTGGGAATGGTAAAAGAATGATTTCATATTTGAAGTCTCAGTTAGCAACACAATTTGAGATGAAAGATCTAGGTGCAACTAGATATATTCTTGGGATTGAGATCATTAGAGATAGATCTAGCAGAAAGATTTGGATGAGCCAGAGGAAGTATGTACACTTTGTGTTGGAGAAATTCAACATGATAGCTTGCAAGTAGTTAGTTGTTCCAATATTAGATGGAAAAAAGTTATTTAAGGAGGATTGTCCAAAATCTCCTACAGAGATAGAGGACATATCTCAAGTACCTTATGTGAGTGCTATTGGCAGTTTGATGTATGTTATAGTCTATACAAGACTAGACATTGCCCAAGTAGTGAGTGTCCTTAGTTGATATATGGCTAATCTTGGAAGGGTGCACTGGGATGCAGTTAAGAGATTGTTTAGATATTTGAGAGGCACATCTTGACTACTACTTGTGTTTTCAAGGTAACTCTTATGTATCTTGTCATTCTATTTGCATTCATGGATATGTGGATTCAAATTGGGCAAGTGACATTGATAGCATAAGATCCACTAGTGGATATGCTTTTATGATGTTTGGTGGTGCAATTAGTTGGATGAGTAAGCGATAAGTTGTAGCTACTTTGTCTACTACAGAAGAAGAGTACATGGTAGCTACTCATACTTCTAAAGAGGCCATTTGGCTTAACAGATTGTGTTCTAATATTGGTTTTGATGCAAGATAGATTACTATCTATTGTGATAGCCAAAGTGCTATTTGTTTAGCAAAGAATGCTATTTTCCATGCCAGAACAAAGCATATTGATGTACAATACCATTTTGTTCATGATATGATTGAAGATGGAAAGGTGAAGTTAGAAAAGGTTGTGACTTTGGAGAATGTTGCAGATGCATTGACAAAGCCAACAAACACTGAGAAGTTTAGATGGTGTGTTGGTTATATGAGCCTTGGGGCCTGTACTATGATACAGTAACTCCTAAAATGATGCAGTGTGATGGGGACATGACCCAAGCACAGAATGGACACCACAAGAAAGGAAAAATTTATTAACTTTGTAAATAAGCTAATACATTTAGTACAAAGGAAATAGACTTCAAAACATGCCCTATGGGCTTACAATAGCATAATTCTGGAGATAATTTCTCCTTTCAGTACCTCCTCTCAAACTCCACTCTGAACTGCCTTTTATAATGCCAGAAATGTCATTAAATAGACCTCGGAGGGTTAAGGATTAGGAATAAATTTTAGAAAATGCTAGTAGGAATCCAATGACCAAGTAGAAGGCTCCAGAAGCCACATTAGAAGTTGGTGCAAATCTAGAAGAATCCAAAAATGGTAACCAAACTTTCAGGAGGCATAACTTTTGAATCGTAGCTCTGATTGACAAACCGTTTACATTTTCAGAAAGCTCTCAAAGCACTCTATAGCCCTATGGACAAGAGCTTGTCTCCCATTTTTTGGACTATTCAAGGTCATTTAATGCCCCTAACTTGACTTTGAAGTAGTCTTAGGAGGTCTCCAAAAATTGAAAAAACTGCAATAACTTTCAAACCATGGGGCCTTTTGACCTGATTCTTTTTCTAGAATGCTCTAAATTTCAATTAAATTCATCCGACTAATTTACACCTTCTAGTTCACCAAAATTATGGCTCAATTACATACTCCTATTTTTTTAGCACTCACATGTATCCCAAGGTGTTCAAATACTCTATCCTAGAACACTGATAATGGAACTGTGAGAGTTGGAACCTTTATTTGACCCAAATGGGTATCCAAAAATGAAAACACATGAAACAGAAACTAAGTCTAAGTACATTTTTTTTGGTTGACATAGGATTGCCCTTACACCTCTGGATGCTCCTGCATTAGACACCCAACGTAGATTGAAAAGTGACCCTGTCACTTTATGAATGGTAGAGGAAATCCCAAATGGGAAACCTTAGCTGCTGAAATTCAAGTTGAGTCCTCTATCGGCCGTCCTTTCCACTTGACCAAACACTCTTCATACTGCCTATGCCTGGTACTCCTACCTACACGATGATCCAAAATGTCTTCTATCTCCTCCTTCTTAGAAGTAGGAATTGGACATGGCTCTAACATTAGCTCCCCTTTTGCACCATCATCATGATACTCTGTCAAGTCTGCAATGTTGAAAATAGGAGAAATGTGAATTCCATTTGGTAACTCCACCTCATATGCATTTCTTGAGTCACGTTTCTTCAAAATTTTGCAGGGGCCAAATTTCTTCATTTTTAGCTTGTTGTATGGGATGGAAATATTTCTTTTCGTAAGTGCACCATGACTAGATCCCCTACTTGGAATTCCTTATGTCTACTCCTTTGATCAGCCCTAGCTTTATACTCTTGATTCATCTTGGTAATGTGTGCCTGAACCTTCTCATGTAGATGCTTGATATGTTTAGCAAATTCTTCAGCTTCAGCACTTGTCCTCTCCCCTTGCTCTATCTTCCTCAATTCTGGTGCAGTCCTTGGGCTACTTCCATACACAATTTGGAATGGTGATTTACCAGTACTCCTATTTATAGAGTTATTGTAAGAAAACTCTGCCTATGGTAGAATCAAATCCCACCCCTTGGGCTTATCCCCAACTAAGCATCTCAGCAAATACCACTTCTGTTTGGCCATCAGTCTGTGGGTGATGTGTGGAACTAAATATCAAGTCTATTCTCAACTTCTTCCACAATGTTCTCTAGAAATACCCCACAAATTTAGTATCTCTGTCAGAAACTATACTCCTTGGGAGACCATGTAGTCTCACCACCTCTCTAAAAAACAAGTCTGCAATATGGACAACATCATGAGTTTTGTGGCATGGAATGAAATGTGCCATTTTGGAGAACTGATCAACCACCACAAATAATGAGTCATTACCCCTTTGTGTCCTCAGCAATCCAAGAACAAAATCCATACTTATGTCCTCCCATGGCTTTGATGGAATAGGCAATGGCTGATATAGTCCAGTATTGTGACTAAATCCCTTGTTAACTTGACAAATCTGACAACTCTGTACAAACTTCTTTACATCCTGTGACATTTGAGGCCAAAAATAATGTTCTTTGAGAATGGCAATGGTCTTATCTTAATGTGACCAAAATGTCCTGCCATCCCTCCGCTATGTTTCTCCTTAATTATATTTTTCCTCATGGAAGTCCTTGGAATGCATAATTGACTGCCCTTGAATAACATATCATCCTCAATCAGATAGTCTAATCACTTAGTTCTATCTATAGCAACAGGCTCTTTACAAGCTTTATGCTTCAGCAAAATTAGGATCCTCAGGGTATAGATTCTTGAGTTCATCAAACCCAACTACTTCAACCTGCATTACTATAAGCAACAACTATCTCCTACTTAGTGCATCTGCAACCCTATTAGACTTTCCACTTCTATGCTTCAACACAAATGTATAGCTCTGCAAGAACTCTACCCACTTCATATGCCTCTGATTTAATTTACCTTGGCTATTTAGGTACTGTAATGCCTAATGATTAGTATATAAAACAAATTCCTTTGGAAATAAATAATGCCTCCATTTCTTTAAGGCCTGAACTATTGCATAGAACTCTTGATCATAAACATAATACTTCTTTTTTGTATCATTCAATTTTTCACTAAAATATGCAATAGGCTTACCTTCTTGGCTTAATACAACTCCAATAGCACTGCCACTAACATCACAATCCACTAGAACACCTTTCTAAAATATGGAAGTGACAACACAGGCTATTCTATCACCTTCTTCTTCAGCAATTCAAAACTTCTCGCAGCTGATGTAGTCCATTTGAACTCTTTTCTATCCCCTCTTATTGTGTCAGCCAGGGGTGCACATATGCCACTGAAATTCTTAATGAACTTCCTATAAAAACTAACTAGACCATGAAATGATCTTACCTCAGTAGCAGACCTTGGAGTAGGCCATTCCAAGATGGCTTTTACCTTCTTTGGATCCATTTTAAGACCTTTAGGTGATATAACAAACCCCAAGTAGACTAACTCCCTTTTTGCAAAGATACACTTCTTCAAATTAATTAATAGTTTCTCTTCCCTCAAACTCTCAAGAACACTACAAATATACAATAAATTTTCTTCCAAAGTCTTGTGGAAAATTAAAATATCATCCAAATAAAGAATAACAAATTTTTGCAAGAACTTCTTAAGTACCTCATTCATGAGCCGCATGAAGGTGCTTGGAGTGTTTGTCAATCCAAAGGGCATGACTAACCACTCATAAATACCCTCCTTGGTCTTGAAGGCTATTTTCCACTCATCTCCTTCTCATATCCATATCTACTGATAGCCACTCTTGAGATCTATCTTTGTGAAGTACTGAGCTCCACTCAAGTAGTCCATAAGATCATCCATTCTTGGCAAAGGAAACCGATACTTGATGGTTATCCTATTTATAGCTCGAGAGTCTATACACATTCTCCGCTCTCCATCCTTCTTTGGTGCCAGTATTGCATGTACTACACATGGACTCAGGCTCTCCTAAATCAAGCCCTTCATCAATAGCTCCTGAACCTATCTGTTTAGCTCCTCAGTTTCAGTAGGAGTCATCCTGTGAGTAGCCTTGTTAGGAAAACTAGCTCCTGGGATTAAATCTATCTGATGACTGATTTTCCTTACTTGTGGCAGTCCTTCTAGAACATTATCAGAGATGATATCTCCAAACTCACCTAGTAAATTTGAAACTTCAAGTGGTATTTCACTACTACCTTCTTTATCTTTCCTAGGAATGAAAACATAGCACATACATTGATGTTTCATGCCATCTAAAAACTTCCTTCCATCAACAAGAAAAATCCTAGCACTACTACATACCTTTTCACCTTCCTTTTTCATGGGCTTCAGTTTGTGGCAAACTCCATCCTTTGTTAGAGAGTATGTGTTTGCATGACCATCATGTACTGCATGTCTATCAAACTTCCACGGTCTTCCCAACAATAGATGGAAAACATCCATTGGAATAACATCACAAAAAACTTCATCATGGTAACTCCCAATTTTGAATTTCACTAAACATTGTTCACTTACCAGGACCTTATGATCACCTTTCACCCAGGCAATCCGATAGGGCTGGGGGTGTTTCTCCCTTTTGAGATTTAGCTTAGAGACCATCTCCTCTAATACTAAGTTATCAGTACTATCACCATCAATGATCACATCACAACATTTGTCCTCACACTTGCACCTGGTACGAAATAAAATCCCCCTTTGTCTTAGTTCAATCTGACTGCTTAGTAGGACCCTTTCATTTACTAAGGTCTCTCCTCTTTTTGCATCTTCTAAATGCGATGATTGTGCATCCTCATCTACATTAGCAACCCTAGCTTGACCCTCAGCTCTCCTATCTATCTTTCCTTGTCATTGAGGGCATTCAAAGGCATGATGGCCTTCTTCATTGTAATGGAAACAGGTACCATGGAAGTCTCCTCTTCCTTGTCCACATCCTCTACCTCTTCCTCTCTGATTTCCAAACTCTAGATCATGAGAATAGTTGAAACTCTCATTCCTCTGGTTCCTACTAGTACCCACATCTTCATTTTTCTTTTGGGTTTCATTTCGGCCTCTAGATGACCTACCACTACCCCTTCCTCCTTGACTGCACCCTCTTTGTCTTCCTTCAAACCTTTTATTCAGCTTCTCTTCAACTTGTAGGGCCAAACTGGTATGCCTCTTCAATGCTGGTCATTCTTACCAGACTTAATTCCTCCTGGATGCTAGGTCGCAACCCACTGATATAATGAGCAACCTTCTCCTTATTTACTTCTGCATGCTCTGCTCTAATCAAGAGTTAGTAAAACTCCTCTATATATTCTTGGACTGATCTTCCTGCTTGCTTTAACCCATGCATCTTCTTAAACAAATCAAGCTCATAATCAACAGGAATGAACTACTTCTTCAGTTTGTCCACCATACGATCCCACCTTGTGATCTTATTCTTTCCTCTTCTATTTCATTTCAATTAAACCTCTTGCCACTAAATTTTGACATGGCCTTTTAGTTTGGCCTTTGCAAACTTAACCCTATCTAGATCCTTGATATCCTCATACTCAAAGTACTCTTCCAGTTCATTGATGCAATCGATCAACTCATCTGGTTTCAAATTTCTTGAAAATACACCCACTTCAATTGTAGGTTTTTTTCCAAACTTAGTAATGGCCCTAAAAAGCTTTTCCTCTACCTAATTCAGAACTTCTTCATCAAATTTCCCTTCTGGTCCAATTTATTCTTCTTCGTTGTCATCCACACTTTTGTTACCCACAGCAACATTTGTTCCCCTACAGAGCTCCTCTTACAATGCTTGGACCTACCTTTGAAGGGCTCTAACCTCCTCAGGATTAATAGCTCTAGCCCTTCCACCATGCTCTCTTCATGGAGGCATCTTTTTAACTCGAACCCACAACCACACAGTCCTAGTGCAAATTGTCTCACAATTGGCGCTCTATCTACACACTCAGGAAAATCTACTATGATACCACTTAATGGGGACACGACCCAAGCATAGAATGGACACAACAGGAAAGAGAAATTTAATTAACTTTTTAAATAACCTAATACATTCAGTACAGAAAAAATAGACTTCAAAACATGCCCTATGGGCTTACAATAGCATAAATCTGGAGATAATTTCTCCTTTCAGTACCTCCTCTCAAACTCCACTCCAAACTGCCTTTTACAATGCCAAAAATGTCCTTAAATAGACCCCAAAGGGTTAAGGATTAGGAATACATTGTAGAAAGTGCTAGTAGGCATCCACCGACCAAGTAGAAGGCTCTAGAAGCCACGTTAGAAGTTGGTGCAAATCTAGAAGAATCTAAAAATGGTAACTGAACTTTCGGGAGGCATAACTTTTGAACCGTAGCTCCAATTGATGAACTGTTTACATTTTTGGAAAGCTCTCGAAGTGCTCTATAGCCCTATGGACCATCTTTGCTCATCTCCCATTTTTGGCCCTATTTGAGGTCATTTAATGCCCCTAACTTGACTTTTAAGCAGTCTTAGGAGGTCTCCAAAAATTGAAAAACTACAATAACTTTCAAACCGTGGGGCCTTTTGCCTGATTCTTTTTCTAGAATGCTCTAAATTTCAATTACATTCATCTGACCAATTTACACCTTCTAGTTCACCAAAATGATGGCTCAATTACATACTCTTATTTTTTTGACATTTACACATATCCCAACATGTTCAAATACTCTATCCTAGAACACTGATAATGGAACTGTGAGAGTTGGAACCTTTATTTGATCCAAATAGGTATCAAAAAATGAAAACACATGAAACAGAAACTAGGTCTAAGTACATTTTTTTTGGTTGACACAGGATTGCCCTTACACCTCTGGATGCTCCTGCATCATAGTGCAAGGTAGAAGAATCCACAAAGGAGATGTCCTAGTCCCCAGCTATACAACCATGTAGTAGAAACATAATAACATGAAGCAACAATGCAAGATCTGATACCAAATCATAATAATATATTCATAAAATATAACTGATTACATGCAATGTGCCAAGTTGTAAGGCCTTCCTAGTTATGGTCAAATAAAAAGCAAGTAATAGTTCTACAAGATCCCTCAAGATCCAATTCCAAACTCTAGCTAGTCCAGATTATACTCTGGTAGAAACCTCCAAGGAAGATCTAAACTTGTGCTCGCAAGCCCACCAAGCAATCTCCTTGTTTTCCAAGCTGTAGCTACTAGCCCTTCTCCAAATTCACTTTTCCAAGCTTCCCCACTTCTCCATAATGGATCAATAATGGCTAAACACTTCCCCAAAACCCATACTTATACCAATCTAAGCCACAAGTCAGCCAAGACCACAAATTAAATACAAATACTTAAATTAAATGCCAAAGTTAGCTCCTACAACAATTAAATTCCCAAAATTGATGTCATAGTAAAATTGTGATATCTCCTAGCTCCGGATGAATTAGAGCTTGAAATTTGAACCATAGGTAGAAATCTAGGCCCTCTTTCATCCATGAAATATTTATCCTCTAACTCATTATAGAAAGTTAGATACATGGCCTACAATAGGAACCAAATTTCTAGACCATGTCTAGCAGCAGTCCAAGCACCTTTCAAAGAAACTACCGAGCTTCCTCTCATGAAATCAAAAGTAGCCACTGAGAAAAACCAAGATGCTCCTGCATCAGACTCCCTAGGTAAATAGAAAAGTGTATCCCACACTTTGATGCCCAAAGAAAGAACAACAACCAACTTCATCTTCACCAAAGGCTTCCACTTCAATAGGCATAAGAAAACCAATCTCCACATCATCCACATCTACATCATTCTGTCAAACACTAGAATCTCAACTGTCCAATAAGCATGCTCACTCCCATGAAAAAATTAAACATAATGCTTGAACATCAAATCCTCATCCACAACAACAACTAGTGAATCCACACTAGCAACAACAAACTCCATATTAGCCACAAAATCCACATCAATAGCAACATGAATATCTCCATCAACACATGCCAAAATTTAAACACCAACCATATCATTGCTTACAACAAGATGCTCTGCAACACACAACTCACCACCAACAGAAACCAGATCATTAATGACCAAGTGCTCTACAATTTCCATGTTAGACTCATCCAACTGATCATGAAAACCAATGTCCATCTGACAATCAACAAGGTTAGGAATATCTTTAGCAACAACTTCCAGATGTTTTGCAGGTTCTGTATCAGACTCCACAAACTGATCAACAAAACCAAACTCTGCTACCTTGACCTTCTTAGCTTGATCATCCAATCTAGCATCCAACCAAGAAAATAACTTAGAAAAATTCCTCTCCACTATATCATGAAGTTTTGCAATCATTTCAGGGTCCAATCCTCTCAGAGCCATCTCCCAAGATCTTCAAAA
Organism: Cupressus sempervirens; assembly: GCA_028749045.1. Classification (NCBI taxonomy): domain Eukaryota; kingdom Viridiplantae; phylum Streptophyta; class Pinopsida; order Cupressales; family Cupressaceae; genus Cupressus; species Cupressus sempervirens. Next base: position 560,286,144 of record CM053787.1, on the reverse strand, counting down.
ACCCTCTACAAAAAATCCTTCCCATGCTCCTTGTGACAACCTTGAATTGTTTATAAGTCAGATTGCAACATGCTACCTTGCATGAACAATCAAGAACCACTTCACAAGTCTAGGACCATAGATTTGCAATCCAAAAATTCTCTACGACCGTGCTTCAACAAGATTATTCATCCATCTTTGCATCCATCGACCCATCTATAAGCCCTCTACAATTGTAAGCCAGAAGAAGAATCTACCACCTACAACCAAGACATCTAGGACTCTAGAACAAAAATCCACCACCAAATCAAGATCAACTTAGATCTACTTCTCCAAACCAAGTCCTAGTGCAAACTACCTCAACTTCAGTGATCTGTCCACACACTCAGGAACAACCTTCACTTTGATACCACCTGACGCAATGCAAGGTAGGAGAATCCCCAAAGGAGATGTCCTAGCCCCTAGCTATACAACTATGTAGCAAAAACATAATAACATGAAGCAACAATGCAAGATCTGATACCAAATCATAATAATATATTCATAAAATATAATTGATTACATGCAATGTGTCGGGCTATAAGGCCTTCCCGGTTATGGCCAAATACAAAGCAAGTAATAGTTCTCTAAGATCCCTCAAGATCCAATCCCAAACCGTAGCTAGTCTAGATTATGCTCTGGTAGAAACCTCCAAGGAAGATCTAAACTTGTGCTCACAAGCCCACCAAGCAATCTCCTTATTTTCCAAGCTGCAGCTACTAGCCCTTCTCCAAATTTGCTCTTCCAAGCTCCTCCATTTATCCATGATGGATCAATAATGCCTAAAGACTTCCCCATAACCTATAATTATACCAATCTAAGCCACAAGTCGGCCAAGACCACAAATTAAATACAAATACTTAAATTAAATGCCAAAGTTGGCCTCCTACAATAATTAAATTTCCAAAATTGATGTCTTAGTAAAATTGTGATATCTCCTAGCTCCAGATGAATTAGAACTCGAGCTTTGAATAATAGGTAGAAATATAGGCCTTATTTTATCTCAGAAATTTTCATCCTCTAACTCGTTGTAGAAAATTAGATACATAGCCTACAATAGGCACCAAATTTATAGACCATGCCGAGCAGCAGTCCAAGCACCTTTCAAAGAAACTACCGAGCTTCCTCTCATGAACTCCAAAGTAGCCACTAAGAAAAACCAAGATTCTCTTGCATCATGTAAGGTATTTTTCAAGTGGGAGATTGTTGGGATAAGGTGACTTAGCCTTACCATGATTTATTTTTTTATTTATTCTTTCATGGAAAGTTGTTAAATAAAACTAGATTCTTCCACAAGAAAAGATTTGAAGTAGAAAAACATAAATCTTCTATTTTTTGTTGATTTATCCTATTATGCTTTGCTTTTATGCAAGGGTATGCATAAGGAATTTTCTCAAATAATTTATAGATGCGTTGAATGTAGACGCTTTAGAAACTATTTCCTCTTGTACAAAAACTCTATAAGTACAAGGCATTATTGTAAAAAAACATGTAAGTGTGAGCATTGTTTGAAGAGTGTTGCTATGCTACTAGAATTGTTCTGGATTTGATATCACAGCTGAATACTCTTAGAGAGTTGGGGCTCTATAGATTTTATTATAACTATTGTTGCTGATAATAAAATTGAGTCTTGTTTTGAAGTGGTGGGTTTTTTCCCAAGAAGGGTTTCCCACATATATCTTGTGTTCTATGTTTATGAGTTGAATCTTTTTGTATGTATTTATTTAGCTTGTAGTAGTTTAAGGTTTTGTGAGATAAATTTCAGCATCATCTCCCCTATTAGATTTAGCATTTGGAAGCATTTTCACATTTAGGCTTCCTTTCAATTTCATTCCTTGATTCTTGATACAAAAATAAATTACATTGTGCCTCTTTTATAGAGGTCTTTGATTGTTTCTGGAAACATCTAAATTAGCTGGCATAGAACAAATAGACTTTTCTAGAATTATCTAAACATAAATGACTTTTAGAAACTAACCCTATCTAGTAATTTTTGGAATCTTGTATTGTGCATTTACATTTCATTTGAGGAGAAATTATACATTCCAACAATACTGAATTGTAGTGTGACTGAAACTCCTATCATACATTGTTCCATAAGAAATCTCACAGGAAATCTGGAATTTTTGAGTGATCTAGATGTAGGAAATGGGTAGTTCTGAACATTTGACAAACAACAGAAATATTGCCTCTTTAAAGTTTCTTGATTTGAATAATCTAGTGGAAAGAATGCAGTCCCAATAAATGTAATATTTTTGACAAGGCTTAGATAGATTTATCAACATTCTATGTTTGCACAATAAATGTAATATGTTTGAAAAGGCTTAGATAGATTTATCAATATTTTCAAATTTCTATTAAAGATGGTTGAAACACCTATTTTTTTAAATTCCAACTCTATTTGCTACTCGCAACTCATATGTGTTTCATGAGCAATTAAAATATTTTTTATACAAAACTCTGCTTACAATAGTTTTGTTTCTCATACGAGCATAATACATGCTCGTTTACTGAGAAATAGTCCTCCACATGTATGGGAAAAACCAACTTATATATATTGTGAAAAATTAAGGAACTTTTATACTCTATACTTAAGGACATAAATCTATGTTCAACAATTAAACAATGTAAGATGTTAAATATAAATATTTTTAGACATTATCTAGATTTCTAGTTTGGGTCTAAGATTTACTACGCATATTTTCATTTGTCAATATGGAAAATTGATGGAGAAATCTTTGTAGCAGCAACGAGCGAGAAGGAAACAACATTAGATCTCAAGAGGAATATCGAAACAAGAAGAGGAACAATGGTTATCAATTCACGATTTAATAATCTAATTGATTAGTCCATCGTAAGATAAGTAATTTGAGGCATTCATAGAAGAGGAAAGGAAACATAATAATATGATTAATTAGTCCCCTATCCATCATAAGATAATTAATTTGAGGCATTCGTAGCGAAGAGGAAAGGAAACATAATAATCTGATTAATTAGTAAACTATATGCATCACACAACCAATAATTATTATTATTAGTTCCTGCCTAGAGACTAAGGTTTTTTGAGTTCTTTGAATTCTTTGATAAGTAAATTAGTTTTTCTATTGGAAAGCATGTCTTTTGAAATAATACCTCTAAAACTGTAGCTTGGAACACATAATGAACATTTTTTTGACCTTATTTATGTTTAGTTGTTCCCATTTTCTCTAGTAGTCTTTTCTTTTTCAATAGAAATATTACCTAAAATATTGAAGGCATATCAACTGTCATTCTTTGAAGGGTTACACAAATCTTGTTGCTAATATCTATGCATGATGCGAGGCAGAAGCAATTTGAGATGTCTGGTGCACAAGTTCTAGTGAAGAAATATTTTAAAATATCTCACAATATTTTCAAAAAAGTATTCCCTAGCTGTGATCTGATTATGTGTTATGTGCATTGTTTTCATAAGTATAGTTAAGCACAGGTTTTGGAATTTTTAGGTTAAAACAATTTCATTTATTTTGGGTTAGAACAATTTTTTTTGATGTCTTCAATTCTTTGAATGCTAAAGAAAAAAAAAGTTTATTTTTGTTGCAGGTTAAAGTTGTTTTCTTAAATTATCATTTCAAAATTCATTAGAAAGGGAAGTTGCACAGGATTTGAAAAATCGTAACAGATAATCAACATATATGAGACACCTCTATAGTATTTTCTATAGTGTTCTTTGGTTATCACTTTAATTATTTGGAAGAACTCATTGGTGTCAAATCATTTTAATTATGTACTAAAGAACAACATATATCATTTTTTGTGAGTAGCACTTAAAACATATACGTTACTTGTATTTGTGGTAGCTCAATTTGTCTTTTAAACCCAAGTGAAGGTATTAAATGATATATTTTCTCCCCAGAACAGATCAATTGAGGTCAAAGAAAATATGATGATAGCAACATTATTCATGTTTAGAAAATTAAAAAAAAAAAAAAAAAAGCTGAAATCTTCTTGGAAAAATATAATTATAGCAACATTTCTCATGTTTGAAAAATGAGAATGAAAATTTGCTTGGGATTAACTTGTTTCAAATCCATCTAATTTCATTTAGTTGGTTCTCATAAATTTCATTTCTATTTGATGAGGGTAGATAAGTTTCAATCTAGTGTACAATTTGTCTTAGATTGCCACATCTCATTTGAGATAATAGTAGGTGAATAAATTTTTCCCTTCTCCCTCAAAATCTAAGCACAATAATATGTATCATAAATTATTTCATCTAATAGAACAACTCTGTAAAGTCCTCCTCACACTGATAAGTAAAACTTGTGTTGAAAACAAAATCTTTGTTCAAATATTTTCTGATTTTCCTATGTATTATTAAAAGTTCTGCTTTTCCTTGTCATTGAAAGCCTTATTGGAATAAGTAGACATATACCAAATGATCTACAACTTACACCTATTTCCTTATGCCCACCAATGCATCTCTTTTTTTCATTCAATTCAGGTGTATTTTTACCAATTAATTAGACATTCATTTTCCTCCATCTTCTATAAGTACTGCTAACAATCTATCTTTGTCTTTTAATTGGTGTTACTTTTTTTATGTGGGGAAATTTTTCTTTCATTTTTATTGGGCTTGTTTCTCAATACATTATGTACTCCTTGAGAATTTCATGAATCTTATTTGTAGCTCGAAAGGGTATGTGGTAGCTTTAAACAAAACTCTCTTAAATTACATCAAAGTTGGAGATTATCATTCACCACAAGATAAATAACTACATGAGAATCATACTCCATCCACAGTGTATGGGAATTTTGTAAAAATTGAGAGATTTGATTCATATGTAGAAGGACCTACAAGGTAATGTACTTCCATGATAGCTTTGTAACTGTTGGTAAACAAATTTGTCATGGTAAAAATGGCCCAGCAGAATCTATGTGACAAACTATTCACAACAATTGGATAGGCCCTTGGTATGCAACCTTCCTCTGCATTTAAAGGGGCAGCTCACTCGTATGATGTAATTTTGAAGATTTCAAATAAAAGTGAAATTAAACTTTAAAAGATCAATAGAAATCCATTGATGATGAATGCACTAGATGACTTCAAAGCTTTCCCAGACTAACTCAAACTATTAATTATAATAGTCAAGATCTACACTTGAGAATTATAGGTAGCACAATATTGATGCAAGGATTCAGAAACATTTGCACAATACCATGAAAATGCTCACTGCAAAGAGAATCAATATTTCTATCAATTTAGATTCAAAGGAAGAGAACTCAAATTGCAGGTTCCTTTATTTTCCTACACTAAGAACCTGAGAGGATTTTTTTTAAATTACAAACACAAAATCTATACACACTTTCCAAATATTATCTTCTGATCATAATTTTAGCATAGTATTCCCTTTTTCTAAAGTCCAAAAGGTCCCTTTACAAAGCCAATATGATTCCTTTTATAGGCATCAAGGTTAAGAACTACACCTTTGTGGTTGATAACTACTTCTCTATGGTTAATTAACCTTTACAAAATTAACCACGTATGATTTGGAACTTATACCTCACATCTTGAATAATCAATTTTTATCGATCTCCTTTTGCAAATACCTTAATCAGGTTCTTGTCCATAGTAAGTTTGTTAAGTGTTAATGTTCTAGTTTTATCACTACAAAGCACATCTATCCCAGGCATTTCCTCAATAGTAGTCATCCTTTTTGTAATAGCACCCTTCTAAGAAAGCTGATGTGAACCAATGGCCATAGTTATGAAAAGAATAGTGGGCATTGCAATTGGAATCCCACCAATTAGAAGCACTAATAGATTATCAATTCTAGGTCTATATGGCTGATGCTGAATTGGATATTGAACTATAATTTAAATTATCATGCCCACAATAGCTATAACCATAGCTTCAATTTTTCCTTGCTTGCAAGTTGATCTAGAGTAAACCCTAACACCGAGATTTTTAGTCACAAGTAATGATTCTCTAGTTAGTGCATACTGGTCAATCTTTAAAGGGTCTCCTCCTAGTAGTTGAGCATTTGCAAGAACAATATATTCAAGTTTAATGCTAACTATGTCTTCAAGAACTAGATAGGCATAATCTTCTTCACTCCAACAATCATCTCTTGAAACCTTTTCTTTTGGAGCTGATCAGGCCATTAGTGATGTAGCTGCGTTGCCAACATTATTCTCTTCAATAAAACTTATAGTGGAGTTGATGATGAGCAATGTTATGATACCAAAAATATCTTGCCAATCAAGAGGGTTCCCTCCTCCATTTTCCAAGGCAATGGCCATGATTGTTGTAGCTTCCATCCATGATAAGGGATTCCACATAAAGCCAAGAAACTTGAGAAACTTACTTTGTTTTTTCTTCAAGCTTGTTGTATCCAAATATCTTCAACCACTCATCCACTTCATTGGAGGTCAAACCTTCCCTAATACATCTAAGATTTTTTAACACCTCCTTAATGGGCATGTTTTCCAAATCAATAGCTTCTTTGTTGATCATTTCAAGACTGCTATCCGTGTCTGATAATTATATAAAGAAAATATAGCGCCAAGTCCTTCTTGTTGGTATTATCTTTGAAACAACCTTTCCTCATGTGAAATACCTTGGTTGTTGTAGAATTATGTGTTGTAGGCTAAGATGATGTGTGTGGGAATCCTTGCCGCACATGATATAGCCAGTGCTCGCTTTAGATATCTAACCATTTGATGAATTTGAATCTCAACTCCTAGGATTCTTAATGGTATTGTGAAATTTCCTCCCACTTAATCAAGACCATGGGAGTGCATATTGGAATGCTCTGTATAGAATGAATTCTCTATAATGACCCTGAGCTTGTCAAGTATTTCGTCAAACAGTTTACATGTTATGTCCATGCTCACTACATCTCTTTCGAGGCATTATATCAAATGACTCGAGACTGTATTTGTAACTCCACCATTCACATACACATCTTCTTTGTGACTTGCTTATGAGTGGCAATAATCTGATAGTCAACTTTTATACATTAAACCATCATGGAATTTGATATATTGCAATAGAAATCTAGTATGTGAAGCAAGGATAAAGGCACACTTTGAATAAGTTTTGTCAACACAAGCTTTAGTAGTGATTGTGGTCTTCTACATTGGATGAACAACATCACTTAACTTCTATGTGCATTTGCATTATCTCCAAATTGTTTGAACCATCTCATGATCCAAATGATGTCTAAAGTGGGCCAAGCATTCTTTCAAGTAGCTATCACATCTTCTTCTTTATATCTGATCAAGGTGCCACAATATCCAAACTCTCACATAGTGAATTTAATTCATTTGAAACTGATCTAATAACACCATCCGATGTGTCATTGGCTGGATAGAGGAAATTATTGAGGTTGATATGTCAAGAAAGTCACATGCTCAGGTTGTTGGCTATTACTTCTATATTCAAATACCTTTCAGCTCTTAGAAATCAAAATATCGTCCATTGAATAAGTGGGTTGAGAGCATTTCTAACTCAGACACTTTTTCTTTGACTTTGGATAATCCCCATTGTCTCTACCTTTCATTTTATTTACATTTATCAACTGAAAGGTTCATTACTATCTCAAAAATACATGTTTTGAACCTCTAACCTTAACCATTTTGGATGAGAGGTTAAAGTTAATGGTTTGGAATACATTTTTTGGAAATTTATCTTAACCTTTTCTTTGATGGAGAGGTTCAGATTTCAAAGTGAAACACATGTTTTGGACACCAAACCTTAACCTTTTTAAAGGTTAATATTTAAAGTTAATGGTTCAAAATATGTATTTTGACTCTCAAACCTTAACCTTTCAAAAAGTTAATGGTTAATGATTTGGTTGAAAATACGTATTCCAGTGTCTTTCGTTAACCATTGATAATTTGAGACTCAAGAAAAAAAATTCAAAAATTAGAAGTGCAGGGTAGAGCTGGTGATTAGTCGAAGGATTTGAAATCATGTGACTACCAAGAATTGGATAAGTCTTTGAACATTTAAAGATTGAATTTTTATGTCCTCTTGCACATTTTGATTGAATTTTTTTTTTGAAATTTGGGTATGATAAATACTAGGGCAATAGTAACCTACAAGTTTTGTCAGCCCAATAAAAAGACAAATGTAAGCTCTTTTTTTAATGTAAATATACTTGCAAGATTTGATGGAGAGATTCATCGAAGGGAAAATCTCCAATAGTAACCTACAAGTTTTTTTGGCCCAATAAAAAGACAAATGCAAGCTCTTTTTTTAATGTAAATATACTTGCAAGATTTGATAGAGAGATTCATGGAAGGGAAAATCTCCAACAATAACCTACAAGTTTTGTTGGCCCAAAAAAAGACAAATGCAAGCTATTTTTGTAATGCAAACATACTTGCAAGATTTTGATGGATAGATTCATGGAGTGGAAAATCTCTAGGGAGTTCACTCATGCTTTAACTACATGTGTATTCTCTACAAATCTAAAATGTCAGAACTTTGCACTCAACAAGACTTGATCCCTGATGGGCTCTTTGCAAGCCATTCAACTTCACCAGTAGACCAAGGGCTCATTGACTTTATGTTTGATTTCCATCAGGTAAATTGAGCATTTTCATGTCCTTGGATTTCCTGATTTCTTTGAGCCATGTGAAATCTCAATAAAATCATTTTGTTATATCATAAAAGCATTTCATTATATGCTTACTTTGTTATGATTACTTACCAGAGAAAATTTAGGTTCTTTGCATTAGTGGATATAATTACTTACTAGTTTAAATGGTTAATTAGACTCTTAGAATAAATGCATTGTTTGAAAATTATAAATGAAAAATAAAATAATAATAATTCTTAATTTTTTTTTGAAAATTATAAGTGAAAATGAGATAATAAGAATTCTTGACAAAACAAATTCCATTCGATGTACTATGTTTTTTCATTTATTTAAAACTAGGAATCAATACAATTTTAGAGACCCGTTAGGAAAATATTTCTTATAGAAAAGTATTCAAAATAGAAGTCTTATGTAAAATATTTTAAAATTTTATAAATATGAAAATTAAAATTATATTGATAAAAAAAATTAGAAATAGAATGTTAATTTTGAATTCATACTAAGTTGATTGTTTAAAATAAATATCTAACTCTATAAAATATATTAAAATAGAATATGTTTGTAATCAAATAATCATATTCCACCTATTTTCAAATGACTATTTTAACTTTTATTTGAGTTTCATGAAGAAGATTTCATTCTTATTATCTAAAATTTAGAAATTGAAATTAACCATAATCATATATATAGTTTAATATTCAAATATAATTGTATATGAAAAGAGTTTTAGCTAATTTTAAATTTTAAAACTAATATTAATACATTATTAATATTAGGGTTTGGTCATATCTGGTTTTAAATCAAATTATAGTTGTGATTATGGTTAATAAGAGTTATAATTAAAATTATGTCTATAATTATTTCATATATATATATATATATACATATATATATATATATATATACATATATATATATATATATATATACATATATATATATATATACATATATATATATATGTATACATATATATATACATATATATATATATACATATACATATATATATATATATATATATATATATATATATATATGTATATGTATATATATATATATATATATATATATACATATATATATATATATACATATATATATATACATATACATATATATATATATATACATATATATATATATACATATATATATATATATATATACATATATATATATATATATACATATATATATATATATATATACATATATATATATATATATATATATATATGTATATATATATATACATATATGTATATATATATATATACACACACACACACACACACACTTTACTAAAACTTAACACCATTACAACTTTGCTTCTACCCCCTCAATTGCTGGTATTGGTAAGACTGCACTTTCTCTTCTTCTACAACCCTCTAGGTGGGGGTGTCATTTGCCTCCAAGGTTTATGGTGCTAATGTTAGCTCTCCTGCCCCTTTGGCTCCTAACATATCCTATATGTTAAAAGGAAATGTGGTTAATATTCCTGATGTGATCCTTGAGAAAATGATTAAAGAGTTGGAACTTACTGTGGTTGGGCATTTCTTTCCATTCAAGCCTTCTATTGATATGCTCAAGAAATGAGATTCCTTCTACATGGTCTTTAAAAGGAAATGTCAAGATTGGTGCCCTAGTCAACAATATTTTTCTCTTCTCCTTTTGCAATGATGAAGATATTACTTATATTCTCAATAATGGGCCTTGGTCCCTTCAAACTAATACAAAGCACACACTTTCCATTTATAAAAGGAAATCTAAGCTAGAGACTCCTTCTAGAGTTTTGTAATTTTGAAGTCTTTAAAGTTATAGAAGTATCCTTTGGTTCTCTTCTTTTGGTTGAAATAATCACAGAACAAAAATTAAGGCTTCTGTATGCTAGGATTTGTGTGAGTGTCAAAGTCAATAGACTCTCACTATGTTTATCTCTCTAGAATTCAAGTTGGGAACCTTTGAGTATGAGAATGCAAAAATGTACTACAACAACTGTAAAAGGTTTGGACACCAGAGGATTTCCAAGTAGTCCTCACCCCTCCCTATTGGTAAAGACCCCTCCTTTGTCTCTATTCACCTAATGCTTGCCCCTAATGAACCCTTCTAGCTCTTCAGTCTATCGTATGGATAATCTTGTGATTGTGATTCCTTCCAGCACATTTCTAAATCATTCTTCGTAGAAGATCCTTGATCAGGTGGCCAGGAAAGCCCTAGTTAACTCATCTACCTTTGGCCTAGGCTCTCCTTCCTTCTCTAACATCCCCAATCTAGCTCTTAGATCAAATATCTCTATGGTCTCCACTCCTTCATCTTCTCCACCTGACCTAGAAGTTGTTAGTACTTTTTGATCTAGGGAGCAACTAAAACCCCTAAAAGTTACTTTTACCACTTGCTCGTTAAAGGAGCTAAAAGATAATGAAGAAATTTTTGGAAGAGTGCAAATGGAATATTGTGGAAAGAAAGATTTAAAAAAGAGAGTAAGATAAACCTACAAAGGGACTTTCAACTTAATTAAGGTCCCACTAATGCTACCTCCAATATTCATACCAGCGACTTTGAAAGGAAAAAAAAGGACTAAAAAAAGGGACCTACAAAGTTAAAGGCAGATCAAGAGATTCAGAATGTTCTCATTAACATAGCGTGTCAAGAGCTGGTTCCAACTAATTTTTTTAAATGCGAGCCTTTTCTAGGAATATAGGAGGTCTGAATAACACTACAAAGTAGTGTATCCTCAAGTGTAATCTTAAAGAAACCAAATTCTATATGATACTTATCCAAGAAACTAAGATGCAATAGGAGTGTTTTGATAGAATGGAAAGTCATGTTGGACCTAATATAGAATGAATCTCTATGGATTCTCATGGTGTGTCAGGAAGTTTAGCTATAATGTGGCAAAATAATAAAATCTCAAGTACTTTGATCTACTTGTCTCCTAACTCTATTATTTTATGTTGTCATGATATTTTAGCTAGGTGGTCTAGGAATTTGGTTAGTATTTATGCTCGTAATAACAAAGGAAAAGGGAAATAGCTTTGGTCCTACCTTGATAACCAAATGGGAAATAACCTATATCCTTCAAAGAAGATATGGGGAAATGAGGATTATTTTGAAAGTATGTCTAATTGGGGAGTGTTTACTGGATTAGGGTTTCATTGATTTAGATCTAGTCATTTCTAAGATTACTTGGACCAATAGTAGAAAAGTGAGTAGAATGATATAGGTTAAATTGGATAGATTCACCCTTTCTTCTAATTAGACCAATCAGGATGACTTTCTCCTTACTACTAAAACAAGCACTTGTTTTGATCACAATTCTTTACTTCTCGAATGGAAAATGTGTAAAAGGTTGGTTGACCCTTTAAGTTTTGAAGATATGAGGTTCTCACACTAGAGCCTTAAATACCTTATCTAGGATTTCTAGAATACTAGAGTGTTTAGCTTCCCTATGATCAACCTCTACACTAAACTTAGTGAGATAAAAGGTAAAGTTAAGACATGAAAAAAAAAACTCATTTGATAACCTATTTGAATGGAAAGAAGGATCTCATTAAAAAAATGGAAAAACTTCAAAATAAAATGGAGATAGACTATGAAGATGAAGATGAGGGAAGAACTAAAAGAATCCTTGGAGAACAATGGCTAAATATTTCTAAACAAGATGAGGTGTTCTATAAGCAAAAATCAAGGATTCAATGGCTCATCGAGGGTGACAAAATACTAGATTTTTTCATGAATCTACTATGAAACATAGATGTGAAAATTCAATTATCCTTCTAATTAAGGAAGATCACATGATAGTGGTGGAGGAGGATGACATAAATATGGAGGAAGTTAATTATTTTACAAACAAAGGGTCTTCCAACTCTATAGAAGACCCTAGAAATCTACTTAACTATATTCTAGAGCTAGTATCTAATGAGGATAACCAAACCCTAATGAGAAATGTAAGTAAAGATGAAGTGAATTTGGATGACTTCTCCTTTCAAGACTTTAAGTCCCCTAGCCTTGATAGGTTCCCTCATTTCTTCCAAGAGTACCCAGATATCACGGAAGAGGTGGTTTTCAAGGTTGTTTGTCACTTTTCTAGAATTGGTCAGCTTGCTAACGACATGAATAATAATTATATTGCCTTAGTTCCCAAAAAAGAAAACCCCTATCCTCTTTTGGATTATAGGCCCATAAGAATCTATCACAATACTTATAAGATTTTTGTCTAAAGTGATTGTTGATAGACTTAGACCTATCCCTGGAAAACCAGTTTCCAAGGAACAAGAAGGGTTTGTGGAATGTAGGAATATTATAAAAATGATTATCACCACTCATGAATTTTTTCATACTATAAAATCTAAAAATTTACCCTTAATGACTCTTAAATTTGAAATTCCTATAGCCTATAATAGGGCCCATTGTAATTTTTTGGAGGAAGTGTTGAAGAGATTTGGATTTAAGTGAAAGCTTTTCAAGATGATGAGCTTTGTGAAAACCATGAAGTATGTTGCTATGATCAAAGTGGCTCCTACTATATTATTTTCTATGGGAATTCATCTTATAAAAGGAGACCCTTTATCACCCTATATTTCTATTTTACCTTTCGTGGTCGTTGGAAGAAATCTTACCAAACTTAGTGGAAGAAATGCTTTGAAAGGTATCAAAGTTGCTCCTATCCTTGTCTCCTCAATACACCAACAATCTATCGATCACACAATCATATTTGATGAAGCTCAAATGTGGGATGTTGAAAGATGGAAGATGCTTCTAAATGATTATGCTAATATGTCATCCAAAAAATATTTTGAGAGTAAGATATTCCTCTTTAATACCATTAGTACACTATGCAATATCCTCTATTCTAGGCATCTACCTTGGGCTCCCTATTTCTCTTAAGAATCCTTTCTAATATTTTTGAAACAAGATTATGGAGAGTTTCTAGAAAAAAACTTGTGGGATGGAAAGAAAAAATCCTCAACCGAGAGGGAAAATTACAACCCTTTAATGCCTACCTCAAGAGAATCCTTCACTATTTAATGTCTATGGAATTTATGACAGAAAAAGTTGCTAAAAGCTTGGAAAAATATATATAAGCACTTTTTATGGGCTAGAACTGAGAAGAAAAGGGAAATGGCCCTAGTCAAATGGGATATGGTTTGTAAACCCTTGGCTCAAGGTGGGATAGGAATAAGTAAATTAAGAGAAATGAATAGATACCTTCTTACTAAGATAAGTTGGTAGGTTATTCTATACACTTTTAAAAAATTAGAGTTGATTTTAGATTACTTTATTGCAATTTATGCCCAGTGCATGAACACATATCATAATTTCTAGATGGAGTCACTTCAAAAGATTATAGAATTTTTTTTTTGAAGTATTAGGTAGTAGCCAAAAGAGATGAGGAGTTGACTGTAGTTAACAAAAAGGCTAAAGAATCAACCTGAGGTAACCTCCCAATTATCTACCCTATGAAATTTTAGACATCAAAAAGAAAAATATATCCATAGAGTATTAGTTAACTATACTATTAGTCCTTAATCTAGTGTTCATAATTAACATAAACATAAAAACTAAACCCCCAAAGGGTGACAAGTTCCTAGTATTGAGCATAAAAAACTTTTGATAAAAAACTAGAACTAGGGCTAGCTTCACTCTTCCTTCCCTTGCATGTCCTCTTTTTTAGGAGCATCCTTGTTTGCATCCTCCCACTCCACCTTAACTGGTTTATCTAGGATGGTCTTTAGCTAGCCCTCCACCAAAAACCCTATATGGATCAGGTGGTCTCAATAGTTTTATGTAGGTCCTTCTCCTCCCTATGAGCCTAGAAGAATTATAAGGTTGTGGTTGCAGAGTACATGAACTTGGTGGAAAACTCCACCAAAGTATCAAATATTTGCAAGATACTAGTTTGATTGTTAGCTACGTCCTTTATAGACTGCTCCAGCTTTTCCAGTCTTGTCTTACTATGACCATGATTCCCTTTCTTCCTGATAACTTTGTTGGTTTTCTTCCTAAGGGAAGTGATATCCTACCACACCCCCCCACTTCTAGTTGGTGTAGCCTTCATAGTGTAATAGATATAGGAAGGGCTAAGAGGGCTGGGGGGTGGCTTGTTAACCTGAATCTCTTCTTTCTAGCAAGGTTTCACATCACTATCAGAAAACTTAGAGGGGGTCTTAAATTTTTCTAATTGGAGATGTTTAGTCGTTCTAAACTTATGTTAATAAGTTGTTGTAGCTAGTCTTTCTAGGCTATTAGTTGAGGAACAAGTTGATTTCTCTCATTCTTGTGAAACATTAAAAGCTTCCTATATTATATATAAGTGATGAAATAATAAATTATACTTTAATGTGCAATATTGGATGAGTTCTAGTAGATAGTGTTATGGATGTCCGAAAAAAATAATTCCAACAAATTTGTGGATTTATGGCAATACAGTATTGTATAGGTAAAAGTTGATAGTTGATACTATAAACAACTACACACTAAAATATAAATTAAGTGGTAGTTTAAGAGAATCACTTAATTTTAAAGGTGCTCTTGTTGTACTTGCCGTAGGCTAGTACTATTGCATTCAGTTTGCAAGACTACTCAATTAGTTTAACAACAATCCACCAATCACAAAAAATGATTTTCTAATTATTAAAATCTTTCTAAAGCTTTGCTATTAATTTATAAATTTTATATTTTATAAAAAAATTATGATTGGTTGAATAGAATTTGTGTTATAAGAGCCCTTTTTTTAGAGGTTCTCCATATTGCAATATTTTCAGCTAAAATTTATGATAGAAAACATGGTTAATATAAATTGTGAAGTTATTTTGCACAAAATCAAATAGTATATTGAATTAATATGATTATTAGTTTTTCTCCACATTTAATCTCTATTTAATATGTTTTACTAAATATTAACACTACGCTTCACTTTTTTTAACACACTCATCCTAAATTCTGAAACACCTTTTACTCTCATTATATTATACTATTTGTCTATGAACCATTAACTTATATTATTAAATTATTATTTTAATTAGTGAAGTATTATAAAATAAAACCAAAATTATATTATACATAATTTTTTTACTATAATTATAATTAACGAAAAGTACATGCCACTGTGTGGCACTTGTTGTTTTAATTAATTGAGAAAGTGTAGGAATATATTAAATAGAGAAGTGTATGAATTAGTGAATTATTAAATTCTTTCTATAATGACATGTCACTATTCATAGAACTCAATCAAACCTTCAATTGCTATTGCTAAATGATGAACATGTAAACTCTTGCTACTAATCAAATCATAATGTGCAACTTACTATTATCATGTCTCCAAATTGAAAGTGCACAATGGATTATGTTCTTTGAGATCTTTATTGGTCATTAAATCATCTTCCCTTGAATCAAATGCATTCTTTGATTCATATTGTTGGGCTGAATGTGGATGAGAATAATCTCTAGATTATGTTTTAATTTTATTGCACATTACTATTCAAAGTACATTTAGACTCTTTCATGTATATGGGTGTAAGCTAGAAATTTTGGAGGGATATAAATGGATACAATGTGTTTTGTTTATTCCTATCTATCAGTTTTGAATAGAATGGATATAGTGTGCATTATTTCATTGATAAGAAAATCTGGTTTTAAAAGTGATTTGGCCAAATCTATTCTATTTTACTGCATATGTGTAGATATGTTGTTATTTCATTTTACTACATATGATTAGATATGTTCTTAATGTGTAGATATGCTAGTTACTTTTTATTGCCTCTTCCACATTCCTTGATTAGTCTACTTAGACATATGTGGAAAGTAGTATGTTTCATGGATACACTAGATCCATCTAATCCTCTTGTTCCAAATTTCTAGGATTGTCTTGCCAAGGGCGGAGCATTCTTCATGTCAAGAATGACTCCCAGGGAGCTAAACACTATGGAGGTAAAAGAACCTAGGTCATACTCTCATCTTAGATAGTGGATGTACAATGTTTGATGGTTGTGGAGAATGGGACTTTCAGATGGACCCATGCTTCACATGTTTCAAGCAAGTTAGTTTTAAAACTCGTCTTGAAGTGAGGTAGTGCATAAAATTTTTTCATTGGTGTAGTTAATCATTTGATGCATCAATTGTTATATTGTACAACCAAACATATAGTTCTTTTATTTTTATTGTTATGTGATGGATGTATGATGTTTAGGTCAACATCATCAAATTGACATCCTAATTGTTTAATTAAGAAGCAATAATTTTATCTATAATTTTGAATAAAAACATGGATAACTAATTGATAATCTTGATTATAGTTTTATTACTTAAATGGTTGAATAGCCAACTAGGGTTTTCTTATTTTCAATTCTGCATATCTCACATATTTGATGATGTGGCTTTGCTTAGTAGGACATGGTTGTTACATTTTGGTAAGATAAAAAAATAATTCGCCTCAATAGATCCCACAGTGGGTTGTAATTTGGATGGCTTGGATGTTGTTGTGTTAGTTGGATATGGCTTGGTTTCTATGCTAGTTGGTTCTTTTGTTGTCATTTTTTTGGACAAGATGCCATAAAAATGCATACTAAAACATTAATTATGTCATTTAAATCCATAAATAATAATTAAAATAAAAAATAAAATATCATTTAGGATAAAGAATTAAAATATTAAAAGTAACCATTGACTTTTCTTTTTAAAATAGCTAAATTCAAAATTAATACTATTGTAAATTCTTCCAATGCAATTTTGAATCCATTGAAAGTAGTACTTTATAGAAATTTATTTTCTAGTTTATATATTTACAAAACTAAAAATTCATATAACAAAAAAAAACAACCATATAAACTAAGGCTGAGATAAGGACATACACAAATCCAGTGTATAGAAATTCACACACAAAAGTAAAGGTCTAGGGGAATTAGGTAAGTAAACCAAACAAGCCAATTATATGATAAGGAAAAAATTATATTTAAGAAATCACCCACAAAAAAATTTAAGAGCAAAAATAATGTCTTGTAAAATACACTTATGTGGGCCCAAAAAAAGGAAAATTATATAAGGAGAATATATCTATGAACCGAAATTCTTGCTATATGAAGGTTAAGGAGAAAAGTTGAAGATCTAGAAATTTAAACATACAGTTGTATTTACTGTCAGCCAAAAGTTAAAAAAGAAAAACAATACCCCTCACTATATGTAATTTCTAGCTTATGGGTCATGAAAAATATAACATAAAAACTTAGGAAATCCCTAGATAGAGATGAACCCAAATCCTCTGTATAAAAAATCACTAAGTTCAATTAGGGTTAAGAAAAGAAAGACACAAAGAGATAAAGATCACCCACACCCATTAGAATTCAGCAACAAAATTTAAGAGACAAGAGGTTTACTCCATATAGTTCTATAAAATAAATTATTTTGTGGACCATAATAACAAAAATGTCAAAAAATCTAATGAAATATGATAAGGCCATGACAAGGATGACCCCAAATTTAATGTATAGAAAATTACAAACTTGTATTATAGCTAAGCTAAAAATTAAAAAGTTTGCTATATATAATAATGTAAAATATACTCTTTTGTCTTCTACATAGAAATAGAGCAATCATATTTAATTGATAAACATCATATACCACTTGATTCATAAGTATTAAATAGTCAAGCTTAAATAATTTTTTTTCTAAAGAATAACTATAAATTAAAGGAAACAATTGAAAAGAAAAGGTCAAATTAAGGGCGAACTCAACTCTTATGCATTGAAAATAATGCACCTCGTTGAAGGTTAAGGAAAAAAGTTGAAAATCTAGAAGGTAGTGAGAAATTAATCACAACTTTTAAAAAATCAACCCTAAACCTAAAAGTTTGCTCGGCACTCACAATTGCCGAGTGACAGTTTTGCTCGGTAAACACTAAGAAATCGAGTGGTGGGAGAGTTTACCGAGTGAGCTCAGTAAATGAAGAAAAAAAATTCGGTAGCCAAAGGATGCCAAGTGAGCTTGGTAGTGTGATTACCGAATGTCATTCGGTAGCCACAGGAGGGTGGAGCTTGGTAGAAGAAAGCTCCGAATGAAGTCCACTGTAGGGAGGAGCTCGGTAGAAGACATTACCGAGTGAACTCAGCTTGAACTGCAGATGACTTCTACCAAAAAAAAAATACCGAGTGACAAAACTATAACATGAACTCCTTCACCATTAAAACTAGAGAGCCAAAACTTGAAGCTTTCAAATAAACTTTTCAAAATGGAAGGAATAGAAGAAGAAGAACAATGGATTCAAGTATGCCTTCTTGCTTTCTATTCAACTTAGATTAAATCATTACAAAATTTGAGAGCATTCAACTTCAACCAGAAAACCCTAAAGTAACCCTAAAACTTCAAATTGAAAAACTTCAAACTTACAGCTCTAATGGCTACATACTACAATGCTTGGAGTAATCACTGCTTCAACAGGTCGAATCAAACAAAAAACTATGAACTTACAAGATGACACAAAGAAACATGTGCAACTATAGTCATGAAATAAACTTTCTCTGTCCTTGCAACAAACTAGATCTGCTAATCACTTTCTCTACAACTACTCTCTACTGTACAACTTTAACTTCTTCTTTGCCTGTCTCTTGAATGAATGAATCAAACATTCCTTTTGTCTTACTTGCAAAATTTTTTCCTCCTCATTTCTGAATCTGAAAAACTCACCTACCCATAATAATTTTTTTGAAAGTTTAGGGGTGGTAGGTGGGCGTTTGGCTCCAAGGGAAAATGACTAAATGCAATAAATATTCTAAAAGAGGTACAATTTTCTAAAATACAGTATACTGTTGGCCAAAAGCTCAAAAAGAAAAACAATACCCTTCTTATAAATAAGGGGTTAGCCAGACATAATTTGAAGCTTATCATACCATGAGGCAGTGATCATCTTTTGTGGATCTTGAATTTCCATCCGCATCAAGTCTCCTATTTTGAAACTCCACATCATCCATGGCGATGGAAGGAAAAGTGCAACTGAAGAGCTCAAATGGTGTGATGTTTGAGGTGGATCAGAGCATGGCAATTGTGTTTGCAAAAGTTAGGGAATTGATTCTGGATGGGGGTGTGGAAAGCATCATCTTGTTGCCTGAGGTACACAGTAAAATCCTAGAAAAGATTATAACATATTGTGCATACCATGTTGAAGCTACCAAGAATGACTTCATTCTGAAGGAGGATGTGAAAAAATGGGATGAAGAGTTCGTGGTGGTAGATGTGTTTACCCATTTTCATCTCTTTGTGGTGTGTAGAGAATTTCATTTCCTTTTGGATAATTAGGGTTAATGAAACAGAAATGAAACTTTTTATTTTTTTAATGTTTTCAACAAACTTTTGTGTTTTTTAATTTCCTTTGACGATTTTCATAATATTTGAAACAATTTGTTTTGCGGTCCTCAAATTTTGGAGTTCATTATTTCAAGTTTGTTCAAAATATTTGAGATCTCTTAGAGTTTTTGTTGTAGAGGATATGTTTAATTGGTGTATCTTTTGTAGCAATATTCTTTATAATATATTTTTACTAAAATTAGTTTCTATTGAAACTATAAGTTGTTATTAATATTTCCTTATTGTGGTCAGGCTCCATTTCATCTCAATATAAAGAACCTTTTTGACTTAATGGTTTCCACAATAGCTAACATGGTCACAAGAAAAACCCAAGAAGAGATACAAGAGGCATTCAACATAGAGAATGATATACTCCTGACAAGAGGGGGCAGTAAGACATGAAAATTTGTGGGCTTTTTGTGAGAAATATAAGCTAAAAAGTTTTAACTCACAACTCAACCCTAAACCTTAAAATTTTACTTGGTGCTCACAATTGCCGAGTGTCAGTTTTGCTCAGCACTTGAATGTGCCGAGTGGCAATTTTCTCAACACCAATAGATGTCGAGTGATAGGCAACAGATGTTGAGTGATAGGAAGTAGGTGTCGAGTGAGCTTGGCACTTGAAGAAAAATGTTCAGCACAAGAAGAGAAATGCTTGGCACAAGAAGAGCTCGACACACACACAGGAAATGCTCAGCACCAATGGATGCCGAGTGAGCTCGGCTCCAACTAAGAAAGAAGATGCCGAGTGTTCTGTTTCAAACTTAAAAATTATAACTTAGGAAATATTTCAATGTGAATTCTTTCACCATTAAAACTAGAAAGCCAAAGCTTTAACCTTTCAACCAAACTTGTCAGATGCAATGAATAGAAGATGAAGAACAATAGGTTAAGTATGCTATTTGCTTTCTATTCAACTGAGATTTAAACTATTACAAAATTTAGGAGCATTTGGCTTCAACTATAAAAAACCCTAAAATGGTAAAACTTCAAACTTTCAATAAACTTTAAACCTAAAACTCTAATGGCTACATATAATGGTGCCTAGAGAAATTACTACTTCAATAGGACAAAACTAAACAACAATAAACTCATAGAGTGAACAAGGGCAAACACGTGCAACTGCAGGCACAAACTTCTTTCCTTCCTCCTTCTCTGCTCAGCTCTGCAACTTCTCTCTTATCTACTTGATCTGAAAAACTCTCTAAATGAATGAATAATACATTCCTTTTGTCTTCTGACCTAAAGAAATTTTCCCTCTCATTTCCAAATTCAAAAATCTCACCTACCGCATTCATGTTTTCTATATGTTCTACTGGTCGTCAAGTGGCAGGTGGGCATTTGGCTCCAGGGGCAAGACAACCACCATATTAAATATTCCAACACTCCCCCTTTGTCCTGAGCCAAACAAAACAAGGATCACAGCTAATCCATATCAACTACACTAAGACATTCTCTTAGGTCTACAAAAGATAAAATGCCTAATGGCTTTGTGAAAATGTCTGCTAGCTACTGCTCAGACTTGCAAAAAACCATCTTGATATCCCCATTCTCCACTAGCTCTCTGATAAAGTGATATCTGATCTCAATATTCTTGCTTCTCCAATTGAAGACTAGATTCTTGGACAATGCAATTGATGAGATGTTTTCACAATAAATTGTGGTTCCACCCTCTTGCCTTTCATTCAAATCTGTCAAGATTCTCCTTAGCCAAATTGCTTGACATGCTACTGAATTTGCTGCAATGTATTCAGCCCTTTCTATAGATTGAGCAACAATAGGTTGCTTCTTGGATGCCCATGAAATTGCACCTGATCCCATATGAAACATGTATCTAAAAGTGCTCTTCTTGTCATCTAAACTTTCAGCCAAATCACTATCAATACAACCCACCAACTTGAAATCATCATTTGTAGTATACAAAATTCAAAATCCCTTGGTACCTTTCACATACCTTAGGATCCTCTTTCTTGCTTGCCAATGGGAATCTTTTGGTGTTTGCATAAATCTAGAAATTAGACTTACTTCATGCATTAGGTTTGGCTGAGTTGCAGTCAAATACATTAAACTTCCAACCATACTCTTGTATAATGTTGCATCCACTCTCTTGCTAGAGTCTTCCTTGCTCAAATTCAAACCTATTGTTGTTGGTGTGGGGGCTGCCTTACTATTCTACATTTTAAATCTCTCCAATATCTACCCTGCATACTTTTCTTGAGAGATGAAGATGCCATCATGCATTTGTTTTACTTCTATGCCTAGAAAGCATTTCAAGAGACCTAGGTCTATCATTTCAAATTCACTTTTTATGGCCTCTTTAAATTCACCAATTAGAGCCTTATCATTACTAGTAAAAATCAAGTCATCTACATACAAGACAACAATCAATACATTACCATCCGCTACCTTGATGTAAAGAGTGGGCTCACCATTGCTTTTGCAAAAGCCATTGCTCATCAAATATGAGTCGATCCTACTGTACCATGCCCTTGGAGCTTGCTTGAGGCCATAAAGAGCTCTCTTCAATCTATGTACTTTGTTCTCTCCACCTACAACTTCATAATTAGGTGGCTGCTCCACATATACTTCTTCCTTCAATACACCATTTAGGAAGGCAGATTTCGCATCCATTTGATATACCTTCCATTTGTGCTGAGTTGCAATTGCTATGACAGCATGCATGGTTTCCATTCTTGAAACCGGGGCATAGGTCTCATCATAGTCTCTTCCATACTATTGTTTGTAGCCCTTGACTATCAACGTTACCCTATGCCTATCAATCTTGCCTTCAGCATTGCATTTGGTCTTATAGATCCATTTCACTCCAATCACTTGCTTCTTGGGAGGAAATTTAGTTAGCTTCCATGTCTCATTCCTTTCTATGGCATCTATCTCCTCATACATGGCCTTACACCATTTCTTCTCCTTAATAGCTTCTTCAAAATATATTGGATCACTATGAGAAAATAATGCAAAATTAACACTCTCATCACAATCTTCATACCTTTCATCTTGGTATATCTCCCTAAGACTCTTTTTCTTTCTTGGTAACATGGAGGAGAGTATGGGATTAGAATCTTCGTTGCTGTTGCTTTGTTGAGTAGCTCGATCTTCACTGGTACTTGGCACTAACACTCAGTCATGCCTAGAGGAGCCTAGCAATGTCTGAATCTGCTTGCCTTTTCTTCTATTTGCTCCTTCTTCTTGCTGTTCATCAACATCTTCTTCACTCATAATTGGCATTTTACTAGCAGTGCTTGGTGACTCATTAATTGAACCATACCAAGACTGAGTTTCAAGAAATTCCACATCTCTTGAAAGAGTCATGTTGTTGTTCAATGGGTCATACAATCTATATGCCTTTGATTCTGGACTGTACCCTGTGAAAATGCATTTCACTCCTTTGTCATCCAATTTCTACCTTTTCTCTTTAGTCACATGTGCATATGCAACACATCCAAACACCCTTAGGTGTTCAACTGTCCATCTTATTCGTGACCAAGCTTCCATTGGAATTCTGTCACGGATTGCCTTTGTAGAACACCTATTAATTAGATAAACTACTGTTGCCATAGCCTCTCCCCAAAATTTAGTTGGGAGACCTTTCTCTTTCATCATGCTCCTTGCCATTTCAACAATGGTCATGTTCTTTCTTTCAGCCACTCCATTCTGCTGTGGTGTATAGCTAGCTGTGAGCTCTTTCTTTATGCCATGTTTCCTGCAAAAGTTTACAAAAGAATTGGGTATACTCCCCTCCTCTATCTGATCTTAGGACCTTGATATAGTGTCCACATTCTCTTTCAGCCTAGGCTTTAAATTCTAAAAATTTATCAAATGCTTCAGATTTATTCTTTAAGAAATACACCCATGTCTTACGACTGAAATCATCAATGAATGTCATAAAATATGTACTCCCCCCAATGGAAGTAACTTGCATAGGACCAAAAAGGTCAGTATGCACTAACTCTAATGGATATCTAGCCCTCCTAGAATTTTTAGAATTAAATTGAAGCCTATGTTGCTTACCCAAAATACAAGGCTCACTCTTGTCACATGAATTTCCTATACGTGGCAAACCTTCTACCATTCTTTTATTTGACAACAAATTTAAACCAGCATAGCCTAGATGACTATACCTGAGGTGCCACAACTGTGAAGGGTCTTCAAACACACTCCTTAAAGCTGATTGTGTGGGAGGTGTAGCATGAGCTTGAGATGAGTAACATGTCTCAATCCTCAAGGGAAACATTCTGTTCTTTTTCATTTGAACTACTACAAGTAGGTTCTTGCTCCCATCTTTTTCATGAATGACACAAGTGTCATTCTCCATCAGCACGTTGTATCCATTTTGAATGAGATGACCAATGCTCATCAAATTGTGCTTCATATTAGGGGCAAAATACACATTTTGTATTTCCTTCTTCTCACCTTTCTTGGTGCGGACCATAATAGATCCTTTTCCCACAACTGGTAGGGTTCCATTGTTACCCATCTTAATTTTTGATATGAAACTCTTGTCAATGAATGAAAACAAGGTTTCATTACCACTCATGTGGTTGCTACATCCACTTTCAAGGTACCAAACCTCAGGGCTTCTTTCTTCACCAACATTACACATGATGAAGGCAACAGCATTGGATCCACTTCCCATATTCACATTAGCCACATTTTCTTGTCCTGACTGATCATTCTGCTTCTTCCAGCATTCACTTGCATAATTCCCATATTTATGATAGTAGTAACATTCTACATTACTCTTATTTCAGTTGTAGTTTTTCTTACCTCCTCTTGAAGTATTTTGTGAGCTACTTGCTCCATCTGCTCTTCTTGAGCTTTCTACTGCAGCATTCCTTTGTCCTCCATTTCCTCGGCCTCTACCTCTTGAGTTCCTTCTTGAGCCATTTCTTCCTCTCCCCCTTCCTTTTGGATTTGACTGAGCCTTGAATGCTTGCTCTTGGGAAGTAGAAGATGTAGATGTATTGATCTTATGCTCATGGGTTTGAAGAGAACCCATCAACTCATCCATTGTCAAAATAGTGAGGTCTTTTGCCTCTTCTATGGTCATGACCAAATGGTCATATTTATGAAGTAAACTCCTCAATATCTTTTCCACTATCCTTTGCTCTTGATAGTATTCTCCATTTGATTTCAATTGGTTAATTACATTGGAGGTCCTTGAACTGAAGTCTACAACTGATTCATTCTCCTTCATCTGAAGGTTCTCAAACTCCCTCCTTATATTTTGTAGCTTTATGGGATGGACTTTATCAATCCCCTTGAAGTTTGTCTCAAGGATATCCCATGCTTCCTTTGCATAATTTGCTGCTGCAATCTTTGGGAATATTGTCTCTGTCATTGCTGATTCAATAAGACTTAATGCCTTTGCATCTTTCCTCCTTGACTCTTTCAAATGAGTCTTTTGTGCATTTGTGAGAGCAGCATACTGAGTTGGGTCTGTCACATCATTGAACCCATTAACTACAAACTCCCACAAATCATTTGCACCCATAATGGTTTTCATTTTCTTTGCAAATGTATCATAATTCTGTCCATTAAATGATGGTGGCTGCTACCATATTTTTCCTGCATCTTTGCCATGATAAATATCCCAAGAAAACAAATTCCCTAACTCACTATGGATGTGGGGCTTCAAAGCTCTGATACCATGTGAGAAATATAAGTTAAAAATTTTTAACTCACAACTCAACCCTAAACCTTAAAATTTTACTCGACACTCACTATTGCTGAGTGCCAGTTTTGCTTGGCACATGAATGTTCAGAGTGGCAATTTTCTCGGCACCAACAGATGTCGAGTGATAGGCAGCAAGTGCAATGTGAGCTCAGCATAAAGAGGAGCTTGACACTTGAAGAAAAATGCTCAGCACAAGAAGAACTTGGCACACACATAGGAAATCCTCAACACCAATTGATGCCAAGTGAGCTTGGCTCCAACTATGAAAGAACATGTCAAGTGTTCTATTTCAAACTTAAAAATTATAACTTAGTAAATATTTCAATGTGAATGCTTTCACCATTAAAAATAGAAAGCCAAAGCTTTAACCTTTCAACCAAACTTTTCAAATGCTATGAATAGAAGATGAAGAACAATAGATTAAGTATGTTTCTTTCTTTCCATTCAACTAAGATTTAAACTATTACAAAATCTGGGAGCATTCAGCTTCAACCAAAAAAAACCCTAAAATGGTAAAACTTCAAACTTTCAATAAACTTTAAACTTGAAACTATAATGGCTACATACAATGGTGCCTGGAGTAATCACTGCTTCAACATGACAAAACTAAACAACAATAAACTTATAGAGTGAATAAGGGGAAACACATGCAACTGCAGGCACAAACTTCTTTCCTTCCTCCTTCTCTGCTCAGCTCTGCAACTTCTCTCTGATTTGCTTGATCTGCAAAATTCTCTAAATGAATGAATAATACATTCCTTTTGTCTTTTTACCTAAAACATTTTTCCCTCTCATTTTCAAATTCAAAAATCTCACCTACTGCATTCATGTTTTCTATATGTTCTGATGGTCATCAGGTGGTAGGTGGGTGTTTGGCTCCAGGGTCAAGACAATCACCGTATTAAGTATTCCAACACTTTTAAATATTTCAATAAGTAGTGAAAATCACTGCACTTTTGAATAAATTTCAATGTCAGATACAATTTGTTTGACGTATCGTATTATGGCATGGTACGAGATTTCTTATCTGTTATCTTTATAATATTTAATTGATCTTTAAGAGATTAATATTGAATGCCAGGTATTTGCCTGGTCTCTTCGATTTAAATATATAATATTAGTTTTACTAGTTTTGGGGGATGAGTTGATAAATTTTCAACGAGAAGTGCTTTCAGATTCTATATGATCAAACGTTTTGGAATTATAAATTGTTCACTACTACACTATTTTAGAGGGAAATCTTCATCAAATACATTGTGTTGTGGCATGATTATTTTTCCCACTCGATTATCTTTTAATAATCCCTTTGATATTGAGAATTTTGACATTTGATGGCAAGGTGTTTGCTTGGATTAATCTAACATTAAGTGTAATAGTGTTAGGGGAAATGTTTATAATGGTTCCATTAAAGATATGATGGGCTTGATATTATGACTTCTTGGTAAACACATTGATCAAATATTTTTGAATTATAAATTATTTGTTGTTCTGACTTTCACTTTACATATAGTCTTGTAAAATCTCTATTTAAGTAGAGACATTTCCTTTACCCTTCACCATTTCGAGACACCCATTCTTCTCCATCAATCCAGCTGATACTTGCAGTTCCGAAAGCAATGGAAGAAGAGAAGGCCCATTGTGTACAATGGGCCTCCCACTATGTTGCATGCCAATGACCATAACAAGCTGGTAACTATGTTGGGTGATGGTATTGAATGGAATGCTCTCACTTTCAAAAGTGGCGGACACAAGGAGGTTGTTGGGTTGGAATGAAAAGAAGAAGAAGAGGAGGATCTCGACCTGTCTTTCCATCTTTGAGACATATCTAGGGTTTTTAGTAGTTTTTAGTCATTTTTCTTTTTCTCATATCATGAGATGTTTCTAGGGTTTTTAGTAGTTTTTAGTCATTTTTCATTTTTCTCATATCATGAGACGTTTCTAGGGTTTTTAGTAGCTTTTCATTTCAATTAGATCAAAGGCCATTGTTAGGGTCTATATTTGTTTTTTATGATAGAGGAATATGTATCTGAGGGGATTTATGGGGCGAAGCCCTCATATATGTTATTATAAGTTTTATTTGTGGCACTTCGCTTGCTTTGCTATTGCCTGTTTCAATAGAAGTCTTGATGTGCATAATGAAATGTTCAATCTATTTGAATCATTTTAGGCTTGGGCTCATATTCTTATTCAAAATTTTGAATAATGATTATAAAAATTTGTATGCATGCATATTAGATTATAAACTTTTCATGCTTGCTCTTAGATTCAGTTTTGACTACATTATTATTGTGAGAAATATTTAAAAAAAATTAAAACTCAAAACCCTAAAAAATTGCACGGCACAAACTATTACCCAATGCCCAAAAAAAAATTTCTTGGCACTTAAGAAATCGAGTGACAAGAGAGTTTACCGAGTGAACTCGATAAATGAAGGGCAACTTGGTAGATGAATAAACAACTCAGTAAACACTATTACCGACTGACAATTTTGCATGCTCGGTAACCAAAGGAACTGAATGATAGAAGACCTTATTAAGATAACTCGGTAACCAAAGAAAAACAACTCGGTAGCCAAAAGATATTGAGTGAGCTCGGTAGAAGGAAGCACTGAGTGATGATTTATAATGTAAACAACTTCCACCATTAAAATCAGACAGCCAATATTTGAAGCTTTCAAATAAACTTTCCAAATGCAAAAAATAGAAGAAGGACAACAATGTATTCAAGTATGTCTGCTTGCTTTCTATTCAACTCTGATTCAAGCTATTACAAATCTAGGAGCATTCGGCTTCAACCAGAAAAACCCTAAAATATCCCTAAAATTTTAAACTGCTAAAACTTCAAACTTTAAACTTTAGACTTACAGCTCTAATGGCTACATACAATAATGCCTGGAGCAATCACTGCTTCAATAAGATGAATGAAATAATACACTATGAACTATGAACTTATAGAATGATAGGTAGAACCGTGTGCAACTGCAGGCATGACAATGATTCCTTCTGTCTCTGCAACAATTGATCTGCTGATCACTTTTTTCTCTTTTCCTTCTCTGCTCTACAAATTTTGAGCTCTTCAACTTCTTCTCCTTCTACTAGATCAAATGAATCTAATCATTCATTTTGTTATACTTGCAAAATGTTTTCCCCCCATTTCTGAATTTAAAAACTCACCCACCACATTTATGTTTCTATCTGTTCTGCTAGTCATCAGATGGTAGATGGGCATTTGGCTCTACGGAGAATCGACCAACAATAATTAATATTACAACACTCATGCCTTATCTTGAGCGAAAAAAATAAAGATCACTACTGATCTAAATCAACTACACCAACACACTCTCTTAGGTGTGCAAAACTTTCAATCCCTAATGGCTTGGTAAATATGTCTGCTAGCTACTGCTCGGACTTGCAAAATTCCATTTTGATATCCCCATCCTCCACCAACTCTCTGATGAAGTGATATCTGATCTCTATATGTTTGCTTCTCCCATGGAAGACTAGATTCTTGGACAATGCAATTGATGAGATGTTATCATAATAAATTGTGGTTCCATCCTCTTGCCTTTCATTCAAATCTGTCAAGATCCTCCTTAGCCAAATAACCTGACATGCTGCTGCATTTGCTGCTATGTATTCAGCCTCTACTGTAGATTAAGCAACAATAAGTTGCTTCTTGGATGCCCATGAAATTGCACCCGATCCCATATAAAACATGTATCTGGAAGTGCTCTTCCTATCATCTAAGCTTCCAACCCAATCACTATCAGTATAACCCACCAACTTGAAATTATCATTTGTAGTATACAAAATTCCAAATCCCTTGGTACCTTTCACATACCTTAGGATCCTCTTTCCCACTTTCCAATGGGAATCCTTTGGTGTTTCAATAAATCTAGAAATCAAACTTACTACATGCATTAGGTCTAGCCGAGTTGCAATCAAATACATCAGACTTCCAACCATACTCTTGTATACTGTTGGATCCACTCTCTTGCTAGAGTCTTCCTTGCTCAACTTCAGACCTACTACTGTTGGTGTCAGGGCTACCTTACTAATCTGCATTTTGAATCTCTCCAAAATTTTCCCTGCATACTTTTCTTGAGAGATGAAGATGCCATCATGCATTTGTTTTACTTCTATGCCTAGAAAGTATGTCAAGAGACCTAGATCTATCATCTCAAATTCATTTTTCATGGCCTCTTTGAACTCACCAATTGGATCCTTGTAATTTCCAGTAAAAATTAAGTCATCTACATACAAGACAACAATCAACACATTTCTATTTGATGCCTTGATGTAGAGAGTAGGCTCACCATTGCTTTTGCTAAAGCCATTGCTCATTAAATACGAGTCAATCCTACTATACTATACCCGTGGAGCTTGCTTGAGTCCATAAAGAGCTCTCTTCAATCTATATACTTTATTCTCTTCACCTGCAACTTCATAACCAGGTGGCTGCTCCACATATACTTCTTCTTTCAATACACCATTTAGGAAGGAAAACTTCACATCCATTTGAAATACCTTCCATTTGTGCTGAGCTACAATTGCTATGACAGCATGTACGGTTTCCATTCTTGAAACTGGGGCATATGTCTCATCATAATCTCTATCATATTGCTATTTGTAGCCCTTGACTACTAGCCTTGCCTTATGCCTATCAATTTTTCCTTCAGCATTGCATTTGGTCTTATAGAACCATTTCAATCCAATCACTTGCTTCTTGGGAGGCAATTTAGTTAGCTCCCATGTCTCATTTCTTTCTATAGCATCTATTTCCTCATCCATGGCCTTACGCCATTTCTTCTCTTTGATTGCTTCTTCAAAATATATTGGATCACTATGAGAAAATAATGCAAAATTAACACTCTCATCATAATCTTCATACCTTTCATCTTGGTATATCTCCCTAAGACTCTTGGTATTTCTTGGTAACAAGGAGGAGAGTATGGGATCAGAATCTTCACTGCTGCTACTTGGCCCTGACACTCGATCATGCCTAGAGGAGCTCGATAATGATTAAGGCTACTTGCCTTTTCTTCTATGTACTCCTTATTCTTTCTATTCATCAGCATCATCTTCATTCATAAATGACACTTTACTTGAAGTGCTAAGTAACTCATCAATTTGTCCATACCAAGATTGATTTTCAAGAAATTCTACATCTCTTGAAAGTATCATCTTGTTGTTCAATGGGTCATACAATCTGTATGCCTTTGATTCTAAGCTATACCCTATGAAGATGCACTTCACACCTTTTTCATCAAATTTATGCCTTTTCTCTTTAGGCACATGTGCATATGCAACACATCCAAACACCCTTAGGTGTTCAACTGTCCATATTCTTTGTGACCATGCTTCCATTGGAATTCTATCATGGACTACCTTTGTAGGACACCTATTAATTAGGTAAACTACTATTGACATAGCCTCTCCCCAAAATTTAGTTGGGATACCTTTCTCTTTCATCATGCTCCTTGCCATTTCAACAATGGTCATGTTCTTTCTTTCAGCCACTCCATTCTACTGTGGTGTATAGCTGGCTGTGAGCTCTTTCTTTATGCCACGTTTCCTACAAAAATTTACAAAATAATTTGGAGGTATACTCCCCTCCTCTATCTGATCTTTGGACCTTGATATAATGTCCACATTCTCTTTCAACCTGAGCTTTAAATTCTATAAATTTATCAAATGCTTCAGATTTATTCTTTAAAAAATACACCCATGTCCTATGACTGAAATAATCAATAAATGTCATGAAATAAGTACTCCCCCCAATGGAAGTAACTTGCATAGGAATGACTAGGTTAGTTTGCACTAACTCTAATGGATATTTAGCTCTCCTAGAATTTTTAGAATTAAAGGGAAGCGTATGTTGCTTACCCAAAATACAAGCCTCACAATTGTCACATGAATTTTCTATACGTGGCAAACCTTCTACCATTCTTTTATTTGACAATAAATTTAAACCAGCATAGTCATAAGGGGTCTTCAATCACATGCCTTAGAGCTGATTGTGTGGGAGATGCAGCACCAACTTGAGATGAGAAACATGTCTCTATCCTCAAGGGAAACATTTTGTTCTTTGTCATTTGAACTACTGCAAGTAGGTTCTTGCTCCCATCATTTTCTTGAATGATACACCTGTCATTCTCCATGAGCACTTCGTATCCATTTTGAATGAGCTGACCAATGCTCATCAAATTGTGCTTCATACCAGGGGCAAAATACACATTTTTTATTTCCCTTTTCTTACCTTTCTTGGTGCGAACCATAATAGATCGTTTTCCCACAACTGGTAGGGTTCCATTGTTACCCATCTTAATTTCTTATTTGAAACTCTTGTCAATGAATGAAAATAAGGTTTTATTACCACTCATGTGGTTGCTACATCCACTATCAAGGTACCACACCTCAGGGCTTCCTTCTTCACCAACATTACACATGATGAAGGTAGCGACATTGTTTCCACTTGCCACATTCACATCAGCCACATTTGCTTGTCCTAACCAGGATCATTCTTCTTCTTCCAGCATTCACTTGCTTAATGTCCATATTTATGATAGTAGTAGCATTCTACATTACTCTTATTTGAGTTTTAGTTTTTCTTACCTCCTCTTGAGGTATTTTGTGAGCTACTTGCTCCATCTGCTCTTCCTAAGCTTTCTGCTGCAACATTTCTTTGTCCTACATTACCTCAGCCTCTGCCTCTAGAGTTTTTGCCTGAGCCATTTCTTCCTCTCCCCCTTCCTCTTGGATTTGATTGAGCCTTGAATGCTTTCTCTTGGGTAGAAGAAGATGTGGATCTATTGATCATATGCTCATGGGTTTGAAGTGTACCCATTAACTCATCCATTGTCAAAACAGTGAGGTCTTTTTCCTCTTCTATGGTGATGACCAAATTGTCATATTTATGAGGTAAACTCCTCAATATCTTTTCCACTATCCTTTTCTCTTGATATTCTTCTCCATTTGATTTTAGTTGATTAATAACATTGGAGGTCCTTGAACTGAAATCTACAATTGATTCATTTTCCTTCATCTGAAGGTTCTCAAACTCTCTCATAATATTTTGTAGCTTTACTATGCGGACTTTATCAGTCCCCTTGAAGTTCATCTCAAGGATATCCCAAGGTTCCTTTTCATAATTTCCTGCTACAATATTTGGGAATACTATCTCTGTCATTGCTGCCTAAATCAAACTTAATGCCTTAGCGTCCTTCCTCCTTGACTCTTTCAAATGAGTCTTTTGTGCATTTGTGAGTGCAGCATATTGAATTGGATTTGTTATATCATTGAAACCATTTGTTGTAAACTCTCACAAATCATTTGCAACCATTATGGTTTTCATCTTCTTTTCCCATGTATCATAATTTTGTCCATTGAAGGATGGTGGATGCTGCCATATCTTTCTTGCATCTCCTATCATGTCAAATATCCCAAGAAAACAAATGCCCTAACTCACTATGGATGTGGGGCCTCAAAGCTTTGATACTATGTGAGAAATATAAAAACAAATTTAAAACTCACAACCCCAAAAAATTGGCAAAAAAAAAATTTCTCGGCACTTAAGAAAGCGAGCGACGGGAGAGTTTACCGAGTGAACTCGGTAAATGAAGGGCAACTTGGTAGATGAAGAAACAACTTGTTAAACACTATTACTGAGTGAAAATTTTGCATGCTCAGTAAACAAAGGAACTAAATAATAGAAGACCTTATTGAGAGAACACGGTAACCAAAGAACAACAACTCAGTAGCCAAAAGATACTGAGTAGAAGGAAGCACTGAGTGATGATTTATAATGTGAACAACTTCCACCATTAAAACTAGAGAGCCAATATTTGAAGCTTTCAAATAAACTTTCCAAATGTAACGAATAGAAGAAGGAAAACAATGGATTCAAGTATTTCTTCTTGCTTTGTATTCAACTCTAATTGAAACTATTACAAATCTGGGAGCATTCGGCTTCAACCAGAAAAACCCTAAAATAACCCTAAAATTTTAAACTGATAAAACTTCAAACTTTAAACTTCAAACTTGCAGCTCTAATGGCTGCATACAATAATGCTTGGAGCAATCACTGCTTCAATAGGATGAATGAAATAATACATTATGAACTATGAGCTTACAGAATGACAAGTAGAACCATGTGCAATTGTAGGGATGACAATGATTCCTTCTGTCTCTGCAACGACTGATCTGTTGATCACTTTTTTCTCTTTGCCTTTCTACTCAACAACTTCTGAGCTCTTCAACTTCTTCTCCTTCTATTAGATTGAATGAATCTAATCATTCATTTTGTTATACTTGCAAAATTTTTTCCCCCCATTTCTGAATTTGAAAACTCACCCACCGCATTTATGTTTCTATCTGTTCTATTGGTCATCAGGTGGTAGGTGGGCATTTGGCTCTAGGGAGAAACAACCAACAATAATTAATATTCCAACAATTATTGGCCATTTTAGTCTTGAAGTCCTCCCTTTTTTAAGTGGATGAAATAATATAATGAAATTTTTGAAGAAAATCTCAATGTGTGTTAGTATAATGTCCATGTGTTCGAGCTGTTTTAGTCATGAGATCATATTGTATTCTGAATTTTTACACACTGATTATAATCATTTGAATACAACAATTAGTATCTGGTTCTAGTATTTTCAGGAAAAAAATCTATGTTTTTGAGAAGTGTCAATTATCTACAATGTTTGCTTGAGTTTTGGATGGTGCTTTAAGTTGGGCATGTCTGTTGAAATATTTAATGCATAGTCATTTTGTCCTTGGAGCCAAATGCCCACCTACTATCCTAACGGCCTACACAATAGTTAGAAACATTGAATGCATGGTAGGTGAGTTCAAATTCAAAATGAGAGGGATAAAGTTTTTTTCCAAGAGACAAAAAGGAATGAATCTAATTCTGAAGAAGTGGATCAGTTGCAAAGTGAAGAAGGAAATCGATCAGCAAATCAAGTCAAAGTTGAAGAAGATAGAAGGTTTTTAGTTTCGTGTTTACACATGTTGGATCTTTTGTCATTCTATAAGTTTGTATTGATTCGACCTATGAAGTAGTAATTGCTCCATGCATTGTTGCATGCAACCATTAGAGCCATAAATTTTAAGTTTTAAATTTTATCAATTTGAAAATTTTAGGATTTTCTAGTTGAAGCTGAATGCTCCCTGATTTTTTAACAGTTTCATCTTATTTGAATAGAAAGCAAGCAAGCATACAAAAATTCTTTTTTTTCCTTCTTCTATTCAGCATTGCATGATATTATAGTATTTGAGAAGTTCATATTTGAAAGCTTCATCCTTTGGCTCTCTATGTTTTAATGGTGGAAAAATTTAGATTGTAAGTCTAGTCTACAAGTCCTCTCTCTATTGCTCTCACTGAGTTCATTCAACATCCTTAGCTGACCGAGTTTATTCAGCAACCATTCTACTAAGCTCCACCTTGTAGTGGTGATCCAACTAATCCATACTACTGAGTTCACATGGCATACTCTGTGTTGAGTTGCCCTTGATTGTCACTTGGTATCTATTGGTACCTAGAAAAAATGTCACTTGGCACCTTGTGCCAAGCAAAATTTATAGGGTTGTAATTTATTTCACAATGTCATCATGTTTGATTATAGTGAACAATATCAAAAATTGGTTAACAAAAGAGGTTTTCCTCCATCATATTGTCTCGCCATCATCATATAGTCTCACCACCACATGAAGAACATTGAAAGGCATAAATTTTCATTGAAGTGCCATCCTCATGACGCTTGAAACAAGAAATTGAAAATGGAAATCTAGCACAAAAGGCAATTTTTGATGTTATCCAATGCAAAGAATAGATGCTGGGTGAAGTATATGGCATATTTGAGGACTATTATGAAAGATTAGTTATGTTTAGCTTTGTTCCACATTTTCTCTAATGGATCATGATATCAGTTATAGCTTGTTTCAGACTTCATGTAATGGACTTGCATATAGCCACAGTTACACAAACATTTGTCATTTTTTTAGTAGGGTTTAAGATTTGGGACATTTTCAGGTAATCAACCCAGGTGGGGCTTTCCTAGAAACCATTACTATAATCTTCTATTTATTCTAAATTATATATGTATGGGCTTAGTTTTATCTCTTCTAATAATTCCTTTATTTTTGAAGATGTTCTCCAAAGGACAAAGCTTCTATTAGAGTTATTACTGCTTAGAAATAGACAAGAAGGACCATAAGATAAGTATTTAGCTCTTAATATTTTTGTCCAATCCTTCACTCCTAAGGTCAACCATCCTAATTTAGAGACCAAATATTAGTTCATTCTTTTGAAACTCTTGACTTTGAGGCCACCATTCACCTTTGATTTACACGCCTGATTCTAGTTGACAAGAGTCATCTACCTATTTTCCTCTACTCTAGACTATAGAAAAACTTTTTGGATCTTCTCTAGGGCATCAACTTGTTAGATTTATTACATTAATTAGGTTAGTTTCTAAGTTTAGTTTAAATAAATAAATAATTTAGAGATATAGTTGTCAGAAGTTATTCCCATAAGTAGTTTTTGTAATGGAAAATAAGGCTATAGAAAGATGTTCAGACATCAATGCATAATACAATTCAGTATCAATTATGTATGTAAATCAGCATTTTATATTTTAGCTCTTTCATTGGTATCAGAGCCTAGTACACAGATAATGGAGAGTTAAATGTGAGATGAAAAAATGTGTTATGCCCAGCAGTGATGACATTATTTTTAGGCAACACTAAATTTTTCAAGCAGTACTCACAAGCATTGCATTCATTGTAGACACAAGAGGGATGATTCTAGTTGGTAGAAAGAATATATGTTTCTAATGGTATGAGGAGTGAAAGAGGACAAATTTCCTATTAGTGCATTCAAGAAAATGGATTGAGTAATGGAATCATTGCCAACGAATATTATATATTAATATCAGATTACTATGGGAAGAATGGCATTAGGGACACTTGGAGGAAAGATGTCCATGAAATATTAGTGGTGATTTTTTCTAGGAGGTGTTAGACACACTCAAAGGAGATGTGGACTTTTGAAGTAAAGATGTCTCATGTGCAACACTAGAGGAGGCATTAAGCACACTCCATGGAGATGTGAAAATTTGGAAGAACTATGTCTCATTGTGTAAGAGAGGTGGAATCAATGTTATTATGAGGACAACTTCAAGATTTGCAGTCTGAAGTTGGGATATGAGTGAAACTTTAGGATTAGGATTTGCAATGTAAAGTTGCAGAGAAAAAATCTACTATCAAAGATTAGTTGAAGGAACTTATCAAAGTTTCTAGAGGAATAATATTAGTGAAGGCTTTCACTATTATTGGATTAATGTAATAAGGGGGAATGTTGGACTTATTGCATTAATTGAGTTAGTTTCTAATAAGCAAGAATGTTAATTTGTTCCATTAATGTAATAAGAGGGGAATTTTAGATTTATTACATTAATTATGTTAGTTTCCAAGTTTAGTTTAAATAAATAAATAAGTTAAAGATATAGTTGCTGAAGTTATTCCCATAAGTAGTTTTTGTAAGAGAAAATAAGGCTATAGAAAGAAGCTTAGATGTCAATGTATAATACAATTCAATATCAATTTGGTATCAATTTTGTATGTATTCCAATGTATCCATAAAATTTGAATCAATAAAATTTACAATTTATTTTTTAGCTCTTTCATAGCTACCTATGTTGGCATTAAGAAGAAAGACATAAAGTACACAAAGATACATTGGAGACAAACTTTAAAGAGAAGAAGCTTACCTAAAAAAATTTAAAAAATTCATTTCCATCATTCTAGTTTCCTTTTGAACTTTTCAATAACACTATTGCATGAAATAGGTGACCAAGTTTCTCAAGACATAAAGTGAGGCCAAGACTCATGTCTAGGTTACTTTGAATATGGCATTCTAGCTCAGTAGAAAAGAATTTTTTTTTATAGAAGTTGATAGATTATCTAGATAACATGGCATAGTTAGCTACACAGGAGGATATTATAGGTAGCTTTGACACCCAAAATAGAATTGGAGAGCTTAAGTTTGTTTAGGTTCCTACTTAAGACTTCAACCACAATTATAAATGGATATAGAGAAAGATGGTCTCCTTGTCTAAGTCCAATTTGTTAAAAACAAGATTGTTTGATATACGGAATCTAGAATAATCATTATATTTTCAATGATATCAAAATTGCTACTTTCTAGTGAGGCAATTTCTTATTTGGTTTGAATGTTATCATTTGTTTCATTGATGAAGAGGATTTGATGAGATGATATATTATGAGAAGTACACTCATGTTCCATCGTCTTTTGAGTTGATGATGGAATTTGGATGACATCCTCCCATTAAATTAGTTACATGATATTATGGCCAAATTTCAACCATGCAATTGCCTTCATGGTAAATGTGGTTCATGTGGATCTCTTGAAACCCCTCCATCAACTTGTGAATTTCATCTATTGTCGCTTTGATCTTCCTACTACTCCAACAATCTCCTCTAATAGCTTTAATGATTAACATTGAATTCTTCTTAATTTATAACTTGTTAATTCCTCTTACTCTTACAATTCTCATTCCCTATAGAAGAGCCACAAGTTCCACTTCATTGTTTGAGTCCCCTCCGCAATTCCTAGTATAGGAAACCACCAGCTCCTCCATACAAAATAGCAGTGCTTCCTACCATGGTCAATCCATCAAAATTAAGTTTTATCCATGTATTAGTGGGGTGGGGGTGGGTCCCACACTATTTTCCACCTAGCCATAGCTTTGGAATTGTCAAATTGTGCCACCATTGTGCCTAAGTCTTAAGCAGATGCCCACTTCATATCAAATCTTCTAAGTGGGCTTCCATCGCCAGATCCAACTACATTCTTTTTGGAGTCTAATAACCTGCTAGACCACCACTGTACTTGTAGTGACTTTGTCCCTAAAGATTATGTTATTCTACTCCTTCCAGATGTTATGTGATACATATAGTGGGATTATTGTCCATCTATTTTTAAGTTATGGGTGATATGACATTTCATCCTAGTGAACAAATTGCTACTAACTTTCATCAGCACACCACTGGACCTCCCACAATGCAAGAATATCACTCCATACATATAAAGCAAAAGGGGAGTGGATTAGAAGGTGTGGGATAGATTTTGCATCTTGGTAACATAACTCACAATAGTTAGCTAGATGACACCCTCTCCTTTGAAGATTATCAATTGTGATGATAGTCTCATGCAAGGTTGTCCGCCAAAAGAAATAATTGTTATTATTATAGAGTATTATAGTATTCTCTCTCTTATTTTTATATTTTATAAGTGTCATGTGTCTTGATCTTTTCCTTTGAGGATGCTATTGTAGGAAAAGGGAGCTTGAGAGGGATTCTGACATTCTAGATGAAGACCTTAGATGATTTCGATTGAGAGGGAGTTTGACAATTCTTCAAAGATAAAGGAAGTCAAAAGATTTATGTTTAGAGGGAATTTGATACATTCATCTGAAGGAGCAGGAAGAGAATACATTCTAGTTGATCTTGAAGATCTCATTCATATTAAACTTAGAGGGTGTTTTACACTTCTAATAATTGTTATGATTATTGAGTATTATAGTATTCTCTCTTATTTTTATATTTTATAAGAGTCATGTGTCTTCATCTTTTCCTTCGAAGATGTTCTTGTAGGAAAAGGAAGATTGAGAGGGTTTTGATGATTCTAGATGAAGCTTGGATAATTTATATTTAGAGGGAGTGACAGTTCTTCAAAGATAAAGGAACTCAAAAGATTTATCTTCACAAGTAACTTGATACATTCATCTAAAGGAACCAAAAGAGGATATGTTTTAGTTGATCTTAAAGATCTTAAGATCTCATTGAAAATCACTGCGCTTCTTAATACATTTCGATGTCAAAGACAATTTGTTTGACATATTGTATTATAGCATGGTACGGGTTTTCTTATTAGTTATCTCTATAATATTTAATTGATCTCTAAGAGATTGATATTAAATGCCAGGTCTCTTCAATTTCAATAAATAGTATTAATTTTACTAGTTTTGGGGGATGAGTTGATAATTTTCAATGAGAAGTACTTTCAGATTTATATGATCAAACATTTTGGAATTGTAAATTGTTCACAACTTCACTATTTCAGAGGGAAATCTTAATCAAATATAGTGTGATGTGGCATAATTTTTTTTCTAGTTGAATATTTTTTAATAATCCCTTTGATATTGAGAATGTCGATGTTTGATGGCATGGTGTTTGCTTGGATTAATCTGACATTAAGTGTAATAGTGTTAGCAGAAATGTTTATAATGGTTCCATCAAAGGTATGATGGGCTTTATATTATAATTTTTTGGTAAACACATTGATCAAATATTTTCAAATTAAAAATTATTTATTGTTCTAACATTCACTTTACATATAGTCTTGTGGCATGGTACTTTATTTTCTTGCAAATTATTTTTATAATGATTTGTTGGTCTTTAAGAACTTAGGTGTTTGATGGCATGGTATTTTTTCGGAATGTTATATTTAGTATTAGTTTAGTTGGTAGTATGTTAAGATAGTCAAGTCTTATTATTTTAATTAAATTCAATGTCTCATTGATGATAAAACAAACTATTTGTAATTTGAGTTCAAAATTTTTGCATCTATTTGTAGTTTTTAATGTCACCTAAAAAATAGAATAAGTCAATAAAAGATATGCATAATTTTTATTAAAAATTATCATTGTACGGGAAATAATTTTTGTCATTATTAATTTCTAGTTTTTATTTATTTCATTTCATGTGTAGGATTTGTCAATGAATTATTTACTAATTTTTTTTTTTTTTAATACTTCATAGTTTTAATATTTACTTGAAATTTTATATTCAAATTACTAGATATGAGATAGTTATAGATAAATGCTCCAATTTTAATCCTACTTTATTTTACAAATTTTAGGTGACTATAGTTTAATATTTTTTAATATTATGTGAAGGATTTACAATCTTGATTATTGATAGTTGTTCAACATTCTTAACCTTCTCAAAAAACATGTTTAGGCTCTACAACTTTTTCCAATTCTCCTGCTCAAGAGATATTTTGAATTTTGGATGAGTGTGGATGCTCTCGAGGGGCTAGGCCTAGCCTCAGATCCCTACTTCTTGTTTTTTAATATGACTACGGTTACCTAGGGGAATGTTGACACTTTTTTTCTTGTTGGGGGGATGCCAGTGGAGTCAAGGACTTTGGCAGTGGGCCAGGATATTCAAATGAGCCTTCCTAGGGCTTAGTTGGTGGGCTAAGAGATTCAAATAAGCCATAACAAGGCTGTGGGTTGGAAGGAAGTGGTCCTTGATCAGAAGGAGGCTCTCATCCTAGAGTAAGCTTCCAAAGTGATTATCAATGACAAAGGAGTGGAAGTTGTAGTTTTAGATAGCTTGGTTCACAACGTGTCTACCAATCTAAAAATTTACCTCATTGGTAGATTTGTTTCCTTCCCCCCATCATTTGAGATGGTCTGAAAGTGGGTGAGCCAAAGATGGAAATTAAAGGGAAGTGTTATGGTCTCGGCCATGTGAGGAGGCCTATTCTATTTTAAATTCAAAGTAGCAGAGGATATGACAATGGTCATGGTAGGCTCCTAGTCATATGGAAAGCATAGCCTAGTCATGGCTAAATGGCATCTGGTGTTGGATTTGTTCAAA
This sequence comes from Cupressus sempervirens, assembly GCA_028749045.1. Taxonomy (NCBI): domain Eukaryota; kingdom Viridiplantae; phylum Streptophyta; class Pinopsida; order Cupressales; family Cupressaceae; genus Cupressus; species Cupressus sempervirens. The sequence continues at coordinate 560,244,820 of CM053787.1, read as the reverse complement.
GAACTGAATAAGATGGCTCCTATCTGGGTTAGGTTACATAGCCTTCCTCTTGATTCTGGGATGAAAGGATCTTGAAATCCATTGGGGATTCCTTTGGGCACTTTCTGACAATGGATTTGGTTACTTTAAAAAGATCCCAACTAGTCTTTGTGAGGTAATTCAATGTTAATGTGGTAGTGGGTACTTTGTTACCAAAATCGGTCATTCTGAGCTCAAAGTGGGGTAAGAAGATTCAACCCATTTTTTATGAGAACATGGGTGTGCTTTGTCCAAAGTGCTCATCATTTGTGCATTTGTTTTTCAACTATAAGAAGTTGGATAGGATGGCTAAGGAGAAAATTAAGGGAGATGTTGTAGCGAGAGCCCCTCCTCCTATAAAGGACTCAAGGGCAGTGGATGGGCCTCTTGAGGGTGACAAGGAGGTGCCTCTCTCTCCAAGGAGGAAACTTGAAGGAAAGAATCATCAAAAGGATAAGGATAAGGGGCTGACTCCCCCCTTTAGGAGGGTACAAAGTGATAACCGTCAAGTTGGGATTGAGAGGGTAACAACAAAGGAGTTGGAGGGGATGTCTAGTTTAGTCTAGGGATCAGAGTTACTTTGCACATAGGAAAAGGAGACAAAGGGTTTGGAGGAAGGAGAAATTGATTCTTTCCCCTTTTTACAAGTTATTAAGGAGCTTCTCAGTATCCCTTTGAGAAACTTGTTGATTGAAGAGGTCTTTCAAGGGGTAACCAACAAGGTTGTGGAGAAAGGAGAGGTGAATGATGGGTTAGAAAGAGAAGTAGCCAGAGTACTTCACTAGAATGAGGAGGGGTTACCAAATAAGATGGTGGATCTGGCACAACTGGATGATAAAGAAGAGAAGTGGAAAACACAGAGAAGACAAACAAGGGTTTCAAGGAAACCTGAAGTGATTGAGGATTTGAAGTTGGATGTAGGAAAGTCAGGTAAATAGACTAAGAAAGCCAAGTAGTTGGCTAGGGAGGTGGCAAGTGGCAGGTAGACCACTTTGGAATCCTTAAAAAAAGGTAGGAAATGATTTTTCTATCTTGGAATATGAGGGGTTTGATGAGCCCTCATAAGCAGTTTGCCCTCAAACAGTAGCTGGAAAACTAGAAAATTGATATATCCTACTCAACCAAGAGGTTAAAATGTCTATGTTTAACTTGGTGAATAGGGAAAGTTTTGTTTGGCCTAGGGCAAATTTTTTTTATAATGAAGCAGAAGGTGCTTCATGAGGTGTGGTAACCTTCTCGAACTTAGATGTTGGTAATAGTAGTCTAATCTATAGCTCAAAGTTCTATCTTATTATTGAGCATAGGATAGGAGATAAGAAATGGAATATTATTAATTTTTATGCCCCTTATATGAGAAATGGTAGGCATAGCTTATGGGAGGAGTTATCAATTTTTATCTCTCAAAACAAGAATACCTTTTGTATGGGAGATTTCAACTCGCCCCTATACCCTTTAGAGAAAATTGGAGGAATGATTGATTTTACTAATAGTATGAAGAATCTAGCTGACTTTATAAATAATAATTATCTTTTGGATAAGGAAATGCATGGTCTAAAGTTTACATGGTCAAATAATAGAAAAGGGGTTGATCTGATCCATGTCAAACTGGATAGACTTTTGGTGTCGATAGGGTGGGAAGGATTAACTTCCTCCTCTCTTACGGGACTATCTAGGATAGTTTTAGATCACACCCCAATCATTTTTAATTGGAAAGAATATTCCTTGAGCAGCCCAAAACCTTTAAGATATGAAATTATGTGGCAATCCCATCTTGATTTCAGCTCCAAAGTGGTTGAGTGGTGTGGGATAAGGATAGAAGGGACAATGATGTATAGACTCTCTATTAAACTAGACAATGTCAGGAGAAATGTGGTGCCCTAGACAAAAAGGTATTTCAAGGACATTTTTAAGACCAAGGTAGAGGTGGAATGGAAGTTAGTTGAACTCTAGAAAGCTATGGAGGAAGGCATACCAATGGATAACATTATCTAGGAAGATGGGAAATATAGGAAACTTTGGAAGGAAACTTTGAGTAGAGAGGAGATTTATTGGAAATAGAGATCAAGGGAGTTATGGCTTAAAGTGGAGGATAGGAGCACTACATTTTTTCATATATCTACTTCAATCCACAAATGGAGAAACACTATTGATAGCATTAAAGATTAGAATGATGTGAAGCTAAGCAAACCTAGAGAGATAGGCAACTGGGTGATGGCTTACTTTAGTAATTCTTTCAAGGAAGAACAAAGGGACTTATGAGAGGAGGATCCATAGTGGTTGATTGGGACAATGCCCTTAGTGACCTTGGCTAAAGAGAATGTAGAGATTGTGTAGATGGTGATTGAGGAGGAAGTCCATAGAGGTATGTTTTCCATGAAATCTTATAAATCCTCGGGTCCTAATTGTTTCCCACTGGTATTCTTTCAGCACTTTTGGGAGATTATCATGTTAGATCTCCTTCGAGCGGCTCATGACTTCTTTAGGAGTTGGAAGCTTCTCAAACATCTCAATAAAAATTTCATTTCTCTAATTCCCAAGGTGAAAGACCCAGAAGTTTTCTCTGACTTCAGATCAATGAGCCTTTGTAACACCACTTACAAGATTTTCGCTAAAATTTTGGTTAATAGGTTGAAGCTACTACTACATAAGTTCATTGGGAAAACCTAAAATGGGTTTTTCCTAGGATGATAAATCCTAGATGCAACAGTAATGATGCATGAAGTTTTACACTTTATGGAGAAAAGTGGTAATCCTAGTATGGCCTTGAAACTAGACGTCTCTAGAGCTTATGATAGGATCAATTGGACCTTCATGTATAAAGTTTTGGAAAGGATTGGCCTAAGCCAAAAGGTTATTCAAATGGTAAAATCAATGGTGGAAACTATCAACTATTCAGTGATTGTTAATGGGTCATCTTGGGGAAACTTTGTGGGGGAGAGAGGTCTTAGGTAGGGCAACCCTATCTCTCCCTACCTATTTATCATGGTGGCTAAAGTTCTTAGGAGAGCATTCGTGAGAAAGTGGGAGGGGGGATAATCAAAGGGATTAATCCTATGTCCACTTTACCTTCTAAAGTGATCCAGCAATTTGTGGATGACACCTTCCTTAGTGGGGAGTCCTCGGTGGGTGAAGCAAGAGCTTGGAACTTGATGTTGGAGATATATGCTATGAATGTGGGGCAAAAGATCAATTTTGACAAAAGTAAAGTGTTCTTATTTAATAGCCCTATAGACCTACAACAAAGGATTGTTAATATTCTAGATTGTAACATTGCTAAATTACTAGATACTTATTTGGGTATTCCTTTAACTATGAAAGAGGTTATTAATAACTTCTTGAATAGAATTTTGGAAAGAATGGAGAAAAAGCTTATTGGGTGGAAAAGAAAATTTTTGAGTAGTGCAAGTAAACTACAACTTCTGATCTCCTCTCTCCAAGGATTACCAATGTACTTCCTATCCTTATAAAAAAATTACTCAATGTATGGCTAATAAATTGGAGAAAATTCAACGTAATCTCCTTTGGTCTAGGGGAAGTGAGAAGATAAGAATAAACTTGGTTAGTTGGGATATAGTCTATAAACCTAAGTATAGGGGAGGATTGGGAGTTAGGAAGATGATTGATCTGAAAAATGTGCTTCTCACAAAGAAGGGGTGGAATATGATGAAGGGAGATTCTAATTGGTGTAATATTATGAGAGTTAAGTATATTGGTAATCTTAATTTCTCTCATTGTACCTAGAGAAAAAAATCTTCCAATGGGCTCTAAAATATGGGGTAACATCATGAGAAATAAAACCCTTCTAAAGGAGGGAGTAAGGTGGCTTGTGGGGAATGAACCAGATCAATTTTTGGGAGGATCCATGGCTTATATATAAACCTTTGTCAAAAAAAAAAGTTTGGGTCTCTCTGATATAACCTCCAAGACATGGGGGGTAGTATGGATGAGGATTATATTGCCCCAAAAATGAAATAAAAGAACATGAGGTTGCAACAAAATAATCTAATTGGAAGGGGCCTGACTGATGAACTAAATTCTTTGCTAGAAGAGTACAGGATCTTGGGAAGAGATAGAACTAATGAGTTCATTTGGAGGGCCTCCTTGACTAGGGAATTCTTGATTAAATTTTCATACTAGATAATGTTTGATAAATCTCTTGAACCTAATGACTGGGGAAATTGTTTGGTTTAACCATTTAATCCTAGAAATCAACATTTCTTTGTGGACCACTATCCATGAGAAAATTCTCACTATTGACAACTTGAGGAAGATGGGGTTCCAAATACCTAATAGATGTTGTATGTGTAAGAGGGAGGAAGAGAGCATTAACCACCTATTCCTACATTATAACTTTGCATCTAAGGTGTGGGGGAAAATTCTTCAGAAGTTGGGGGATGAATTGGGTGTTCAAGAAGGTTATGGGGCATTTGGTGAACTGGTAAGGCCCCTTCACCCACCCCTTGCTTATCAATTTGTGGAAGTTTATTCTCCCACAAGTGTGTTGGGGTATTTGGAAGGAGTGAAATAACAAGGTGTTCAAAAATGAGGAGAGGGAGGTGAAGGTCGTGGTTGATATGGTCTTCAAATTGATAGTTGAAAACATTAGATGCAGCAATTAGACAAAACTAGTGTTCCCCCCTTCTACCCTAGAGGTTACAATTGTGAAGTGTTGGTCATTGATGGATGGGATTATGGAGATTGAAAATTCTAATCTTATGGCTAGAAAGAGAACTCAAAGAGAACCCACACTTGCTAACTGGGTCACACTTAATTTCAATGGTGCTACTAGAAAGGAGGGATTGGTGGGGAGAGGGATTACCAAGGACTATAAGGGAAGGATTCTATTGAATTATACTATTCTATTAGGGAAAGTTTCTAATAATGTAGAAAAAGTGACGGTTTTTTATTGGTGTAAAAAGTTAGTCATAAGTGTGGGATGGCAGGATGTGCAAGTTGAAGGTGATTCTAAAGTCATTATTGAGAGTGTTTAAGGAAATATGTAGGAGGGATGGACTATCAAAAGTGTTATTGATGATATCAAGTACCTATTAGCCACCCTTAATAGGTTTGATTTGAATCACATTTTTTGGGAGGGAAATAGCATTGCTTATGGTATGACAGCAATTGGCTTAAAGCTAGAAGGGCTAAGAGGTTGGAGGAATTTAAACGCTCTACCAAATTTGGTGAGGGAGTTAGTGAATAAAGAAATAAAAAATGATGAAGCCTAGCTAGTTAGTTTGTATAGTGCTATTGAGCTAGTAGGGATTAAATGTACTTGATGTTTACGTGGTAAGAAGAAAAGGCTTGAGTACGGGCAATAATTTTAACTCATGACCCAAAAATTAGAAGTTTGAAATGGGAGATTTTTTATTCATTTTCCTTAATGGATCATCGTATGTTGTATAGAAAAGGAATTATTTTTAAAAGAGTTGTGGTATGTTGGGAATGATGGAAATTATTGGGGGATATATCATGGTGGCTGACATGTGATCTTTCTCACCAATTTGGCAAGATTCTTTATTACTATTAATTGTAATTATCATCTCCATTTATGGGTTTACCTTTCTAAGAGTGAAGTATTTTTTAGGGACTGGGCTTTGAAGAGAGAGAGAGAAGAGAAAAACATTACAAATATGGGAGGTGACCTAATGCACATTGAACTGGCTATGATCAATGATAGTGCGAGGAAGCCCTTCGTCTAGTACTTACTAAAGGAGGGTAGTTTTGTCTCGCTCATAGAGGCTCTCAATGGTCATGACAAGAATTTTTTTATGCAATTTGTTAACTCATGGGAGAATTATAGAATGGAAATTAATGGTATCTCATTTCACATTTCAGAGGAGGTGATTGCTATGGCGATAGGCTTGGTGATGAAGGGAAGAAAATGGTAGAAGGTGACACGGGTGACTGATGAAACAAGTCTACAATGTTTCTTTATGGAGGGTGAGGAACTAATTCAACAAAGAGGAGGTTTCATGAGGGAGAAACTGCCTAATCCATTGAATGAGGTTTGTCTCATTCTAATGAAATATCTTACCCTGGAAGGAAGGTATGGAGTTTGCTATGACTACCATTTTCCTCTTCTTAATAATTTTTGACACTGACATTTTCTTTCACTTCACTTCTTGCTTCATGATCTTTAGGATACTATTGTTGATGTGAAATATAAAATGGTTTGTATAGTACTATTGAGCTAGTAGGGATTAAATGTACTTGATGTTTATGTGGTAAGAAGAAAAGGCTTGAGTACGGGCAATAATTTTAACTCATGACCCAAAAATTAGAAGTTTGAAATGGGGGATTTTTTATTCATTTTCCTTAATGGATCATCATATGTTGTATTAAAAAGGAATTATTTTTAAAAGATTTGTGGCATGTTGGGAATGATGGAAATTATTGGGGGATATATCATGGCGGCTGACATGTGATCTTTCTCACCAATTTGGCAAGATTCTTTATTACTATTAATTGTAATTATCATCTCCATTTATAGGTTTATCTTTCTAAGAGCGAAGTATTTTTTAGGGACTGGGCTTTGAAGAGAGAGAGAGAGAAGAGAAAAACATTACAAAGATGGGAGGCGACCTAATGCACATTGAACTGGCTATGATCAATGATAGTGTGAGGAAGCCCTTCGTCTAGTACTTACTAAAGGAGGGTAGTTTTGTCTCGCTCATAGAGGCTCTCAATGGTCATGAGAAGAATTTTTTTATGCAATTTGTTAACTCATGGGAGAATTATAGAATGGAAATTAATGGTATCTCATTTCACATTTCAGAGGAGGTGATTGCTATGGCGATAGGCTTGGTGATGAAGGCAAGAAAATGGTAGAAGGTGACATGGGTGACTGATGAAACAAGTCTACAATGTTTCTTTATGGAGGGTGAGGAACTAATTCAGCACAGAGGAGGTTTCATGAGGGAGAAACTGCCTAATCCATTGAATGAGGTTTGTCTCATTCTAATGAAATATCTTACCCTGGAAGGAAGGTATGGAGTTTGCTATGACTACCATTTTCCTCTTCTTAATAATTTTTGACACTGAGATTTTCTTTCACTTCACTTCTTGCTTCATGATCTTTAGGATACTATTGTTGATGTGAAAGATAAAATGAGAAGCGGGGTTAATTTTACTATTTTACACCAAGGTTTAATTTTTAAGTTGTATCAATTTCATCTTTCCGTGGTCCCACTAGGATAGTACAGAAATTGATATTCTGATTCACCAAAACCCTAGGCCCCAAATGATCCCCCTTAGGATTATGGGTCCTAGAGCCCCTACTCCTCAACCCTCTCCCAGTGGGTCCCTAGTGAATCCCTCCCCCAAGGGGAAAAAGGAAAAGGTAAGGAGAAAATGTAGATGGAGTCAAAGGATGAGGGGAGAGGGGGAAGGAGGAGGTCAGGGAGATTGGCTAAGTCTCAAGCTAAGAGGAAGTTAATGAAGGGAGCCTTGTAGCACGAGTCAGATTTTGAGGATTCAGACTGCCACAAAACAAGAATGAAGGAGAAAATTATTAACTTTGGAGTGGGAGGTATAGAGGAGGATGAAGAGGATATTTTTGATTCCTATAGGTCGAACTTAGGTGATGGCAAGGAGAATAAGGAGGTATCGCATGTCTTAGTGATAGCTATGCCTGGGTTCCTGAACCTAAAAATAGATTAATTCCCCAAAGTGTTGGATAGGATGCCTTCCCCCTTTATGATCACCTCCCCTATTAAGGAAGGTTTCGTAAAGGCCAATAACTCCCTAGTTATGTAGGATACTCAAGCTGACAAGGATAGACATCTGGGCGATTTGGATAAGACTAGTAGTGAGCTATGAGAGAGAATCTAGTTACTAGAGGAAAGAATGGGACTGTTAACCAAGTTTATGGTAAAAGTCACTCATTCTATGCTTGTTGAAGGATGCCGAAGGAGACCTGCCCAAGGCAGACTCCAAGTTACTTTTTGACTTCATAGCAAAAGACAGGGTGAATGTCCTCTTGGGCAAGAAGGAGATCAAGAAATCATAAGGGCTCCCCACTTTTTTATTTTTTTCATGCTATCAATTTGTTTGCTTATAGACTTTTTAAGTTTTAAGACTATCACACCTTTGTTTTTATTAAGTGACTTTAGCTTGTTAACATGCATTTTGTTTAAAGCTTGTAGTTAGTTTTATAATTATAGTATAAACTTCTATTTTTGTTTTCAAAAGCATTAGGGGTTAGTTATGTTATGATGGTTATCTACTGGTAGTCATCTAGCTTGTTTAAAATGAGCCAACCCCCTTGTTTTGACTGCTTTTATTTCAAAAACATTCTTGAAAGATCTGTTGTATTTTTGAGGATATTGTATGTTGATAAGTAGGAGATAATTTCCACAACAAGTCAAATCGTGATATTGCTATTAGGACTTAACTATGTGATTTTTAAGTCAAACTCATTGACCCATATTTCATGAGTAGTGATTCAACATGAATCCATTTCTCATGAAAATAAATGGAACACTTAGCACTCATTGGGTCTAGGTGATGCTCACAGGGGTGAAGCACCGAGACTTCCTAGGAGGTCACCCATCCTAGTACAACTCTAGCCTGAGTGTGCTTAACTGTAGAGTTTCCTCCATGGTTAAACCCAAAGCTTGCAACCCCATTTGAAAAACCTTCACCAAGTGTTGTGCCTTATGAACCATTCATTAGAGAGCCCCTTAATCTCATCAATTGATAATTAGGAGATAATTTCCATAGCAAGTCAAATTCTGATATTGCTATCAGGATTTAACTATGTCATTTTTGAGTCAAACTCATTGTGTAATGCCCTGCCAAGGGATCCAAAGAATTAATCTAAAATTTCACTAAGTTTGGTAGCATTTTTTTTTTTTACATGAAAGTAAATACCACATATAACTCATGCACATTAATGGAAACAATAGCAATGTCCATCTAAAAGTAAACATAACATACACAATTGGTTACATTCTTTAAAGATCCCTTGACATTGAATTACATACATGAGTCCATATAGTACAACATCCACATGAAACAATAATGATAAGTCCAATGTTTATACATTACATCCCAAATTCTCATTCATCCACTGTACATGTCACAGGGTATGAAAAGCTCAAAAAATATACAGACATAGAATAAGGTACATCATCCTATTCTAATCCATGATACATCAAAGTAAAGATAATCACATGATACACATCATCATAGAAGATATATACATCCATCATAAAGATCAAACATAATAAACTAAGTGCATGGTTCCTCCAAATCGTTAATAGCATCATTAGACCATCGTGGATCCTAGTCATCCCTCCGTGTGTAACATACCAAAACACTGAAGAGATCATTGGTATTAACATAGTAGGAATGTCACTCCTAACAACATCATATGTAGAAAGTAATCCAAAATAAGACAAAAAAATCTAACATATGTTAATCATCAATGAAAGGATACATATCCACCATCATGAAGGACGCATCAGCCACAATGTCTCAATGAATCTCAAATGATAAGAGTGGAAAATACACTACCACCCAACCGCATGGTACCTAAGTGATCCACTCCCACCATGTTGAGCAGATAATCTCAAGTCCCATATAGGCTATCCAAAACACATAGCACAAATCTCTATAATTCTAGGAATCCTAAAAGTATACTAACTCAAGGGTTCCAAACACAACATCAACATCTAATCCCCAGAGGCACACAATGACATGTAGTAACCTACTATGCAAGTAGAAAAGTTTCATCGCATTTATCATGTACAAGTTACCCTGGCAGTTAGCTAAACTCCACGGGTCCATATTGATCTCATGCAGCCACTAGTATCCTCTCATACTGACGAGGCATACTGCATAATGCAAGGTTGCAACCATGCGTTCTCACTACTCCCATCCTAGCCTATACAAGCACTCAAGGCATGGGCGAGAACAAAACACTTATCTTTTTAGGTTCATTCAGTTAGTATTAGGTGTGAATATTATCACTTATTAATCCAACTTACAATGAGTTACCCTGGCAACCTCTTAGGGCCCCAACCCCCATTGCAAGCCACTTCCCGACACTACATGCAAATATCCTACCCTAATGCTCATAGAATCATAAATCTCAAAATCACAAAAGATAATCCATAATAAAATCATCAAATATTCATAAAAGCATCAAATCTCCATGAGCAAACATCCATAGAAAATCACGAACACAACAGCTCTCTATTGGAAACTGAAGTATCACTAATAATCAAAGTATCCAATGGTTCTCAATAACCAAATATATCTCAATCATACTAATCAAAGACTCCAAAAATGGTTGAGTCAAACATGTTACAACATGACATCATCAAGAATAAATCCACATTATAGTCCAATCATGGCGACTAGAAAATAACCAAGGATGACTGACCGATGACCAAAAATAATGGTTAAGTCAAGTGTCTCATACATAAGAATCTCAACTATAAAAATCAGTAATTACAACCAATACATAGAGCATTCCATCACATAACCATGGTTGGGTTTATAAAGATCGAGATTAAAAAATCATCATGACATCACAATCACATAACTCCCAAGCCTCTGGTAGACGTCCTATAACTGGTCAACACTAGTCAACCCAAAACTCAAAACAATAGCATAAAGAATACACAATGCAAACACATGTTTTGATTTTGCCAAGTTTGCAACTTAAATTTAAATGCAAAGGTCTCGGTTTATGTTTCTCAATTTAATTGTCAAGTGGAGAAACTTCACGTTTAACCTAACCCATGTTTTTGTATTGGTAGATAAAAGTTTCTACCCAAAAACCATTAGACTCAATTTTCCAAATGTTCTAAATGTCTCTTATATATTCCCATTTACACCCCCATCATTTTCAAAATAATATTTGAAATTATTTCCATATTCATCTTTCCAAATTAAAGATTATATTGAATCTATATTGCTCACCATTATAAAATATCTTGTTATTAAAGAATTTCTCTTTAAATTCCAAACATCAATTAATATATCAATTATTTATTATTGATAATGTATATACATATATATATATATATATATATATATATATATATACATATATATATATATATATATATATATATACATACACACACACATATATATATATATATATACATAAATAAATACATATATATAACATTTAATAATTTAATAACAATGCAACATTGAAAAGCCGAAATTCATATTCAAATAACATATGAAATATCATTTAACAATGAAAATTTGATTTCGTATAACATAAACGTTTTAACATAAATGTTTTCTTTTCTTTTAAAAGCACAATGAAATATTTAAATGACCCCCCACCCTTGCTTCGGTACGCAGTACCTACGATCGCAGGCACTACGCCGACAGCGAGTACGTAGTACCCCTGTCGTCGTAGACTTGCGATGGTAGGCCTTTACCTTCCACAGGCATCGGGTACAAATCATGCCCAAGAAAATTTTAATTTTTTTTTTTAAACATTGTTTCAAACACCGTTTCGCAATACAAATCGCATCGTGATTTATTAAGTTTTCCCCACTACGATTTAACAAACGATCATTCAGTGAATTATATATATACATATGTATCTATATATATATATATATATATATATATATATATATATATATATATATATATATATATATATATATATATATATATATATATATACGTATGTATGTATGTATGTATGTATATATATATTCAAATTTTGTACTGCAATACATTCATAATAAACACATATATATAAATAAATAAATATATATATATATGTTTATATATATATATATATATGTATGTAGATCCGAATATATAAACATGTATGTTTTTCCACAAGGAATTATATCCACAATTTAAGAATTTCCTATAAAATATTTGCACTCTAGACTCATTCAATTAATTTTCTAATGGATTTGGCTATAAATTTAAACCCTACCCTCGTGATCTCTTTAGATGTATGCATATAAGGTTTCTCAAATCAATTTAACTACCCATAATGAAAATGCATACAATTAAAATAGGAAAATCCTCAGAAGACATATGGAAGACACGAAGAAGACAGGGAATGCAAGATGCGGAAATAGCATAAGTAAAATCACAAGAATCTACCTGGATTCTGATGCTAATTCGCTCTTCCTCAGAAAACCTGCAGAGCAAGCTCCCTTCTTCAGAGTTCTCAAATCTTCCAATGCTCCAATTGTGCTCCAAAATGCTATCCCTAAGCTTCTACGAATGCTTGAATATAAAGAACTCTCAGGAAACATCTAGAATGCCTCTAGAAATAGCTAGAAGGTGTCACCAACTAAGCATGGGTCTTTTCCAACCTTCTAGATGAGTCATAGAGTTGTAGACACCATGTGCTTAATTGATGCACTAACCTCTGTGCTGTTGACACATGAAAAATAGAAAAGTGTGTTAACTCTCATGCAAGCTTATAACTCCAATTCACTTTTTATATAATTTCCATTTAAATATTTATAACTTTCATTTTAATTTTTATAACTTTTATTATTATTATTTATTTATTACTTTATTATTATTTTATAATTATTATTAATTTTAATTTCTAATTTTGTTTTATTTAATTCCTTTTTCCTCAATAATTCATATTTAATTAATTATAATCAAAATATCAAATAACATGATATTTTATATTAATTTACTCCAAAAATTAATTAATTAAATCTATTTATGAAGACTTAATTAATAGAAAATTCACCATAGACCTCCAAGATAAAATATGAAAACCCATCATAGAGCAATTCACACAAAATCAGTCTAAAGGGTTAAAAATCATGAATTATGTCATCTGACACATTCGGTGGGTAAAATATCCACATACTTGTCCTACCTTACTAGGACAAATGGCTTAAGGGTTTGGGATCTGGACTTGAGAATTTATCTCCCTTCTCTTATCATTGAGATAGTATAATAGGGTACGCTCATCCTGGCAATTCAAGGAAATCGATACCCGGTACTTGCAACCTACAAAAAAACCATGCATGTACATACAATATATATAATGCTAAGCTAAACAGACAATGGCAAGAAGTGGTGCATCATGTAGATCCCGACTAAGTAAGTGACTACAACTCCCTTCCTTTACCACATCAAAAACACCATACAATAAGAAAACACACACACCATACACATTTAAGTATGGGGTAAGTATCCATAATAAAATACATGAGATAATAAATCATCTAACTAATCATCAACAATAACTAAAAACAATGTAATGATCATCATGTATGCATGAAATGTAAAGTCTAAATGATCTCATCATATAACCACTGAATCCATAACATAATGTCTAATAGTCTCAAAACAATACCACTAATCCATCAACATAAAACTAGTCCATGAAAGTCTAATAATAATGGCAACAATAGGTCTAGAAAAGATGTGAATGAGGGTAGGCACTACACATTGACCCATATTTCATGAGTAGTGATTCAACATGAATCCATCTCTCATGAGAATAAATGGAACACTTAGCACTCATTGGATCTAGGTGATGCTCACAGGGGTGAAGCACCAGGACTTCTCGGGAGGTCACCTATCCTAGTACTACTCCAGCTTGAGCGTGCTTAACTAAGAGTTTCCTCCATGGTTAAACCCAAAGCTTGCAACCCCATTTGCAAAACCTTCAACAAGTGTTTTTCCTTATGAACCATTCATTAGAGAGCCCATTAAGCTCATCAATTGATAAGTAGGAGATAATTTCCATAGCAAGTCAAATTGTGATATTGCTATTAGGATTTAACTGTGTGATTTTTGAGTCAAACTCATTGACTCATATTTCATGAGTACTGATTCAACATGAATCCATCTCTCATGAGAATAAATGGAACACTTAGCACTCATTGTATCTAGGTGATGCTCACATGGGTGAAGCACCAGGACTTCCCGAGAGGTCACCCATCCTAGTACTACTCTAGCCCGAGCACGCTTAACTATAGAGTTTCCTCCATGGTTAAATCCAAAGCTTGCATCCCCATTTGCAAAACCTTCACCAAGTGTTGTGGTTTATGAACTATTCATTAGAGAGCCCCTTAAGCTCATCAATTGATAAGTAGGAGATAATTTCCATAGCAAGTCAAATTGTGATATTGCTATCAAGATTGAAGTCAAAAATCACACAATTAAATCTTGATAGCAATATCACAATTTGACTTGATGTGGAAATTATCTCCTACTTATAAATTTATTAGCTTAAGGGGCTCTCTAATGAATGGTTCATAAGGCAAAACACTTGGTGAAGGTTTTGCAAATGGGGTTGCAAGCTTTGGGTTTAACCATGGAGGAAACTCTATAGTTAAGCATGCTCAGGCTAGAGTAGTACTAGGATGGGTGACCTCTCGGGAAGTCCTGGTGCTTCACCCATGTGAGCATCACCTAGATCCAATGAGTGCTAAGTGTTCCATTTATTCTCATGAGAGATGGATTCATGTTGAATCAGTACTCATGAAATATGAGTCAATGAGTTTGACTCAAAAATCACACAGTTAAATCCTAATAGCAATATCACATATTGTATGTTGTTCTAAAATAGGGTACCTTTTGTGTGTGATAAATTTTATAGTGATTTTTATATGAGTACATAAATTAGGTATTTTATTGTATTACTATCTTATAATATTTATTGATAAAAATAAAATAAAATAGTTCTCTCATAATTTATAATTTATGTAATAATTATGAAATATGGCATAGTTGCTTCCTTTATTTTTTTACGATAAACTATGTGAAAAATAAATTATATTGCAATGAACAATTGAAAGATATATTTAATAAATCATATTTTTATGAATAGTTATGAGGTAGTTTATTGAGTTTTTGTATGAATCTTTTAACTTAGATTTTGTTGAGTAATATTTCTAAATTTAAACAACATTGATATTTGTAGAACTAGTACATATCTACTTCATGGATCTAGAATTAACATAAGTTCACTTAACTCTAAATTTTAAATAACTTTCAATTGGAGAAGACTAACTTAAATATTTTAGAATATATATAGGAAAGCCAAGAGTTATGCTTCTTTTATCAACAATTAAATTAAAGCTTTGAGAACTCTCAACTTTCCACACACATATACATTATTGATATACATATATAGTTTTATTTATACATTCAAAGTTATAGAGGACTATACATAAAAATATTTACATATATACATATTTATATATGTATCTATGTATATATGTATATGTCTATATATGTATCTATGCATAGTTGTATCTATGCCAGGGTTTAGGATCAATATAACTTTTAGTTTACCATCTCTCTCTCCACACACACATATGTAGATATATCATACATACCTCATGTCTCTCTTGCATATATGGGTGATCCCACAATATTGGGTGTCACTTTTGTGGCACAAAGAAGTTTGGAAAACATTGGAAAAAATGCAATTTCCATTTTACATATGTTTGCATAAAAATTTGGCGATTTACGATTTAAAACCCTCATTTTTCATTTTTCATTCATTTTTAAGATTTTGGTCGTTGGGCTATTTCAAGCATGTTTATATTTGATTGTTTGAATTCTTTTTCATTTTTTCAAAAAATATTTCTATGTTAATTTAATATTTCATTGCTTTTTTTTTTGGTCGATAATATTTCATTGCTTATTAATGTTAGTTTTAATTATATATTTTTTATTTAATTTTTTGTATTTGTTAATTATATATTAGTATTATTAGAAACTACATTAGAAAATACTAGAAGAATATTAGAAATTATTAAAAAAATATTAGTCTAAAATATTAGAAAAATATTAATTTAACATTAGGAAATAAATTTAGAAAAATATTAGTGTTAAGTTAGATTAATATTAAAAAATATTAGAAAAACATTGCAAAATATTTTTTAAAAAAGTCTAGAATATTAGAAAAATTAGAAAAATGTTAATCTAGAATACTAAAAAAATATTAATATAACATTATGAAAAAAAGTTAGAAAAATATTAGTCTTATTCAAAAAATATTAGAGAAAATATTAGAACAAACATTACAAAATATTAGATATATATATATATATATATATATATATATTAGAAAATATATTGAAATATTATTATAGAATATTGGAAAATATTAGAAAAACATTGCAAAATTTTTTTGTTAAAAAATCTAGAATATGGAAAAATATTAAAAAATTGTTAATCTAGAAAATTGGAAAAATATTAATATACATTACGAAACAATTTTAGAAAAATATTAGTCTTATTAGAAAAATATTACAAAATATTAGGAGAATGGTAGAAAATATTAAAAAAATTTAGTCTAGTAAATTAGAAAATATTAGAAAAAATTGCAAAATACTAAAAGAACAATAGTCTAGAATATTAGAAAATATTAAAAAAATATTAACCTATATATTAGTATAACATTACAAAACAAATTTAGAAAAATATTAGTCTTATTATATATATATATATATATATATATATATATATATATATATATCAATTGATCAAAAAGATAGGTACAAAACTATGAGGTGACCATAAGAAGATCAATTTTAAATCATAAGAAGTAGATACAAAATAGGACTAGATCAAAAGAAGATACAATTGATGTGGAGAGAGAAGCATCTAAAAGGGAACCATAGAAAATTAGTGCAAAACATCACTAAAATCTTCAACCCAGGCTATCCACCCTTGGTCACCTTCCATTCAACCAACTTTCTTCATATCAAGGACATGAAAACATAACTCCAATTTGTCCAAATAGGTTCATCTGGTATCCCTAATTTTCCCAATCAACTTTTTGAGAACATCATCAAACATAGCCTAATCATCCGCAATAGTGTCCCATTCATAACCATTGTTCATTTCATACATGAACATAGTGGCATGGCCATCATGAAGAAATCTTTATAGCTTCTCTCGCTCAAGCTACATCACATAGTACACCTAAGAAATGATTTTAAAATGTGTGAGTTTCCTATGAATCCCATTAAGAACTCTGCCACTATTTTGAAAGATATCCTCATTTCTAAATTTCCAAATAAACCAAAGAATGTAAGAAGATAAAATATGCCAGAGAAGGTTAGGATATTTTTTGAGACCAAGAATAGAGCCAGTAATGATATCAAAAGGGAAAGCATGGTTAGTCAAGGAGATTCTAAATAAATGCCAAATATCTCTAGCAAAAGAATAGTCAAAGAAAATATGCTACATACTTTCAAGCATTTTATGAACAAGACAAGTAGGAGATCCACCATGTTGAGTCTTAGTTGGCAACCTGTCCAACATGAGCTACCATCTAAAGAATTTAACCTTGGCGGGGTCAGAGATTTCCAAATTTTACTCAAGATTTTCTTCCACTCGGAGTGGTTAATATTGATAGACCAAGCAGAGTTAAGGAGATTTAGGATTGAGGAGTCCTTATTACAAACTAGATAAATGTCTTTAGCCTTGACTTGAGGGAGAAGGGATCCATCAAACCAATGAAGAGAAAGAAATCTATGGGAGTCTGCATCAATGCTACAAGGAAAATTAAGGAGGGAAAAAAGATCTTTAATGATGCTGTAAATTCTTTTGTGGGTAGTAGGATGATCAAAATTATTAAGAAGATTAGGTCAGTGATAAGGTTACCATTGACCATAATATCCATAAAAAATTTGATCCCTTTATTATGTCAATATCTAGAAGAACATCCTTGGGTCAAAACAAGGGGTTTACCATTATGTTGGAGGTTCCACCAAATAGAACATTCACCATGTAGGGAATTGCAGTTGTCAAACCTAGAGTTATATATATGGCCACAGACATGTTCCCAAGCTCTCCAAATGGATTTGAAAACTAAAGTACCTTGAATAGAAATAGGAAAGAAATTAGCAACAATATCACCAAATGGGAGATTTTTCCAAGATTTGGCATGTTTAGGAAAAAAATATATTAGAAAAAATAATAGAAAATATTAGAGAAAAAATTACAAAATATTAGAAAAATATTAAAAATATTAAAATAACATTAGTCTAGAGAAAATTAAAAAATATTGGAAAAATGATAAAAAAAAATATTTTAAAACATTATTATAGAATATTAGAGAATATTAGTATAGCATTACAAAGAAAATTTAGAAAATATTAGTCTTATTAGAAAAATATTAGAAAAAACCATTAGAAAAAACAATAGAAAATATTAGAAAAACATTAGAAAATACTAAAAAAACATTACTCTAGATTATTAGAAAATATTAGAAAAACATAAGAAAATATTTTTTAAAAATTATTTTAGAATATTAGAAAATTATTAATTTAAGATTAGGAAACAAATTTAGAAAGAAAATTAGTATTTAACATTAGAAAACACATAATAATAAGTTAAAAAGTCTAACCCTAAGCCAAACCCTAACTCTAACTCTAGCTCTAACTCTAACTCTAACTCTAACCTTAATCTAACCCTAACCCTAACCCTAACCCTAACCCTAATCAAACCCTAACCCAAACTCAAATCCTAGAATTTAATTGTAACTCAAACTCAAATCCTAATCTAATCCTAACACAAACTCAAACCCTAGTCTAACCCTAATCCTAACTCCTATTCTAACCATAAACCTAACTCTAATTCTAACTCTAACTCAAACCCTAACTAGATAACCCTTTAATTCTAACCCTAGTCCTAACTTTATCTCTAATCTTGGTGTGGCTCCTATTGTAGGTCCTACTACTGTTGTTGTTGTGGCAGCTCCATGCATTGATATTGATGCATTATTTTCATTTGCAGAGTAGGAGGTTATTAGATTAGAGTGGTTTATATTGTCCTCTAATGATGGTTTATATAGAGAGATATGTGCAACCATATGTAGGAGTTTACAAGATTTGACTACCAGATTTAGAGCACATCATTCATTTACCCCAAATGTATTAGCTACCATATCTAGGGAGCTTAGAGCTAAGATTTTAGGAGATGCATGTTTTGATGACATCAAGAGGGTGGACGCCAAAGATGTCATCAAACAAGATTTGTTTCCATCATATGAGGGTATCTAGGGCAAGGTAAAGGGCTGTCAAGTGACACATTGCATAGATCATATTATCACCAATATGATCTATCATTTTTTCTTAGGCACACATGGTTGTTATCCTAATAATGATCAGATAACTCTTTATTTTGCATAGTAGTTATATGTTGAGTTTCTTGTGGGGCTTAATGTCAACTACTTAGATATTCCATATTGTTCCAGATATGGGCATGGTCAGATCGCAAATAATGACTAGTATCATAGTGAACAATGTTTGCCACCTCCAGATGTTAGACAGTTCATTGGGCGGAGACTTTCTCCAATGATTCCAACACTAGCTCCTATTGTCGAAAGAGTTGTGATTGCTTTCCAAAGGGGAGTAATTGACAGTATTGGACATATTGCATCTACAGCTGCTAATATCACATCTAACTCTCTTGTTCACTATATTTACATTTGATGGAGTTGTCTAGGTCAAGCATCTTCAAAGGCATTGAGTAAAATTTCACACACCTCCCTTGATGAGGTATATAGAGCTATTGGACTACCAGTACTAGGTGATGTTCACGCTCTTTGCGGATAGCACACACATATGGATCTAGCACTATATTTTTTGGAGGACCTATTGTAGGGTATTAGTTATATTTCTGATACATAGGAGGTACTATTTTACTCAGTGATGGACACCATAGTTCCCCAGGCATAGACCACACCAGTGATAATTGCCACATAGCATAGCCACAACATTCTACACCACACTCACGACACTCTACAGATGAGTCAGGCATACAAGTTGGAGATGTTAGGATCATAGCTAAGGGCCTTGATGATTTTGGTGAGTAGTTATGAGGGCTATTTGAGATTGATACTACTTAGAGAGAATGGGATTTTCATCGTACATGCACATGTTATTCTGACCTAACACTGATTCGACACCATTACCCAGCTAGTTACACACCCCACTTCACTCATCATTACTAGCAGCTAGAGATTGTGGTGCTAAGGGTGGTTTAGTAGGTGTTGGAGTTTCAAGAGATGTTGTTGGTGTATTATGATGGTAAGTTAACATTAGAGGTGCATCGATAGATGATACAATAGATTCTGATGATCATCCTCTAGCTATTGAGATTTAGATAGATATTAAAAATTTGTAGTAATTTAAATAAATTGTGCAGGCATAGGTCACTGAGAACATTATTACATGTCGTGCTAGGTCAGGGCATGTACATTAGAGAGAGGATTCTACTGAGACACCTAGTAGTGCTCAGGTACAAGTTTTAAATAGTTTGTAAAGTTATTTATGTTCCAAACTATATGCACTCGTATTCATGTATGCATGTATATATATGTTTAGATAGTTCTAATATATATAGGCTTGGTTGTTGCACCTTGGCCACAGGATGTACAAGGAACTTGATTAGAGGGTTGTTCTATTTGTATGCATCTTGAGGTGTCTCTTCAATAGTACTAGGTTTATGTATACTTTGATGCATTTGTATATTGGAGACTTTGTATACATGTCTACCTATTCTGGAGACTTACATACATGTATTTCAATACCTCTATGACATGTATATTTCACTATTTATTTGACTATTTAGTACTTCAGCAGCTGGATGACATGTATTTCACTATTTATATTTTACATATACATGTTTATCTGAGACTTACAGTTTGCATACATACATTTCAGTATAGATATTAGAACTAGATTTTCATTCGTGAGATGTACATGTATATTTTTATATTTTTGTAGAACATTCTTCATGAATTAGATTATAGATTTTAAACTTCGGATTTGATTGAGATCTTTATAAAATAATCAATTAACTTCTCTTTACCTACTTCAATAGCTAAATATGAATAAGTTCCAAATTGATCTATGAAGCTGATTTATAATTCATAAAAAATAAGAATAAAATAGGGTGATTTAATTGAATTCATTATTTTTTATTTTTAGTTACATCTAATTAATGTTGTTTTGTTATCATCACTAGCTTATGTTCAAACTCTGTGCCCATTTTGTCCAAGTAGTTAAATTATTTTTCATGCCAAGTATATTAATATAGGTGCTTAAAACTACTAAATTAACCCAAATGATTTAGATTATAGAATAAGAACATTATATTTATTTGTAACCATTATAAATAATCAAGTTAATTTCTCTTCACCTAATTCAATAATTGAATATTTAGAAATTCTTGTCAGATATATCAAACCAAACAACATTAAATTAATTCAAATTATTATAAAATAAATCTTAAGAAGAAGTAATAGATAAGATAATACTATTAAATTAATATAACATTCATCCCTCATAATTATTAAATCAATTAGTAGGACTAAAGATACATATGTGTTTTATGTGGATAAAAATATGCTAGTAGGTAAGCCAAAACATTATTTTAATTTTTTTAAGAAAATATAAAGTTCTTAAAAACCTTCATCAATGGCAATTAATACTATTAAAATGTATGCATTTAAAAGTCCAAATTTGATGTACCAAGGCAAACAACTTTAATTAATTCAAATTATTATGAAATCAATCTTAAGAAGAAGTAATATCTATAAGATAATATTATTAAATTAATATAACATTCATCCCTTCTAATTGTTAAATAAATTAGTAGGGCTAAAGATACATATTTGTTTTATGTGGATAAAAATATGCTAGAAGACAAGCCAATACATTATTTTTAAAAAGTTTTACAAAATATAATATTCTTAAAAACCTTCAACCATGGTAATTAAATAACTTCATTATAGTAGGTAATTAATATTAAGGTAAACAACTTTAAATTAACTCAAATTATTATAATATAAATCTTAAGAAGAACTAATATCTATAAGATAATAATATAAAATTAATATAACATTCATCTCTTCTAATTGTTAATCAATTAATATTAAGAAAATGTCTACATTTAAAGGTCCTAAAATTTGATTTAAATTAAATTAGACCATCTCTAAGCCCTGCTCAATCATGATGTACACTTATAACATTTAATATCTTTTCATGATCTTCATGGTCTAGTCTCCACTTGAGATGTACATGCTTAAATTTGACTGGATCTAGGCAAAGCTCAGTGGCAACAACTAGGTGATTGTATTACAAAACCTTGTTGTTAGGCTGATAATTAACAAAGTGTATTCTATGTTGGACTATTTTTTCTTACTTCAAATATGTTCCCTATATCACAATAGAACTTGCACAACAAATTTAAATATTTTAAATTTTGATAGATATAAAGTTACCTAGATATATATAAATTCATATATGTACATGCACATGTATGTATAATACCTATGAGGAATAACATTTCGTCACATTCTTTAGGATCATATAACTTTGTCCTCTCTACAGTACATTGCAATAAATAATAACTAACACCTTAATAACTTTCAGGCTCAACAATCACTACAAAGACATCTACTACAAACCAAGTATACATACATTTATAGTATATAACACAATTCATTGATAATTAAATAACAAGTTGATATTAATTGACGATTTGAGATTAATTTTTATTATACTTGTCCACTTTTACCAATCCATAGATATGATTATAATCATCAAATATGAATGGAATACCATCAAAATTTCATCATCTTTATCAAATGTATCAGTAAAATCAAGTGGTACCAAATTCCATGCACCTGTATATCGACGTGTTTGATTGATGTATTCTTGATAATCTTCATCAATGCAACTATCACAAAATCATGAGTATTCTCTTGTCTTCAATGTCCAATTGTAGTTATCTATAATCATGACTAAATGTAAGGAACATGTCCTTTCTATCCTCTTGCAACCATGCATGTTTCTTTCTATTAACACCTAAAAGTTCATTACAAAAACATGGACAAAGTAAATTTAAACTTCAATGAATCAAGATAAATTTTAACACTTAATTGCATAAAATTTAAAAAAATGTACACATCCATACATGTCATCTCCCAAAAGACTCTATATGGTACCTATCAACTCATTCTTTATGATGTCCCAAACTCGTTTGATGCAAAATGTATTTTACAACATTCAACAACATCATGTGCATTATTTATATGAACTCCCTTATAATTCATTTGATACTTTTGTAGAGCATGTTTGATGCAAGTTGTAGCACCATCATGTTCACATTTTCCATGCCCACTCTCAAAGAAACTCCATATGTGTTTTATATTATCATTAAAATGTTATCTACATAATGAATAAAATGGTCTAGATGATTTGAACTATGCGGTACATCCATTAGACCAAACATAATGTTTATCAACATTTATGTCTCTTTATTTCAAATAAGAAAACACCATATTGAAGCAATATTCTACATAGTGAATGTCATGTTCTTTGTCATCACTTATATAAAAGTGATATTCCTTTTAATGACTCGTGCGTTAAGTGTAATCTGAACACCATTCAAATCTAACTATACTATCTATAAAAAACATGTACCATAATAGTGACCTACTTAGAAAAGAAATAATCTAATTGAATTCCTTTCTGATGAAAAAAGTAATAGTTCTCTACAAAATCAACAACTAATATAATCGTTCCAAGTGGAAAATTATCTGTCAAAGTTTGAAACTGTTGTTCTTGCCACTTTGCAAAAAATGTGTGATGAATATAAGGTTGAATCAAATTCTTAAATTTTTCCATAAGTATTATAATAGATAACTCCTGTTCAACATATTCCAACCTTTTAGATTCTTTCTCCAACTTCATTTTATTCTTCACATACTTGTAACTTTACAATTCATCTTTTTTTTTATATCAATATTTTCAATTTTCAAAGGAAATAGAGCCAATTGACCACATGTTTCACATATTCCTTTGATGTGATTTATTTAGCCAACTGGATCATCTATTTTGTCACATAAAATGGAACATATAAACTCACTTCACCTACTAGGAGGAGCATCATGAAAACTATATGTGTCTTTTAAAATTTTTTGAAATACCTGATCATGGAGATAAAACTCAATATAATGCCAACAACAACATGTTTCAAACACTTTGTTTGACCTCACAAAGTATGGTTTCAATCTTTCAAATGATGTTTACCCAATTTTTGCATTAGGATGTTCACTACAAAATAATACATATAACTGATGTTGTGTTGTGTCCAACCAACATTTTGTATGATGTTCATATTAACTAGATGCAATCCTATGCCTGATAACATCTCTACTATTTGATGAAGGATGAGGGTTATCAATCTAAAATGATATGACTAAATTTTTGAATCCCTCATCAATCCTATCAGAACAAGGTTCTCTACACATTATTTCCCAATTGCTTTCCATAGTATTGTCATCTAGAATCAAACTTCTCTTAACATATTATCTTATTATTTTCCTACTAAAACCCATTTTAGATGAAATTGAAGATATTTGTCTATTTTGAGTGATATGCTTATTTACAGCAGATATCAACATCACTTTTCTTTCCATAGACTTATCTTTAGTTCAAGATTTCTTTCCTATATTTCTCAAACCTTGTTTGACATTTTCAATCACATCAATTTTCTTTTTAGAAAATTTTCTCTTCTTTGATGTTGTGTCTACATCTAATAATTTCAATGCATCTTGCAACTTGTTTTGTGTAAGAAAAAGTGAAAGCAATGGAGCTTGCTCAAGTATTCCAATGTTATAAAACTTAGTCATTATTTCTATTATCATCTTATTCATTGACCTTTTCTTAGATAGACTTAAGGAAAAAAAACAATAGTTATAGGTGTTCTCAATATATCCACATCCATTTTAAGTAAATGATCTAATTTTTTAATGAGAAATTCCATTCTTTATAGATTGAGCAATATTTATGAGTTTGTCCATACTAGTTCTTGCACTTGATCTTGACCCTTCTTTGACTTTGTTACTTGAATTTCTATAGGGAGTGATCTTGAGCCTTCTCCAATATTCATTATTTGATATTCTATAGGGAAATATTATGACCCTTATTTGACTTTTGTTACTTGAATTTCTATAGGGAGTGATCTTGAACCTTCATCAACATTCATTGTTTGAGATTATTGTATGAAGCAATCTTGACCCTTCTCCCATATGTACTTCTTCTACTTCTATTGAGTCTCCTTCAACATGTTCTTCAACTTCACCTTATTGATTTTTTGTGACACATTTATACATGAATTGAATTAGATAAAAAATAAGATTGATACATAATTGAATTCAAGAACATGAAATATATATATATATATATAAAATTATGCACCTTGTTTATTTTGATGATAACGAGCCAATTTTTTTTGAAGATTTCTTTGTTCTGCTTCATGAGATCTCTTCCTTGTATGTTTATTTTGTCTTCCTTTCTTGTTTCCCATCAAAAAATCAATAAAGTCAAAAATGTGTTTTTGCCCTAAAAAATTTACATTTAGTTTATGAAATTTTGCTTCACTTTCAAACATTTGTCCTCAATGCACATGTGACATCATCAAATGTTTTTTAAACCCGATCTCCCAAACATAAGCTTTTTACATGTTCACATGAATACATAAAAATAATTTTTTGATCATTGAATTATTCTAGCTTGTGTGTTTGTCTAAATATGTATTCACACAGACATGCTTAATATGTTCACACAAACAAATGATTTTACAATTTTTTTTGTTGTTTTCTTAGAAAAAAATTGTCGTTTTGATCCTCAAAATGGAGATCAAATGATCGCCTACTACAAATTTAAAATGTTAATTTGTGCTACTCAGAGCAAGCTTTCTAATGACTATAATTTTAATATGTATTATACTCATTAAAACATTCAAATATGAGTTTAACTAATTATAGGTTGATTGATGACTGAACATCAATTGACTTTGACACTTCGGGAAAATTTATAAATCAAGTCATTTAAAAAAGATATATATCTATGAAATAGGTTACTAAGATAGCTTTCTATTAAAAAAAGAAATATTTATTTATGATAAGTTTAGTTCAAGTTATCCTTGTCAAAATGAATGTATGTCTAAATTATGACTGATGTCACTTCAAAACTTCATAAACTATACAATATTCAACCAAATTTAATCAAACCAAATGCATCATCTAGATATTGATGTTACAAATCAAACATCAAAGGAATTACCTCATTATAAATTATAGAAAAAAAAGTTATGCTTGTCAAAATGATTGTCACTCTTTAAAAATATTGATTTTTCATATGTACCACATTTTGGGGGAGAAATTTTTTTTGACTTAAATAATTTATTTTTAAAAATTAAAAAATATTGTTAAAATTAGGAACAAGGTACTAGAAATCACTATTTTATGTCATCAATAAATTATTCATAATTTTCAAGATATAGTCACTTGAATGTGAGGTTTGTTTCAAAAATATTGATTTCGGTATCAAAATTGGTCAAAAAGTTGCACCCACTATTGTGGGATCACCCATATATATATATATATATATATATATATAGATAAGGAGGGTAAGAGATACATGAGGTATGTATGAGATATATACATATATAGCTTCCCCTATTTACCCTCTTAGACTCTCTTCCCTTTGTACTCTCACCATATATGCCCATTATTTCTACCTCGTGTATCTCTTTCCCTCCTTACTATTGAGTCATGTTGATGAATAACTCTCTCTCTCTCTCTCTCTCTCTCTCTCTCTCTCTCTCACACACACACACACACACACACACACACACACACATCATAATTTCTTTCTACTATCCATTTGAATATGTAGAGAATTCATTCTACTAGGAAGCTTATATTTGAGGTCTTTATCCCTATCAGATAGGGCTTCCCTTTTTATGTTCCTAACATGTTATTCCTCATCATGGCTCTTCTTTCCCTAGTTTGGCTCATTGACCTCAATATGAATAGTTCAGTTCTTAGTAACCCCTCCTAGGTAAACCTAAATGGTTTCCTCCTATTCAAAAATTTCCACATCCTCATTATTCCCACCATAGCTAAAATCCTCGTTGGTAATATAATCTTTATCCTAAGTGTCCTTATTCATAATCTAATCCTTCACTTTAGTTTCATCCTTGAGAAAGTGATATTCCTCCATACCAGCATATTTTTCCTCCTTCTCATCCTTATGTTGTTCTTTTTTCTTTTGGATGCATTATGATACTCTATTTGTAGAGATTGTCTCTTTGTGACCTCCTTTCCTTGAAGTATTCCTATCTTTTCTCTCATCATCTTTTGTTTCTTATTTGTCAACATCCATGATGTCTTATTTAGTCTTACTCTTTTTAGGAGTGGGGGCTTGGCTACTTTGGGGAGAATTCATTATCTAACAAGGAGTTTTGAGAAACAAGGATTCCTCAAGTGATTTTTTGGGCCACTAATAGGGCTCGATGACCCAATGTTGGTATTTTATTGGGCCTCTGGGTTAGAGCTATCTTTATAAGGGTTCACATTGTGGATGGGGTTGATTTACTCAAGTTTTAGACAAGTTGGTCTCAACTAACTCTTTTCCATGGGTTTGGATTTTACTAAAGTATACATGATAGGAAAACACATGATGGTATGAAACAAAAACTAACCCTTGATGGATAGGAAGGTTGCTGAGCCATTACCAATGCTACCTTTTAAGAATGAAACCAGAAAGAATAAGACATTAATTTTGTCCCTGCGATGCACTAAATTCAACATTGTGAAGTGATAGGCCTTGTACAAGTTGAATCTCCCTTGATATGTAAAATAATTCATAACCTAGAGGTAGACAATAGAAAAAAGAGGAGGGAGAGAGACTCTATCATACTTATTTTTAGCATTTACCTATTTTTCCTTCTCATTAACCCTAAAGAATTTTTTCTTAGAGCTATTGAACTTTTCCTAGCTCTTTCCTTCCACTTGTTGTCCTTCATATTCCAACCCATTGGCCTTCATAATTAACTCTATCATTACTATAAAATCTATACTACTAATCATCATTGTTCCTTTATGCCAATAGTTAGATAACCTCAAATTGAGTTCCAAATTGAAGACCCTCATAGCTTCCGTGATACTAGTAAGACCCACATCTTGCAAGATACTGATAAGACCCACTTTCTTCAATGACCTACTCATAATTTTAACTTTACCGAACTCGTAAAGCACTTCATGTATAGGTTTATCTTCCATGGTGATGTTGTTCTAAGAGGGCTCAAACATTTGCATATTCTTCATAGATAAATTTCTTTTTCAAGACAAGAAAACCAATGATAACTTTAGTCGCTAATATTTTCCAATTGGCTAATCTCACTCATTAGGGACCCCAAATTTGGCTTTTTATTTGAACTTTTGGGGTGGTCATGTTGCTTTCACTTTCCAAAAACTAGGTCCCATGCTTAGGCCAATCTCCAATAATTATATAGCAGTATTTTTATTTTACTGATGAGTTTTCCAATGCATTCTATTTTTTCCATGTAGTAAATTATATATACTTGCCTACAATTTCCAATTCTTATCTTAATCGATGTCATATTAGCTAATATTTGGTAAAAGATGGAGTTAGGTTACATGTTAAGTATGTAGGTTCGACATGCATCTCTATTCTAGAGACTTTCCATGAACTTGTTATCCTTTCTCACTTTAGCCCAAAATAGATTTTATTGGGAACATGTGCCTTTAATTTTGGGAATTTATTTAAAAATCAGTATCCTTTCAAAAATTTGGCCTAAAATAAGATTTAGGCCATTGATTAAGGATCCTCTAACAATAATAAATAATATGGATTTTGCCTGCATACCACCATTCAATAATTTGGAGGGAAACTATAATGATAAAAGTGAAATAAATGTAACCTTCAAGTTTGATAATAAACTAGGATCCATATAATAAAAATAATAAAATAGTCATTTCTAGGTATGTGTAATTTTGTCGATGGTTTTCATCAATAATGAATGATTCGCTAGAATTTTATAGAATTTTCATACAGTAGAAAAAAATTACCAATTAAATTAAATTTTTTCCTACTCAAAAAAATTAATTTGCTCATAGAAATTAATTACTTTCCCCTAAATCAAAGTATGATTTGCCAAAATTTTATACATTTTTCCAAATGAGGGTTTCTTAAAGTTATCCCTAAAGAGAACTAAGAAACTTTATGAAGGATGCATTCTTTCATTTCTTTGAGCCTTCATAAATATGATTGTCATAATTCCTTAATAAAGCCTTCTTGATAAATGAAAATTCATGGTTTCAGTAAATCTTGTGTAATCCACACTGACATGTTTGGTTCATTTGATGATTAATAAAGAATTTAAATGTTTTCTTAATTTTTCATACTTTCTTCTATGATTAAAGCTATAAAATATTCCCCATATATTATCATCAAAAGAAAGATTGGGGCTCATTTTAATAATGGAATTTTTAGTAAATTCATCAAGTTGATCTTAACCACTAAAAAACCTTTATATTTTTTCCCCTATATTGAGATTTCATCACCTCCTTACTCTTAATCTACTTGTCTAACTTAGGAAACATATCTTTCCCCTCAATAGTCAAGACTTTCCTTTTAGTAGTGTCTGGTTCAATGTAAAATTTACCAAAAGCCAAAGTATGCAACCAATTATTGTATTTAGTATAAAATAATCTAAAATCTCCTATTTAATAAAAAAAACTCTATACATTTTCAATTTGATCATTAATTAAAATAATTTTGAGTTCCTTTGGGTAATTAACATTAGTGACCACTTTCCTTTTTGAGCATCCTAAACTCCAATTGGCTAGGAAGTCTACAACCCCATAACCTTCTATTAGGGTCCATTTGGCTGTCAGAATGTAAATATGGGAATAGGAATACTTATTCTAAAATAGAGAATGGGGGTACATATTCCTATTCTTGTTTGGTTCAGCCAGAAATTGATGAGGAATTTATAGACTGAAAAAAAATTGTTTTCTAAAATAAATAAAATTGGAATAGGCATACATATTCCTATTGCACCTATTTAGGTAAAATAACAAATACTCATTTTTCGGCCAAAATTGGAATATGTATTCCTATTTTATTCCTATTCCAATTTCATTTTGGTGCATCCAAACAAAGAATTCAAAATCTTACGAATTTACATATGCCTATTCCACTTGTATTCATGTTGCCAAACAAACCCTTAGAATATGTTTGATATTGACTTCCTTTAATATGATAATCCTTCTTTTACAGTCTTCAATAGGGCTGAAAATTATTTAAAGACTAGTAGCTTTATCTAGAAGAATATCAAATATGAGTTTAGAGTTAGCTTCTAAAATGACCTTTTTAGCCCTTACCCCTAGAAGAGTCTTCATTCCCTATCACATAGCCAACCCTTCTACATAGTTATTAGAATTGAAACTAATATCTTCAAAAAAAAACCTTGGATCATATCACCTCTATTGTTCCTCAACAACCCTCTTATACTAGAGATGCCTCAGATACCTTTTCAACATCTGTCTACATTGCATTCCCACCATTTTTATTCTAGAGGGATCCATTTAGATTATTCTCCTATCCATATTTTAAACCAATTTAGGTTGGTGAGATTCTAATTTATATGGAAGGCTTTTTTTATTCTAGTTTTATAGAGGTTGGGAAAAAAAAATCATTTAAGGAAGGAAGCAACATTAACACTATCCATGACTAACTTCTTGACAATATTAAACAAATCAAGAAAAAATTTTCTCTCCTCTCTAAATTTTCTATTATTTCTTTCTTTCCAAGGGATTGAAGCTCCAAATAGGCATAATCTCTTGCCAAATATTAAACAAAATAGGAGTAGAAAGAGGGGAGTAATTCCATATGACAAGAAGGTCCTTAAAATTTTTAGGCATAACTCATAGGGATTGGAGAGATTGAAACACTAAGCTTTATAGGTCAAAGGAAAAGGAACAATTCATAAAAGAAGGCGGTCTATATATTCTTCTTTGTGTGTACATAAAATACATATATTACATAAGAAAAACCCACATTTAGAGAAGTTGTCCATGGTGAAAAAATTATGGGTCACAACCCACCATCAGAAATTAATTTTGGAAGCAAGCTTAGGTATTGAGATACGATTCTAATTTAGGTCCCTATCTTCATTCTAGTTTTAAGATTGGTAGGAAGTTCTAACCAAGAAGGAGTCATTCCTAGAATATCTCCATATCCACCTATCTTTAGATATGGGGTTGAATAATTGAGGATTCAGAAGAAAACTAGTCAATTCCTCAAGTTATCTTTTACTTATATTAGGTATTCTCCTCATTTCCCTATTTCCTTCCCAAAGATTGATTAAATCCATGCAACTAGCTCTTTCCTCTATCGACACAAGATAGTATCCAAATTTCTCTCCTAAAGTACTTTTTATCTAGTTTTATATTAGCCTATTTATGAAGACATCTTTTAGTTGTTTATCTTCTTTCTATACCTCAAACCAAAATAATAAATTAGTAGTATTTTCAATGATTTTTATACTTCCATTTCTTAGGATTTTTTTTTAGTTTTTTAATCAGTTTCGAGAAGAAATATCAGCCATTAACATTTCTTTTCTCTATGATAGTGGCACTAAGGGACACAGGCATACACTTGAGCTCCAAAATGTTAGTCTAGTCTTTTTTCCTTCAATAACCTTCCAGCTTATCTTAGTAATAAAGGATCTATTCATTTCTCTAAATTTAATTATTCCTAGCCCACCTTGAGCCAGGGGTTTAAAGATGATATTGCATTTGACCATGGAGATTTTCCTTATTTTATCAATTTTATCCCATAAAAAGTTCTTTCATATTCCAAGGTTTCAACAACTTCATTTGGAATAACCACTATAAACATGAAATAGACAAGGATTCTCTATAGATAGGCCTTAAGGATTTGTAGTTTTCCCCCTTGGCTTAGCAGTTTTTATTTCCATCCTACAAGTTTTTTGAGGAATTTCTCCACAATCTTGTTACAAAAGGATAAGGGAGGCTTCTTAAGGGAAAAATTGAGCCTAAGGTAGATGTCCAAAATAGAGGATATGCCATAGCTAATGATGTTGGATATATGAACTTGTAGAGCACTGTTTGTATTAAACATGAATAACTTACTTTTTTGGAGATTAATTTTTTGTCTTTACATAGTATAATAATCATTTAGAATCATCTTCCATCTTTCATCTACCCTCCTTTGTGCTTCTCTAAACATGAATTTCTCATCAAAAAATTATTGGTGTGTCAAGGAGAGAAGGACAAGAGAAGCTTTGGTAGTTGTTAGATTATGTCTTTCGTTGAGTTTGGTAAGATTTTTTCGAAGGAACTTGACAACAAAAATAAAATGATAGGTTGATAAAGGGTCTCCTTGTCTAATAAATAGTCCCACATAAAAGAATCTAGTATGAGCCCCAATGATCATAACAACATACTTTATGGTTTTCACACAACTCATTATCATCTTGAGAAACTTCCCCTTGAACACTTCCTCCAGAATGTTTAGTTGACCTTGTCATGGGCCTTAGAAATATCTATATTAAGCATCATTGAGGGTAAAACTTTATATTTCATAGTATGAACCAATTCATTAGTGGTGATAATGTTATCCATAAGATTCCTACCTTCCATAAAGGCTCTTTGTTCTTTGAAAACTATTTTTTCAAGGACAGGTTTAAGTCTATTAACCATCACTTTAGATATGATCTTATAAGAAGTTTTATAGAGGCTTATGCTCTTATAATACAAAAGAGAAGAGTGGTTTTCTTTTTTTGGAAATAATATAATATAAGTATTATTTAAGTCTTTAGAAAGTTGACCAGTTCTTAAAAAGTGAAAAACAACCTTGAAAATAAACTCTTCCATGATATTCTAATACTCTTAGAAGAAAGTAGGCCAGAACCCATCTAAGATAGAAAACTTAAAGACTTGAAAGAATAAGGTATACAAATTCACTTCTTCTATACTAAATTTTATCATTATGTTTTTGTTATCTTCTTCAGATACCAAGTTTGGAATAGAGTTAGGAAGGTTTCCAAGGTCTTCTAGAGAGTTATAAGACCCCCTATTCATAAAATAATTAATTTCCTCCATATTTATGTTCCCCTCCTCTATTGATATCATTCCATCTTCTTTCATCAGAGATCTAATTCAATTTCTATGTTTGTGTCTCAGAGTAGATATTCCTATCACCCTAGGTGAGCCATTAAATCCTTGATATTTGCTTACATAACAACTCTTCTTGTTTATAAATTTTTAGCCATTTTTGTCTAAGGATTATTTTAGTTCTTTCCTTATCTCTATCTTCATAGTTTATTTCCATACTATTTTGAACCTTTTCCATTTTTTCAATTAGATCCATTTTCCATTTAAATAGGTTGCCAAACAAGTTGTTTCTAGCTCTTAACTTTACCTTTTATCTCACTGAGTTTAATGCAATGGTTGATCGTAGGGGAGCTAAGTGCTCTAGTATTCCACTAATCCTAGATATGGTCCTTGAAAAGGCTATGGTGTGAGAACCACATTATTTCAAACCTAAAAGGGTTAGCAACCCTTTTATGCATTTACCATTCCAGGAGTAAAGCATTGTGATTGGAACAAGTTCTTGTTTTAGTAGTAAAGAGAAAGTAATCCTAATTGTTACTTTTAGAAGAAAGGGCTAATCTATCCAATCTGACCTATATTAGTGTACTCCCCTATCTCCTATTGGTCTAAGTTAGCTTAGAACTAAATAGATCTAAATCAATGAGAGTTGATCTAGTAAAAACTCCCTAAGGCCAGTCATACTTCTAGAGTAGTCCTCATTTCTATCATCTCATGTCAAAGATATAGGGGAGAATTAGAGTCCCTAGGAGCCATACATTTAGTATTAAGTTTATTTCCCATATAGTTAGCTAGGGAGGACAAAAAATAAAATTCTTTGGCATTTGTTATTAGGAGCATAAATATTAACTAGGTTCTATGACCACCTAGCTAAAATATCATGAAAACATAAAATAATAGAGCTAGGAATGGAGTAGATCAAATTAATCAATATTTAATTTTTCTTCCATATTAAAGCTAAACCTATTAATGCCCCTTGAGAATCTACAAAAATCCATTCCACAGTAGGCCAAACATGACTTGTCATTTGTTAAAATCCCTCCTGTTGCATCTTAGTTTTTGTGGATAAGTATCGTATGAACTTTGGTTTCTATAAGGTTACACTTTAATATATTCTACTTCACAGTGGTGAAAACCCTCTTGTATTCCAAGAAAAGACTCATTAAAAACAAAATAATATTTGGAACCAACTCTTTAAACACTATGCTAATGGGAACATTTTGAATCTCTCAACCCACCTTTAACTTTTTGGGTCTCTTTTTTGTAGTCTTGTCTTTCCTTCCAAAATTTCTACTATGAAGATTGGAAGTAGAATTAGTGGGACATTGAACAAGTTGTAAGTCCCTTTGTAGGTTCAACTTATTTTTTTAAAATTCTTTCTATCCACAATAGTTCATTTGCACTCTTCAAAAAAGTTCTTTATTGTCTTCTGGTTCCTTTACCAAGGATGGGGTGGAATGATTTTTTTGGGCTCTAAAATGCTCCCAAGATCTTAAAAAGCTTGCATCCTTGAGGTTAGACATGGAATATGGGGGAGTCAAAACCATAGAGATATTTGATCTAAGAGCCAAATTAGATCTATTAAAGAAAGAGGGGGAGCCTAGGATAGAGGAAGATGGATTAACTAGGGATTTCCTAGCTACCTCATCAAGGATATTCTCCTATGAGGGATTTAAAAGGTTGCTAGAAGGAATCATGGTCATAGGATTCTCCATATGGAAGAATGAAGATCTAGTAGGGTTCACTTGGGGGCATTGGGGGAATAGAGATAGAAGAGGAGCCTTTACTAGTAGGGAGGGGTGAGGACCAAAAGGAAATACTTTGGTGATCAAACCTTTTACATTGATTGTACTACATTTTTGTATTCTCATACTCCAAGTTTCAGACAAAGATTACTAACTCAGATTTGTGGGAGCTAGAAATAGGGACAACTATATTGACTTTGATGCAAAGGAAAATCTTAGCATAGAAAAGCCTTGATTTCTATTAAGTGATTCTATAAATCGAAAGAAGAGAACCAAAGGATTCTTCTATACCTTTAAAGACTTGAAAATTCTTAAACTCTTGAGGGAGTCTAGGAATATGAACCCAAGTTAAAGCTTTGGCTCCTAGATTAGTTAAACGATTTAGTTTAGGTTTCCGCTTACAACTGGCAAGCATGTTCTTTGCATTAGTCCCAAGGTTCCAAGACCCATTAGTGAGAATAGAAGTAAAATCTTTAGCATTGCAAAAGGAGAAAAGAAACATACTATTGACAATGATTCTAATCTTGACACTTCCTTTTTAACAACATGTAGAGGAATCTCATCTCTTGAGCATGTCAATGGAAGGCTTGAAGAGAAGGAAATGCCCAACCAAAGTAAGTTCCAACCCTTTAGTTGTTTAATCAAGGATCATATCAGGAATATTAACCACACTTCCTTTCACCATGGAAAATATTTTGGGAGCCAAAGTAACAAGAGAACTAGCATTAATGCTTGAAACCTTGGAGGCAAATGACACTGCCACCTAGACAGGTAAATGAGAAGGGCTAGTATTATCAAGTACAATGTTACCAATACCAACAATTGAGGTGGGGGAAGTGAAATTGTAATTTTGTTAAGTTTTAATAAAGTAAAGATAGATATAAAAATTTGAAATAATTATAGGCATAATTATAACTATAACTCTTTTAAACCATAATTACAACTATAATTTGATTTATACCAAGCATGTCCAAACCCTAATATTAATAATGTCTTAATATTAGTTCTAAAATTTAAAATTAGCTAAAACTATTTTAATATACAAAAAATTTCTAATATTAAACTAAATATATAATTAAGGTTAATTTCAATTTCTAAATTTTAGATAACAAGAATGAAATCTTTTAATGAAAGTAAACTAAGGGCTAGGATACTCATTTTAAACAGTTTGAATGTGATTATGTGAATAATAACATATTTTAGTTTAACATATTTTATACAATTAGATATTAATTTTTAACAATCAAGTCATTATCCCTTTTCCTCAAAGGTTTGGGAACTTATGACCAATAGCTATGGGTTCAATTGGAGTAAACAGGCCAACATCTAGGATTTCTTTAGTCAATGGGATTGTTTTCATAAAGGCATGAAGACACAAATAATCTACTCTTAGAATCTTCCACATTTCTATTGGGGAATATGGAAAGAGAGAAATATTTGAATCCTCAGAGAAAGGGAAGCTCTTGCCTTTGTTCTTGCAGATAAAATAGATAGTACTATGACATAAAACTATGCTATTAGAAAGGGGGGAAATATTGAAGGAGGAAAAATTATGGAAAGGAAAAAGTATAGGGAGATGAAAAGATAGGAGGTTAAGTAGTTTTTCCCCACTGAAGAATGGCATAAAGCCAACTTTGATGGCGCAGCCAAAGGGAACCTTGGCCCAGTTGGTTGTGGGGGAATAATAAAAAATTGTCATGGCATTGGTGTATCAGCCTTTTCCTATCCTTTAGGGACTCAGACGAACCATTATGTGGAGGCCAGTGTAGCTCTTCAAGCTATCAAGCTGGCTCTTGTTATCAAGATTGAAAATCTTTGGTTGGAGGGAGATTCTTTAAATATAATCAAATGTTTAAAAGGGTGCTCTTATCCTTCTTGGACCATTTTTAATGTGGTGGAGGAGATCCAATATGATTTTAGAAAATTCAAAATAGTCCATGTCAACCACATGTATAGAGAGGAAAATTCTACTGCAGATTGGTTTGCAAATGAGGTAGTAACCAAAAATATGATGATGATGTGGCATAGCAAAGACAACATTCCAGTGGCCATGAAAGATATTTTAATGTTGAAATGAATCTAGGGGAGTATGAAGGTAAGATTGAGTTAATAATGGAAATATATGCAAGACAACATGAAAAACAAGATTTTAAGGAGAATCATGGGAAGGTAATGAGATACCATCATTTTATTTACTTCTGGCACATTTTATGGGTCTCATTTGGATCTTCCATTAAAAATTATATAGGTAAAAAAGACTTTGTGAATCAAATAGTTCAAAAAGTAGAAGATTGTGAAGGGTCGAAGAATTAGTGTAGGGTTTTCACATAGGAGATGAAGATGGTTGGTGAGAGGAGCAAGAAGGAGTTGGCTAGGGAGGTAGAAAAATGGAGAAAGAGAACAAAGGTCTAGAACAGACTGAAGAAGGATGGAATAGGGAGGTACATTAAAAATATCCATGGTTTTGACAAGGAGATTACTAAGCTCATGGTGAACACTTGGAAGGATGGATGTATCAAAATTTATGAGGTTTCACACCAAGTGAGTGTGGAAATGATTGCTCTTGTTGTAGAGATTCCTTAGGAGGGGATAAATTTTTATAGGGATAAGAAAATGTCAGCAAATATAGTAAAAGATTTCATGAAGGATGTGGAAGAGAGGAACAAGTTAGTGAAGGTTGAGACTTATTACGAAATGGATTCAATTAAAAAGCTATGGAGGTATGTCTTAAGGGATGTCATCGAATTCATTTCCCTAGATACTAGATTCGATAGAGTCAGAACACACCACTTTGTTCTCCTAAACTATTTTAGACATGGTATTAAAATTTCTTTTCCTTTCGATCTATTTACTTATTTGAGCAAGAACATTGTGGGTTTCAAGAAGAAACCTAGCAAAAACCCAACTCTTTATGAGGGTTTTCTCCTTCTAGTTTATGAATATCTTAAGACCCAAACTAGAGGAAAATCCTTAGGCTACTCTAGGGATGCTTCGGAGGATACTAGGAGCTCAAATTTTTTTGACTTTGAGGAAAAAAAATTTCTTAGCTTAAAGGAAGAGGATAATACCCCCTTGATGAGTAAGAAGTAGGGGTGAAAAAATATCTCCCTCCACTAGTGATGTTCCAAGTAGGAAGAGTCCTAGAGGATTAACACCCAAACTTGTGGAATAAGGGGAGGATGGGTATAATGACAATGAGGAGGAAATCGAGTCAGAGGATGAGAAGAAGGAGGTGGATGTCACTATTCTACTTGGCAATCCCAAGAAGAGGAAGGCTAAGGAGGATATGCCTCTAGAAAGGAGAAGTAATGAGACACTTGAGATTCTTGGCCCTCCCCTTCCCTCTCTTCACCCCAAGCGAAGATAAAGGAGATCTTGGTGGAAGATAGTGGTGAGAAGGTAATGAAAGAAAGGAGGAGGTAGTGAAGAAACTTCAATACTAAAATTGTGAAGATGGAGATCCTCAAAGAGACCATGAATCCTTAAGTTCTCGAAGACTAAGGAAAAGTTCATTTCAAGGAACTCATAGAGCCGGCTTTGGTTGCAATTTTAGACAATGCAAGGGAGATAGCGCTCAACCTACTCGATAATGCCAAAAATAGTATGATAGACAACTTCTACTCAATTAAGTGGCTATTCCATGGGATTGAAGAGCATAAGGAGAAAAAGGATGAGGAGGAAGGCCAAAAGAAGTGTAGCGACTAGGGTTTTTTAGCAAACCATGAGGATCTTCTTTCTAAGGTTGAGAAAGGGGCACAAAGGATGTAGATATCAAACCAAAATCTTGCCAATTAGGTTATCGCCACTCTAAACACTCTCATTGGAAACATCTATAGCTTGGGTGAATCATTGAAAAATGCAAGCATTGGTGGGGAAAATGATGAAATGGTCAATGAGGAATCCAAGCAGACTGAGGGGGAAATGAATGAGACCAAGGGCCCGATGGAACGTTCTAGTGATCTAATCTAGGAGCGTGCAATCAAGGAGGTCTAGAGTGCTTATGAAGTAGTTGAAGCAATATAGGATCTTAATAGGAAGACTGAGTAGTAATGGTTTTATTCCTTGCCCTATCCTTTTTCTGTTGGGTCTTTTGGCTTTTCCTTTTAGGTTGTTGACATGTCTTTTGTTATGGCCTTATGTAGGTAGAATTACTAGGTTAGGGCTTTATTTAATATTATGTAGCCAACTTATTTGTAAAATTTTTTGGATTTCAGGATCTCTACAAAACCTATTTTTCTTAATAAAAAACAATCAAGTTATTATGAATGAAAAATTAACATTCTATTTCTATGTTTTTTGTCAAGACAATTTTAATTTTTAGACTTTTAATATTTTCAAATATTTTACATAAGACTTCTATTTTAAATAATTTTCTAAATTTCTAAGAAAAAAAATTCAATAAATATCTTAAATTATATTGATTCCTAACTTTAAACAAATAAAAAATTATTTAATAAAAATCATACTACATCTAGTTGGAAAAATAATTATTATTATCTCATTTTTCACTTATAATCTTTAAAAAAATAAAAATAAATTATTATTATCTTATTTTTCATTTATGTCTTTATTCTAACGGTAACTAATTAACCATTTGAACTCATAAGTAATGATATCTACTAACCCAAAGAACCTAAATTTGCTCTCATAAGTAATGATATCCAAAGTAATGATATAAATAAAATGCTTTTATTGAGATTTCACACAGCTCCAACAAATTATAATATCAACTCACCCAACTGAAATTAAACATAGAAACTTATGGTAGTTCCCTTTTCCTATTTAATAGAAATAGTATTAGGCATAAGAATAATTAATGGTTGTGGGATGCATATAGTTCCCTCTTTGTACGCATAGCAAACTAATTAATCAAATTATTATGTTTCCTTTCATCTTGCCACAAATTACATATCTTATGAGGAACTAATCAATTAGATTATTAAGTCTTGAAATGAAAACCTCTTTTCCTCTTCTTGCTTTGATATTCCTTTTCCGATCTAATGTTGATTCCTTCTTCCATGCTGCTGGTACAAAGATTTCTCCATCAATTTTCCATATTGACAATATGAAAAAATGTGTGGTAAATAATAGAACCAAACTGGAAATCTAGATAATGTGTAAAAGTAGTTTTCTTTAACATCTTCCAATGTTCAGTTGCTGAACTTAGATTTAGGTCCTAAAGGAACAAGCATAGAAGTTTCTTAATTTTTATCAATAAATATTTTTTCTCGATATATATGGAGGACGAATTCTCAGTAAGCCAACATATATTGTTCTCGTATAAGAAATGAAAATATTTTAAGTAGACTTTTGTATATTAAAATGTTTTGATTGCTGAAGAAACACACGTGAATTGGGAGTAGCAAATAGCTAATGAATCTAAGAATTGGAATTTGAAAAAAGGTGGTTTAACCATCTTTAATAGATATATTATTTCATGGCGCTAAAGTTGTGCAAACATAGAATATAGATAAATCTGTGTAAGCCTTGCCAAAGATATTACATTCATTGGGACTGATGGAGTCTTTCCGCCAGATTATATATTCAAATCAAGAAACTTTTAAAGAGGCAAGCTTTCTGTTGTTTGTCGGATGTTCAAAAGGACCCATTTCCTATATCCAGATTACTCAGAAGTTCCAGATTTCCTACCGGATTTCTTATGGAGCAATATGATTGCCTTTTTGTTGTTTTACGAAGACAATAGACGATTGCCCTTTTGTTTTTAATTTTATATATGAAAATGTACTCAATAGGTAAGGAAAAAACCTGTGTATAACAATCCTGTATGAATCTTACTGGTAGCAAAGAATGGACAACAACCTACATTAAGCAGTTGTAATATGCGTAGAGAATGAACAACAACCCTCCATTAATCAGTTGTAATGTCAAGTTAAACAAAATTAATAAACAAAAGCCTTACCTCAGAATTAAATGTAATCTGCTAACTCTTAGTTACAAGAGATGTTAAGAAACAAATTTTACAGAAAAATACATTAGATTTATGCTAGCTAAGTCATAGAAATTGGTTACAATTTTGTTACATGGGATTAGTTATCTACCCCATCAATATTTTCTATATTGTTTTTAGATTAGTTTATGAAAATTAAAAGTAAAATAATTATGTTTATCGATTGTTTGAATTTCACAAACTTTCTAGTGTTATGTAGGTTTTCGGTCCTTTGCAGATTCTAGATCTTTATAAGACTGAAGAATCTCTAAACTAATCAATATCAAAGTGATAGTTTCTGAAGTAGTCAATAAAAGGCTGAGAATTGTTCAAAGTAGAATGTTCATTAGCCACAATCCTAAAACCAACTTTAAACATCAAAAACCATAATATGTTCAAAGTAGAATTGTCATTAGCCACAATCCTTAAACCACTATGCATAAGAAATTGAATAATAAACTAGCAACAACTAAAAACATGGCTGCTATTGGTCCAAGTAATCAACATAGTCTAAAAATCCCCCTGGGGTGTAAAGTTCATAAACATAATCATAAAAATAGCTATAAAACACAACAAATCCCTAGCTAGATGCCCTCTTCCTTCTCATGGTTACTATTCTTCGGCTCCTTGAGTGCTTTCTTCACCACATCCTCCTCCTCCACTTTCACTGGTTTGTCCAGGATGGTTTTTAGCTAGTCCTTCACTAAGAACCTATAGATGGAATGAGTTGTATCTGTTCTCTTTCCCAAGTCCTTTTCCTCTTTGTTAGTCTGTAGGAAGTAGAGGGTTATGGCTATGAAGTGCATTACCTTGGTGGAGGACTCAACCAGGGTTTTAAATCTATGGCAAATAGTGGTATGATTATCTACTAGGTCCCTCATGGCCTTCTCAAGCCTCTCCATCCACATCTTAGTGTGGCTATGCTTACCTTTCTTCCTAGTTCCCTTGGAGGTTTCTTTCTTAAGAGAGGTGATGTCTTTCCCCCCCACTACAAGCTAGGGTAGCTTCCA
This sequence comes from Cupressus sempervirens, assembly GCA_028749045.1. Lineage (NCBI taxonomy): Eukaryota > Viridiplantae > Streptophyta > Pinopsida > Cupressales > Cupressaceae > Cupressus > Cupressus sempervirens. The sequence goes on along the minus strand of CM053787.1, from coordinate 560,203,138 downwards.
AGGTATCAAAGACATGAGATGGGCTGATTGGGCTAGGGGTAGGTTCAATATCTTGGTGGAGTCTTTTCTTCTTAGCAAGTTTCTCCTCACTATTGAAGGAGTCAGAGATGGAGTTGTACTTTGAAGGGGTCTTAAATTTCTACAACTAAAGATAGTTACTGGTTCTTCTAGCACATTGCTTTCCCTTCTTGGTGTCCAAATTTGACTTAGTAATGATAACTTTAACCTCAGGGCTCATTTTCACCTCGGTGGCATGGGCTTTCTTACACCTATTAAGAGTAGAGCTAGGGTTGGGATTCAGGGAGGTCTGAGGGGTGATAGAGGCTAGGGGGTTAATCAAGAGAGGGGAATTCTAAGCTAGGTGCTAGATGAAAATTTTATTCATGAGGCCCTCGTGGATAAGGTAGAAAGGTTTACCCTCCTCGTGTTTCCTTCTAGCATTACAAATGATATCCTCTAGTGAATACAGTAAGAGAAATAGAAAGGAGATAAGATCAAGATTTTTGAAATATTTATGGATAGGAAAGTGATAATAATATAGTACCCGATAGTAGTCCTCCAAGGTAATGTATTTAATAATCGCATAGTAGATGACATCCCATGGCTTAGGAAGGGTATCCTACACAAACTGACCACACAATCTCTTCAGTTCCTCCTTGAATTTGAATAATTTTTGAAAGCTCATCTCCTCATTAACCTTAGCTTGCCTCCATCATTTCTTTCCATCCAATGGAAAATCCCTAGCCCTTGCAATGCTTTCTTTAGAAATTTTAAAGCTCATGCCATTAACAATAAAATTTCTATCCTTATAGGTTTGAAAGATCTACATTGAGATGATTTTGTTGTGTTTACCATGGCCTCCATATAAAGGTAAAATCCCTCCCCTTTGCAAGTAAGCCATCGTCACTTCACTACTACTGATACACTCCTCTACACCCACCGATTTAATGTGATCACTAGTGCCCATGCTATCACCCAAATTCACAACCAACTCTTTTGGCGACATATCCTTATACCAGGTTTTGGAGTTGCAAAATATAATATGCAAAGCCACAATGGAGAAAATGAAAAGGCATTGCATAGTCATCATAAATCCATAGTGTTTTATAGAAAACAAAAAATCTCTCAACACAGTACGTGTGGGCAGTCCCTTTCCATCTACAACTAACCATCACTAGCTATACCAATTGTAGGAATTAACCAATTCATCTTTATGATCGTTAATAGATCATTCTTTAAATTGTGCAGAATCCCCCCTCTACATTCTTTTACAATAGTAACCAATATTTATAGTAGTTGGGACACAAATGTTAATCAACATCCAAGTATGCCAAGAAAACCCTTTGTGAAGTACCACATTGCGATAACCATGTATAGAAAAGGAGACCTGCCACCTAGTTTGATAGTTCATGTGTTATTATTGAAGGTGTGCTCCCCTTCCATCATAAGTTGAGTTGATTATGACTATAAAATGACATCACCCCATTCTGCTAACCATGTGACACTATGACCAAATTTGGCAAGGTCATCCACCATGCTATTTCCTTCATGATATATATGTGCCACATGGATATCATGATAATTTTCCATCATCCCTTGTATTTCATCAATTATGCTTTTAATTGACCAATTTCATTTTCCCTCTTAGGTAGCATAGAGTCCCCCTCTATGACTAGCTTAGTGACTCCCGAGCTCTCAAAATTATTAGACCCTAGAGAAGCATAAGCACGCTGGCTTTATTATTAGAGCCTCTACCATAGTTACCCAAATAAGTGGCCACCAAAATTCCCATGTTGCTCTAAAGGATAACCCCTGCAATGGTGTTGCTCATCCTAGCCAACCCATCAAAATTTAGCTTGATTTAGGACACAAGGGGGGTGTCAAACCATCTCCTTTCTTGCCAAGATTTTGGAATTGTCAAACTATGCCACCATTGGGCTCACTCTACAAGCCAAAGCCCAATTCATATTGGTTTCACTTAGGGGATGAAGGGGAGGTTTCCAATGTCAGATCTTGCTACATTCTTTTAGTATTCTGATAACTTGTTGAGCTACCCTCAAGCTAGTCATGGCCTATTCCTTGAAAATCCTATTATTCCTCTCCTTCTAGATTTTCCATGAGACATAAGGTGAGAGAATCAACCATAGGTTTTTGAGGTAAGGGTGGGTAGTTAGACCATCCTAGTGGAAAAATTGCTTCAACTCATTATCCATACGCTAATGGACCTCCCATAAAGCTAGAACCTCCCTCCAAACATCCATGGAAAAGGGGTAGTGGATGAGAAAGTGTGGAATATATTTAGCATCTTCAAGGCATAAAATGCAGTAGTTGGCTAGTTGGCAACCTCGATGTTGAAGGTTGTCAATATTAAGGATCAACCCATGTAGAGAAGATCACCAAATGAAGTTTATTTTTGGTAGTATCTAAGGGTGCCAAGAATTTTGCCAATCTGCCTATGCCCCTTCCCCTACTAGACCACATAGATAAGAGAAATTGATGGTGAACTCCCCCAAGGGTGTGAGTTTCCATGCCAAGCAATCCTCAATTGGGATGAGGGGAATCCTATAGGTGTGTAAGAGATCCTGTAGTTTCCAAGCTAAACTCAATTCCCTTGGCTGAAGATTCAAGAAACTAATCCATTGTCTATCAGGGGTGATAAAGTGTCAAGTCTGAGGGCCATACATTCTAGTGCACATCTCAAGCAGAGTAGAAAACTTAGTTTAACTGAGGGGGTCATCATGGATCCATAGATCCTCCTAAAATTCAATTTAATTATCATTCCCCATGATTTAATGACACCTCTTTCTTAGGATCTTTTGGGTGTTAACAATGTTAAATTCCAAATCTTAGAACCTTGGAGTAGAGCTTATGCCCATGTAAATTTTTGGGAAGTCAATCCTCCAAAGTATCTTTCAATCATCATGTTACTCTAGCCACCTTGGGAATTTACCAGCTTTTGGGAAAATTTGGTTAATAAGGCCTTGTTCAAGTGTCCAATTCTTCTTAAATTCAGTCTTTCATGAGCTTTAGGTCTACAAACTTTCTCCCAACTAACCAAGCTCATTCTAGCCTTTTCTTCATTTCTAGACCATAGAAAATTACACTAAATTTTCTCAATGATGTCTCTAAATTGCCTAGAAGTTTGAAAATAGATAGGAAATACATTGGGATGCCTTACAAGGAGGTTGAGAGGAGTTGTAGCTTCCCAACATTTCTTAGTATTTTTCCTTTCTAGTTCACTAGCTTCCTTTATAATCATTCCAAGAGACCATTCCAAAAATGGTTGAGAATCTCTTAAATAGAGAGTGGTAGACCAAGATAGGTGTTAAGGACAGTCACCTCCTAGCATCCAAGGATACCAATAACCCTTTCCCACAAACTAACAAAAGTGTTAATTAAATAAACTTTACTTTTTTGCTAGTTTATATATTGGCTAGAGACCAACTTGCCTACATATTCAGTGTGTCTTTTCATTGTCTAGCTTAATGGATGAAGGAGACACCAAATAGAAAAGTATCATCCCTAGACTATTGTAAGACTTGAGGGAGGCATCATAATGTAGGATCAATGCCTTTAATTCTAATAGAATTAGATAAAGAGACTAGATTTTTTCTTAATACCTTTGCAACAACAATAAAGAGATAGAGGGATAAGGGGTCACCTTGAGGAAGACCTTGAGAGGAAGAAAAGAAGTTTCTTGGGGCACCATTAACAATTATAGAGAAAGTAACTAAAGTCACAACATTCTTTATAATTTTTATAACCTTCTCATTAAAGCCAAGTTCAATAAGAATAGCAAACAGGAAGCCATGCTTGACCTTATCATAGGCTTTAGATATATCTAGTTTAAGGGCACTACTTGGGTTTTTATATTTGTCCATAGAATGTATCAACTTGTGGGTAGTTATGACTACATCAAGAATCTACCTCTCAGGAATAAATCTATTTTGATGAGGAGTAATGAATTTTTCCAAGAGGGGCTTGAAGTGATTCACCATAACTTTAGCAATGATCTTGTAGATAGTGTTACAAAGACTAATGGATCTAAAATCCTCCATCCTTTGGGGGTCCTCAATCTTAGGGATGAGAACAATAAAGGTTTGATTAAGCTCCTTCAACAAATTCCTCATTCTAAAAATGTCCCCAACAAAATGAATAATGTCATACTTAACAATGTCCCATAATTCTTGGAATAAGGTAGGGGGGAACCCTTCAGGGCTAGGGGCTTTGTATTAGTTCATACTGAGGACAACCACTCTAACTTCTCCCCTTTTGAGCTTACACATAATCTCCTCATGCATTTGGTTAGTAATCACTAGTTGAAAGGTCCATAGGATATCACTCTGTGGGTTACTATCAACCTTACCAAGTGGAGGATTCTAATTTTTTTGGAAATACAAGTTAGCTCTTTCTTCTATTTGGTCCATTTTAGTGACCTCGTAGTTATTATCATTCTATAACATGTTTATAGTGTTTCTCTTTTCTCTCCTTAGGCTGATCTATGGAAGAACATCATGGTTTTATCTCCCTCCTCTAACCATTGGACCGTAGATCTTTTCTTTTAGAAGACTTCCTCCTTATTTTGGAGGAAGTTCCATTTTTTTCAGCACTCCCTCTCCTCCTACTCTTGCACCACTTGAGTTCTACTTTGCATGATTTGATTTTGGATCTCAACCCTTCTTTTTTGTATCCTTCTTTTCTTTGGTTAAGCTCCCAAATGATGTTTTACACCATTCCTTAACCCCCTCATGGTTTCTCTACAATTTTTTGGCTATTCAAAATATGGTTGTACCTTTCACTAGGTCCTTCCACCAATGTGCAATATAGTCTCTAAAATCATTATGCAAGTGCCACATAATCTTGTATCTAAAAGGCCTCCGTTTGGTTAAATTTTGTGTCCATGAGAAAAGAAGCATGGAATGGTTTGAGATGGTCCTAGGGCAAGCCTTTAGGTTAGTATGCTAAAGAATGTTCCATCTAGTAGAGATGAGGGCCATGTCAAGCTTGACTCGGATCAAGTGTTTCCAAAGTCTGTTGTTAGACTAGGTGAAGGCCGAACCCTAGAGATCAATATCTATTAGATCATTTCTTCTCATGAAATCCTCCAAATCCTCCATTCTATTTGAGAAATTCTCCAATCCCCCCATCTTCTTTGAGAGGTACAAAGGGGTGTTGAAATCCCCCATACATAATATATTTCTTGCACTTATGGAATTAGCCACATTGGAAGCCTCATCCCCAATAGAAAGCCTACCATTACGAGTGTTAAGGGCATAAAAATTAAAAACACTTTAGCTACTAGTCTAGTTGGTGAATTTAGTGGTAACAAAATGGGTGTTGGTAGGATTCCACATGGTGGTAATCTCTCCAGAAGCACCATTAGCCTCACAATAAATGTAGCTAGCACCTAGCCAAACATAACTAACCACCCTCGAGAAGACTTGCATGATCATTTTACTTTCCTACAAAATAATCAAATCAAACTTGAGCCCAATGATATTTTGTTTGATTTCATACTATTTCCTAGGTCTATTCAGGCCTCTCACATTCCAAGATATGACCTTCATCTTTTACGGCTCTGGTTTCCTTCAGGGTTCTTTGTTTTCCCTAAGCAATCTCCTTTTCTATTTCCTTTTGATGGATGATCCTGGTCAAAGCTTAACCAATTTTCTCTATTAATCTGACATTTGATTTATTCCTACCTCTATTTTTCTCTTTAGGTCTGTCCATCCAACATCCTTGTTAAAAATATCAAGGTTTGGGCCCCCTAAAGTAGGTGAAAGGACTTCAACAATACCTAGTAGGGAAACCCAAAGGGTTCCATTTTGGAAGGGTGAACTAGCTACCACTTCTGAAGTTGGGCTACATGTGTTCCCTTCTCCTATTGTATCCATTGCTTTGCCCAAAAAATCCTCATCTGAATATGATATTTCCAGGGTTTAAATGTCCCAAACCTTCACCTCTTCATGCATAGCTGCCTCTAATACCTCAAATGGCTTACCCGTGTTCTCCTCTCCTTACCTCTTGTCCTAGGATTTCACAGGGGTTTTGGTTTTTCCCTTAATATTGGAGGTTTCATTTATCTAAGAATCCCCCAAACCAACTGGTTTCATGCTTTTTAGGGTTTCTAGGATAACATCCATTTCATTTGGTTTTTATCTTTCAAGCATCTCAACACCTAGGGCTAACACCTTGTTCTTGAGTATCTCACTTGTTGGGAAATAAACAAAAAGATGACCAAAGTTGTTACACTTTTGGAAGAAGGGGGCAATGCTCTCATAAGAAAGTGATTGTGACCAAGTACCCCATTTCAATTTTACAAGTCCTGGAAAAACTAAGCTTGATCTTTGGGCAAGTCATCGAGTCCACTTTTGTGAACTACCCAAAGGAGTTACCAATCCATCTAAAAACACACTCATCCGAGAACACCTAGGGAAACCCAGGGAGGTGTATCTAGATTGGGGTAGATCTGTATGGATCACATTCTGGGTTAAATCATGTTTCCACTTGGCCATCATCAGATGGTGTTTTTCGAAGCTCCTGGATCTAGCCATGATCTAGTCTCAGTCTAAATCAAACATGAACTTGAATAAGAAGAGGGAACCTGTCATTGCAGTGATGGAAAAAAAAACCCATTGGTTTCCATTTTGTAGAGCACCATTTTTGGACCATGTACACTATAGGCCAAAAAGGGACAAACTTTCCAACAAGGCTAAGGGTAAAACCTAAGGAGATCGAATCCACCATAGAATTTGGAAGTGAAATCTGGTGTCCAATGGATCTGTAGGAGAATGTGAGTTTTGCATCAGAATCCATAGAAATATTGGAACCGATAATAACCCAAACCCAATTTGGCTTTGGGATCACCAATAAAGTGGCAGCAATCAAGGGGATGCTCAGGGGTTTTGAGCCCAAACAGGCATAGTCATCAGAGAGGGAACCAAGTTCTACCAGGATAGCAACATCCTCATGTAGAAGAAAGCGACTATTTTGGGATTTTGCCACCAGCTCTAAATCTAGGTAAGCAGGGGTAGGATCTAGTGGGTTGGAGGGTCAGGGGGTGGGATCCATTGTCATGCCCAAACTAAGAGGGAAAAACACACACACATTTTTTTTTTTTAATTATAATGCTCTAAGATAAAATGATTGATAATAGTTTAAGTAAAGGTTCTCTACATTAAGTCTTAAGATTATAACATGAAGACGATTACATCGTTAAGATATTAAAACTTTTGTGATAAGATTGATATCGATCATTAATTTAAACAGATTGTTAATTAGTCTAATATGATTCATGGGACTAACCATCTTAATTAAACCCATTAATATTTAAATCTAATACTAACTATCTTTTACAAAGTTAATTTAATAAATCAATTTATTAAAAAAACCAAATTAACAAGATTCTATTTAATACTAACATTTCTAAAATCTAAGATTTAACTTAAATCTAAACAGAATTTAACTTAGTTTTCAACAAAAATTTAATCGAATATAACTTAGATCTAAACTAATTCAATATTAATTTCATCTTTAACTAAGTTATTTTAAACTAACTAACTAAACCTATAGTTGATCTAATCATTCATAAAAGAACGTCTAATCTATTAAATAGAACTTAACTTTTCAATTTAAATAAAATTTAAAGACTATTAATTAAAACATGAAATTTAAACTAGCATTATTAAAGCAATATATATATATATATATATAATTTAAACAATATACTTTAATCAAATTACACTTTAAACTAATAAAAAAAAAACTAAAAAAAACTAAAAACAAAAAATAAAACCACTTAACAATTCTAAATCTAAACTTAAGTTTTAAAAAAAAAGAAACTAATTAATAAACTAAGAATTACCCAAACAAAATAAATTAAATACTAACCTAACATATTAAACATACTAAATTAACATAACACTAATCAAATTTCTAAAACATATTACCAAATCTAATCTTAACCTACTAACTAACTAAACAACTACCTATTAACATGGACTCCACTAACCCCTAACTCCAACTAACCCCAAACCTAACCACTACCCTTTATCTTAACCCCCCCCTACAACCCTACACCCCCTACTGCCTAGGCCTGCGCTTTCCCAAGTGCAGAGAGGGTGCGCTGCCCCATACTAACCTTGCGTTAGTCTTGCCGCCCCTCTCCATTAAAGCCCCCAAAAATGGCGCTCAACCAAAGCAAAAAGGGGTATAATTTTTCAAAGTTTTAACTCTAAAACAAACTCCATCCAAAAGTAAAGGCCTGCGTCCCAAGATGGATGTGACCAATGACGTCACCCATCATCATGGTAAAAGACTTGCAATTCATTTTTTTAATAAAACCCTTTAAAGATATGCATTTCTAAGACTGACGCCCAAGGAGAGAAAGTAAGACATTAAATGAAAAGTTTTATAGGTAACAATAAGATATTTATTATATTAGTTTAAAATTATATTTACACCTTTTCTAAATATCATTATTATTCTAATTTAATTGTACAAGCTTTAACATATGTTTTAAAAGAGGATATTTACAAGAATATTCTCTGTTCCAAAACTTTTAAATTTTAAGCCCATACAAAAGGCAGAGAGTTTTCTTACTCTCTTGGGCCATTTTTTTTTTGAAAAATTTCTAAGTATAGGATTACAAACAATGCATGAATATTTTTTTTTTTCTATAAAATTGGAATAGAATTAAAACATTGATTTAACCATTTACTCAATAATGCAAGTTTGGTTTATATCCAATAATCATAAAACCATTTTTACATAAATGAACATAAATTTCCATTTTCAACATATATGAACAACTTGATATAATGCCAAACTGAACATCATCAATTCCATCCAAATTTTAAAATTCATCCATCTAAAATTAAATTTCACAATTACATCACATGACAAACAATTATACCCAACACCAATTTTATTGGCCAACCTGATTCAAAGGCTTAGCCGGGAAAGAATCAGGAAGAAAACTCGGCTTCGTTGCCATTTTACAATAAGGTTTAAAATATAATTTCATAGGATATCAATCCCAATTTCAACAATTTTATCCAATTTTCTTCATGAACATAATCAAGGAGTTTGTAATGTTTTCTGAATCCCATTTCAAGAACCATGGAGGAAACCAATAACTGATCGGGTGACAACCAAGCAGAACCAAAAGAAAATCAAACATGCATAATCATACATGGTTTACACAATAGGATTCACAATGAATCAAGACTAGGGAGAGGTGGATTCTTCCAACTGGAGAAGTCAAACACAACACCAATTCAGATGCCCAATCGGGGCCAATAACCAAGAACTTTCGTTCTTCCATTTAAACTTGCCATACTCATACCAGGTTTGTGCTGACGGGTAGGGGCCCATACCACCCTACCCTTTATCCCTCTTCTCATCCTGAGAAGAGACTCTACACAGGTTGGAGTCCAACTAAACAGACCTCTCCCAAAATTGGTCACTTCTGCCCTCTCCTAGGGTGAGTAATACCAAAACACCCATGCAAGGAAACTCAAAATTGCAAACATAAACAAGAAAGGAAAACAACCAAAATAACATGGTTTACAAATATTCCCAACATACCCACAACCATACAACAGTGAAACAAAAACAAGGTAACAAGAACATGAAACAAAACATAAAAACTGAATAAGGGAGATGGGAGTTTCCTACCTTCACAAAGAGGTAATGGCAATGAACTAGTTTGAGTAGAGTATCCCTTTCCTTCCTTCAACCTTCAAGAATTCCTCTCTAAATGTAGAGATTGGGTAACAAAACAACTAGTCCAAGGAAGGCCTCTAAATAAGCCTCTAACTCAACCACCCAAAAGGAGCAATAACTACACCCACCCACCTACAAATCTAGAAGCTCCTAACTCAACCCACCCCATGGTTAAACCCTAAAAGGAGGTGGGGTAAGACAACTCATGACAACCACTTGCAATTTTCGCACAAAGGCAAAAAGGGGACTTTTGAGTGACCTCAAAAGTCAAAAAAGGGGGCTTAGGGGTTGGAAAAGACCCCTAACCCATACCCATACCCTTTGGTTAGAATAATAACATGTTTTAAAGCCTTAGGGAAGAGGTTTAGAGTCAAATGAAATATAGGAATAAAATAGGTCCATCTAACTACTCTATCTTGCAAACAAGCACTAATCCGGATTGAGGAATGACTAACCTTGATTAAGAACCTAATAGAGAAACTGACACTAACTTAAACCAACTTGAATCCAAAGGTTAAACAATTAATCCTAACTAGCATACTAAAGCACATAAACATTTTACGAGTGTCAAGCGACACTGAAAGAACATAATTATGAACATTATCATTCACTGAACACAGAAAGATACATACATACATCACACAATACAAATACGTGATTTACGAACAACAGGGTTTCCAAATTTTAGCACATGGAGATCAGTTTTGTTCCTCCGTAGGGTTTCTCGGCTAAATATCTGCACACTCATTGCACACATCAGTAGTCCCATAAAATCACATGTACATAAATGTATACCTAATCAGAATTCACATAAATTAAAACATTCATCAGTAAGGGTTTTGTCATCCTACATAATTCTTATCCGTTTAAAATATCTTAAATGAAAATCTCAATCCTACATTTAGTGATTTCATCAACATACATATACATGAACATTAAATGACAATCATCAAATATATTTGAAAATAACATCACACAACATGAAATAATAAAATATGTTCTAAGCATCAGATAATGTCTTGATATCTTGAGTCATGTATAACAAAATAAGGGTAATGTATCACTATGCTATGATGGGTCGGGGGCAAGGCCTCACATCCTCCCCCACTATGCATGAACTTCCTCCTGGAGTTCATCAAAAAGGTATGGGTACTGAGATCGCATTTGTGCTGCATCCTCCCATGAAGCTGTGACCTCATCGTAACAATCCCATTGGACCCTAACCTAGTCCAGCTCTCGGCCTCGAAGTGCTAGGGTCCGTTGGGCAATAATGCGGATAGGCTCCAGTGCTAGCTGTCCATCTGACTCCACCTGTAAAGCATCCCAATCTATAATATGAGACTCATCATAAATGTATCCTCTAAGTACTGAAATATGAAACACATCCTGGATGCGTGATAGGCTAGGTGGCAAAGCTAAATGGTATGCAACAGGTCCTATCCTCTCAAGGATCTTGAATGGCCCAAAAAATCGGGGTGCCAACTTAGAGCCCTTTCTGAAACGAATCAGACTCTTGTGTGGTCGTACCCTCAGGAACACTCGATCACAACCCTAATACTCTCGATCTGTCCTCTTCGCATCTGCATACTTCTTCTGCCTATCCTGTGCCTCCTTCGGGCGTTGTCTAATCAGGGTCACCTGTTGCTCCATCTCCTTTACTAACTGGGGACCAATAGATACTCGATCCTCGATCCTATCCCAACTCAAGGGTGTCCTGCACAGTCTCCCGTACAAAGCCTCATACGGTGGCATACCTATGGAGGAATGATGCCCATTGTTATAGGCAAACTCAACAAGATGAAGGTATTCCTCCCATTTGACCTGATGGTCCATCACGTACATATGCAACATGTCCTCCAAAACTTGATTCACTCGCTCAGTCTGGCGATCGATTTGAGGATGGTACGCTGTACTAAAATTGAGCCTAGTGCCCAAAGCCAACTGCAACTCTCTCCAAAATGAAGAAGTGAACAAAGAGTCTCTATCAGAGATGATCTTACGGGGGACACCATGAAGTCTAACAATGTCCTACAAGAACACCTGAGCTATGTCTCGTGTTGTAAATGTAGTACGCATGGGTGAGAAATGGGAAACTTTGGTCAATGTGTCAACTATCACCAAAATGGCATCATGGTGACGAGATGACATAGGAAGACCAACAATAAAATCCATAGATATAGTGTCCCATTTCCACACTGGAATCTCATGTGGTTGGAGAAGCCCGCCAGGCTGACGGTGCTCCGCCTTCACCCTCTGGCACTTGAGGCATCTCGCAACTATGCTAGCAATCTGTACTCTCATGCCTAGCCAATGATACAACTGCCTCAAATCTGCATGTAACTTCTTAACACCAGGGTGCGCTGCATAAGGTGCTCTGTGAGCCTCAAGTACAATGAGCTCACGCAAACCCCCAATGAAAGGTACATACATACGTCCCCTATGACGCAAAAGTCCATCGGACTCCAAGGAATATTCTACAAACTTCCCTTCCAAGGGTCTCTGAGAAGGTACTAACTGACTAACTTCTGCATAAAGCTCATCAGCTGGTAAGTGCTGCAAGATCTGCTCTCTCAAGTCAATGCAAGTAGTCATAGATGAAAGCTCATGGCACCTTCTACTTAAGGCATCTGCAACCACATTCTCCTTTCCCTTGATGTAATGAACATCAAAATCATACTCACACAGGAACTCCATCCACCTTCTTTGCCTAGCATTAAGGTTCGGCTGAGAAAATATGTACTGCAAGCTCTGGTGATTGGAATGAAGCTCAAATCTATGACCCAGAAGGAAATGTCACCATCTCACCAAGGCATGAACCATTGCCACTAGTTCTAGGTCATGAGTAGGATAATTGAGTTCATGAGTCTTCAACTTCCTAGACTCAAAGGAAATAGGTCATCCTTCTTGCATAAGGACTGCTCCTAAACCATCTAAAGATGCATCGGTGCACACCACAAATATGCAACAGGATCTGGTACTGTAAGAATTGGTGCACTCGTGAAGGCTCTCTTGAGCTCTTCAAAAGCTCTACCACACTTCTCTGTCCACTCGTACTTCTTCCCCTTCCTCTGAAGAGAAGTGATGGGGTGTGCCAATCTAGAGAATCTTGAAATGAAGCGTCGGTAATACCCTGCTAGCCCCATAAAGCTCCTCACTTCGGTAACACTGGTGGGTGCTAGCAAATCCATGATAGCCCCGATCTTTGATGGGTCTACTGAGACACCATCACCTGATATGACATGACCCAAATAGTGTATCTCGGGTCTGAAGAATGCACACTTCGACAAGCTGCCAAACAACTGATTCTCTCTCAACCTCTGCAATACCTGTCTCAGGTGCTCTTCATGCTCTCTCTCATCATGAGAATAAATAAGAATGTCATCAAGAAACACAACCACAAACTTATCCATAAAGGTACGAAATACTCCATTCATGAGGCTCATGAATATAGCTGGAGCATTCGTAAGGCCAAAAGGTACCACGGTGAACTTGTAGTGGCCATACCTAGTACGAAAAGCTGTCTTAGGGATATCACTATCCACAATCCTCAGCTGATGGTAACCCGACTTTAGGTCAATCTTAGAAAAGACTCGAGCACCCTGTAACTGATCAAAGAGTTCATCGATTCTGGGAAGAGGGTATCGGGTCACCTTGTTCAATTGCCGATAATCAATACACAACCTTAGTGATCCATCCTTCTTCTTGACGAAGATCACCAGTGCACCCCAAGGTGACACACTAGGTCGAATATGCCCCTTCTCCAAGAGTTCCTCCAACTAAGCCTTTAGCTCACTAAGATCATGAGTAGTCATTCTGTATGGTGCTCTCAAAATTGGCTCAACTCCCGGCACTAGGTCTATGTGAAAATCCACTGCTCGCGGTGGAGGCATACCAGGAAGCTCTGAAGGAAACACATCTGCAAACTCCTGAAGGATTGGAAACTCATCAAGGGATGGCTCCCTTTTTGAATATTCCTCTCAGTCACTGATAGTCATAGCAAACAACTGACAACCCTTTCACATGCACCGTCTAAGCTGCATAGCGGAAATCATACGAAGGGACACTAGCCTCTTCACTCCGAAGATCTCCCTAGAGATACCATCATCATCCACACATTCCACCCTCTTCTGTCGACAATCCATCTTGGCGCTATGGGCATAAAGCCAATCCATGCCAAGAACAACATCATAAGAACCCAGAGGGGTAATGCGTAGATCAGTCCTAGTGGACATGTCTCCAATCTGCATCTGACAACTCCGCACCATGGAACTAACTGGCACTCTAGCTCCTGAGGCTAACTCTACCTCTCAACTAACATCCTGTCTAACTGCCACTAGCCCGCAATGCTCCACCACAAATGGAGATATAAAAGAGTCAGTAGCCCTGGAATCAAATAAAACTGCAACCATACGGCCCTGTATAATACCTATAGCCTTGATAACTGTGGCCTGATGCTCAGCCTGGCGGTTGTCAACCGCTGCAAAAACTCTATGGGATCTACCCATGTCACCAACTGTCAGCTCTAAAAAAGCCCTGCTCTGACCACTGGATGCCTATCCCTGCGGACACTCCCTAGCTATATGACCCATGCCACCACAAGTGTAGCATGGTCCGCGAGTATAAGATCATGCACCCTGTGGCCCAGACTACTGTGGGCCTCTTGACCTGCTAGATCCGCTGAATCCTCCCCTCGAAGACTGCTAAGTCTTCACTGACTGTGACTAAGGGGCCTGTACTTTCTGATCCTACCTAGGACCCTGTGATTGCCACTGCTTGGGCTTAGAGCCTTGATAACCCTGAGAAGGTTTTTACTGCTACTGCTGCGGTTTTGGCTGCTGAGACTGCTGGCCCCTAGAGGACCCTGCTATATAGTTCTGATTCCCTTTCCAAGGGGGTTTCTGCTGGAAGGAGTTTCGGTTCTGAGGCCGATCCCGTGACTCCTGCCTACCTCGAGTATCCTCAGCAACTAGTGCTATCTCCACTGCCTGTCTGAAGGTGGTAGGGAAAGCCATCCTAACTGGGCCCTGAAGAGAGAAATTTAGACCCATGATAAAGTGATGCACCCGTAGTTTCTCGTCCTTCATGTATTCCACATAGGGAAGGAGCTCGAGAAACCTACTCTCGTATTGAGCCATTGTAAGGCCTCTCTGATAAAGAGAATGGAACTCCTCTATCTATTTCTGCCAAAAATGCTCTAACAAGTACCTCTCTCAAAATCTTTCTAGGAAAGATTCCCATGTGAGGGTGTCCATCCTCACTCCACCAATGATCTCCTCCTGATGCCACCAGTTGGAGGCATCCCCTCTCAACTGATGAACTGCTAGGCGTGCTTTTAGATTACTCCCATAAGGGTGTAACCCAAAGCACCGCTGTAAGCTCTGCAACCATGCCTCTACTACTAAACCCTCAGTGGTACCGATAAACAATGGTGGTCTGAGTCGTATCAATTCCCTGATGTCATCTCCTACATGTCTAGGAGGTCTATCAAAAGGGGGTCCTCTCTGGTGTATGGACTCTTCCTCATGTTCACCCTGACCCTCT
This sequence comes from Cupressus sempervirens, assembly GCA_028749045.1. Lineage (NCBI taxonomy): Eukaryota > Viridiplantae > Streptophyta > Pinopsida > Cupressales > Cupressaceae > Cupressus > Cupressus sempervirens. The sequence continues at coordinate 560,187,871 of CM053787.1, read as the reverse complement.
AACTGTCTCGGTGGGGGACTCCTAGTCCTCTCTCTAACTCTAGGCCTGCCTCCTCCGAGTCCCTCTACTTCCACTACTGGAATCTGCTGGACTGGCTGAACTATAGGTACCACTCTCTATTGCACTACACCGATCAAAGTCTGGAGTGCATCAATAATGTCCTGATTCGGGTTCGGTGGTGGTGGAGGTGGAGGTGGTGGTGGTCCATCCTCCTGTCCCGCTCTACCACCCCTAGTCCTATGACCTCTACCTCGCTGGTTACGAGTAACAGGCGGCATCTACACAAATAAAAATTTGAGTTAAGTTTAGGAAGCACAATGGTTAAGGTTCCTAGTTTTGAAACACGGGCTTTGATACCAAAATGTCATGCCCAAACTACGAGGGCAAAACACACACACAAATTTTTTTTTTTTTAATTATAATGCTCTAAGATGAAATGATTGATAACAGTTTAAGTAAAGGTTCTCTACATTAAGTCCTAAGATTATAACATGAAGACAATTACATTGTTAAGATATTAAAACTTTTGTGATAAGATTGATATCGATCATTAATTTAAACAGATTGTTAATTAGTCTAATATGATTCATGGGACTAACCATCTTAATTAAACCCATTAATATTTACATCTAATACTAACTATCTTTTACAAAGTTAATTTAATAAATCAATTTATTAAAAAAACCAAATTAACAAGATTCTATTTAATACTAACATTTCTAAAATCTAAGATTTAACTTAAATCTAAATAGAATTTAACTTAGATTTCAACAAAAATTTAATCGAATATAACTTAGATCTAAACTAATTCAATATTAATTTCATCTTTAACTAAGTTATTTTAAACTAACTAACTAAAGCTATAGTTGATCTAATCATTCATAAAAGAATGTCTAATCTATTAAATAGAACTTAACTTTTCAATTTAAATAAAATTTAAAGACTATTAATTAAAACATGAAATTTAAACTAGCATTATTAAAGCAATATATATATATATATATATATAATTTAAACAATATACTTTAATCAAATTACACTTTAAACTAATAAAAAAAAAACTAAAAAAAACTAAAAACAAAAAATAAAACCACTTAACAATTCTAAATCTAAACTTAAGTTTTAAAAAAAAAGAAACTAATTAATAAACTAAGAATTACCCAAACAAAATAAATTAAATACTAACCGAACATTTTAAACTAACTAACTAAAGCTATAGTTGATCTAATCATTCATAAAAGAATGTCTAATCTATTAAATAGAACTTAACTTTTCAATTTAAATAAAATTTAAAGACTATTAATTAAAACATGAAATTTAAACTAGCATTACTAAAGCAATATATATATATATATATATAATTTAAACAATATACTTTAATCAAATTATACTTTAAACTAATAAAATAAAACAAAAAAAACAAAAAACAAAAAATAAAACCACTTAACAATTCTAAATCTAAACTTAAGTTAAAAAAAAAAGAAACTAAATAATAAACTAAGAATTACCCAAACAAAATAAATTAAATACTAACCTAACATATTAAACATACTAAATTAACATAACACTAATCAAATTTCTAAAACATATTACCAAATCTAATCTTAACCTACTAACTAACTAAAAAACTACCTATTAACATGGACTCCACTAACCCCTAACTCCAACTAACCCCAAAACTAACCACTACCCTTTATCTTAACACCCCCCCCCCCCCCCTACAACCCTACACCCCCTAATGCCTAGGCCTGCGCTTTCCCAAGTGCAGAGAGGGCGCGCTGCCCCATACTGACCTTGCGTCAGTCTTGCCACCCCTCTCCATTAAAGCCCCCAAAAATGGTGCTCAACCAAAGCAAAAAGGGGTATAATTTTTCAAAGTTTTAACTCTAAAACAAACTCCATCCAAAAGTAAAGGCCTGCGTCCAAAGATGAATGTGACCAATGACATCACCCATCATCATGGTAAAAGACTTGCAATTCATTTTTTTAATAAAACCCTTTAAAGATATGCATTTCTAAGACTGACACCCAAGGAGAGAAAGTAAGACATTAAATGAAAAGTTTTATAGGTAACAATAAGATATTTATTATATTAGTTTAAAATTATATTTACACCTTTTCTAAATATCATTATTATTGTAATTTAATTGTACAAGCTTTAACATATGTTTTAAAAGAGGATATTTACAAGAATATTCTTTGTTCCAAAACTTTTAAATTTTAAGCCCATACAAAAGGCAGAGAGTTTTCTTACTCTCTTGGGCCATTTTTTTTTTGAAAAATTTCTAAGTATAGGATTACAAACAATGAATGAATTTTTTTTTTTTTCTATAAAATTGGAATAGAATTAAAACATTGATTTAACCATTTACTCAATAATGCAAGTTTGATTTATATCCAATAATCATAAAACCATTTTTACATAAATGAACATAAATTTCCATTTCCAACATATATGAACAACTTGATATAATGCCAAACTGAATATCATCAATTCCATCCAAATTTTAAAATTCATCCATCTAAAATTAAATTTCACAATTACATCACATGACAAACAATTATACCCAACACCAATTTTATTGGCCAACATGATTGAAAGGCTGAGCCGGGAAAGAATCAGGAAGAAAACCCAGCTTCGTTGCCATTTACAATAAGGTTTAAAATATAATTTCATAGGATATCAATCCCAATTTCAACAATTTTATCCAATTTTCTTCATGATCATAATCAAGGAGTTTGTAATGTTTTCTGAATCCCATTTCAAGAACCATGGAGGAAACCAATAACTGATCGGGTGACAACCAAGCAGAACCAAAAGAAAATCAAACATGCATAGTCATACATGGTTTACACAATAGAATTCACCATGAATCAAGACTAGGGAGAGGTGGATTCTTCCAACTGGAGAAGTCAAACACAACACCAATTCTGATGCCCAATCGGGGCCAATAACCAAGAACTTTCATTCTTCCATTTAAACTTGCCATACTCATACCAGGTTTGTGCTGATGGGTAGGGGCCCATAACACCCTGCCCTTTATCCCTCTTCTCATCCTGAGAAGAGACTCTACATAGGTTGGAGTCCAACTAAATAGACCTCTCCCAAAATTGGTCACTTCTGCCCTCTCCTAGGGTGAGTAATACCAAAACACCCATGCAAGGAAACTCAAAATTGCAAACATAAACAAGAAAGGAAAATAACCAAAATAACATGGTTTACAAATCTTCCCAACATACCCACAACCATACAACAGTGAAACAAAAACAAGGTAACAAGAACATGAAACAAAACATAAAAACTGAATAAGGGAGATGGGAGTTTCCTACCTTCACAAAGAGGTAATGGCAATGAACCAGTTTGAGTAGAGTATCCCTTTCCTTCCTTCAACCTTCAAGAATTCCTCTCTAAATGTAGAGATTGGGTAACAAAACAACTAGTCCAAGGAAGGCCTCTAAATAAGCCTCCAACTCAACCACCCAAAAGGAGCAATAACTACACCCACCCAGCTACAAATCTAGAAGCTCCTAACTCAACCCACCCCATGGTTAAACCCTAAAAGGAGGTGGGGTAAGACAACTCATGACAACCACTTGCAATTTTCGCACAAAGGCAAAAAGGGGACTTTTGAGTGACCTCAAAAGTCAAAAAAAGGGGCTTAGGGGTTGGAAAAGACCCCTAATCCATACCCATACCCTTTGGTTAGAATAATAACATGTTTTAAAGCCTTAGGGAAGAGGTTTAGAGTCAAATGAAATCTAGGAATAAAATAGGCCCATCTAACTACTCTATCTTGCAAACAAGCACTAATCCGGATTGAGGAATGACTAACCTTGATTAAGAATCTAATAGAGAAACTGACACTAACTTAAACCAACTTGAATCCAAAGGTTAAACAATTAACCCTAACTAGCATACTAAAGCACATAAACATTTTACGAGTGTCAAGCAACACTGAAAGAACATAATTACGAACATTATTATTCACTGAACACAGAAAGATACATACATACATCACACAATACAAATACGTGATTTACGAACAACAGGGTTTCCAAATTTTAGCACATGGAGATCAGTTTTGTTCCTCCATAGGGTTTCTCGGCTAAATATCTGCACACTCATTGCACACATCAGTAGTCCCATAAAATCACATGTACATAAATGTATATGTATTCATAATTCAAATAAATTAAAACATTCATCAGTAAGGGTTCCGTCATCCTACATAATTCTTAACCGTTTAAAATATCTTAAATCAAAATCTCAATCCTACATTTACTGATTTCATCAACATACATATACATGAACATTAAATGAAAATCATCAAATATATCTTAAAATAACATCACACAACATGAATTAATAAAATATGTTCTAAGCATCAGATAATGTCTCGACATCTCGAGTCGTGTATAACAAAATAAGGGTAATGTATCACTATGCTACGATGGGTCGGGGGCGAGGCCTCACATCCATCCCTACCAAGATTAAGAGTGAATGGAAGTAGGATAGGGGGATGGCATCACAGTTGCAAGTGATAGGAAAGGCAAGAAAGTTGCAGAGTAGAGACTAGTTGTGTGTTAATATTATAATAGAAAAGCGAGAGTTAATTTTACTCTTTACTGAAATTTATTTCCATTTGGTTTATAAAGTGATTTAACAAAGGTAAAATATGTATTATTTGTTATGTATACAAGCTATGTTTGTGAACATTAAACCCTAGAATTGGGAATGGCATCTTCATTGTATGATGTTGATATCAAAAGGCATATATTTGTGATTCTATATAAGTGATGGATAAGATTGTATTCCAATGCACTTTTTACTGAAATTGCATTTAAGTTTTTACAATTCATATGGGTTTATGATAGGATATAGAAATTGCTTTACTAGTTACAGAAATGTATATACTCTCCACATAAGCTTTATTCATTAGCATATCTTTCTTGGTTTAATCTTTTTGGTTTTGTATCAATGACATTGTAATCAATGGAATTTATTAAGAAATTCTTAGGCTAATTCTATTTGCACTTGTTTTTAGTCATCATCAGGAGACTTTAATTCAAAACATTGAATCTCTTTTGGAACATTTAGTCTTTGCCTCAATGGGAATCTACTCTTAACCATTTTGAAGACTTAGTAAAAATTAATGATCCTCCTAAAGAATATTGTAAAAGTGCAACTATATCTCAAGTATGTGCTCAATTTTTTATCTCGTCTTTTCCCACATCCTTTCTTTAGTTGGTTTTTAGTTCTTTGATATTATTGTTGGCATAAGACATTTCTAAATAGTTCTCAAAGGTCGGTCAATCCTTTTCTTCTTAACAAAAGTAGGTGTTGGTTAACTATATCCTACAATAAATAGTCTCGTGCATTATATAAGAGTAGATTGTTTGGTCAATAATTATGATAATGTGTTCATCAACATCTTTAACAATTACTTATTTAAAATACAATACAAATAGCTATAAACTAGCTCTATATTAGTTTCCTTCTTAATTTGAAATATATTATAGTTCCCTTTTGGAAGCCCAAAAATTTGGGTTCACAACATGTATCTCTATTCATCTTTAATTGTTAATAGGTCATGGATAGATTCTTTTGAATGTAATTTTCAAAATTATTTTCTTTTATTATAAAATTTAATTTACTAGTTATGTTAATATATTCTAAAAATAAAATAAAATAAAATAATTTACATATTAATAACATATAAATTAATATTAAAATGTTTAAATAATTTTACTTTAAAGTTTTAGATATTCTTGATTGAATAAAATTTCTAGTTGTCATTAATATTTTTAAGACCTTATATTATTGAAGTGACAATTTATGATACGCCTGCCTCTAAAGAAGAGTCTAATTTGTCTTACAATTATGAACATGGGGTTATTCTGACATTGACTTGGGGGAAGACTTGGGGTTTGAGACTTCCATTAAAGCCTTTTACTAAGAGTAAGGGAAAGGGCCATGCTTTTTACTATGGAAATAAGAAATCTCCCAAGACTTCCAAAGAGGGAAAGATAACTAAGAAAAAAGAAGATGATCTTTTGAAAGAAGAGGAAGATGAGGTTAAGATCATTAATCTACAAAATGCATTTGATGTCTTAGAGAATCACTCAAAAGGAGGAGAACAATGTTTTATGAACTTTGATAAACTCTATTGAACACTTATTGATCCTCATTGCTTAGGTATGGAACTCCATCACTGAAATTCTAATTATCCAGTTGGAGGATGATAATGAAAATAGTCATTTAAATATTGTTACATGTCCTAGAACAAGAAACCTATGCTAGTACTAGGAAGATGGAAAAATGTGCCTAAAATGGAAATTAATTTTAAATAAGGATTATGATACCATAGCCTAACTTGCACTTGAATTCATAGAGTTTCTTAAGAATTGTGACAAGTCTAGTACTTCAACTAACCTTCTATATATTTTTCTTTGTACATGTGCTTTCTATGTACTAGTTTTGCTTGTCTAACGAATGTTTCATTTCTATTAGCTTTTATCTAGTATTTGTTTTATGTTTTTGGTTTTTTTTTCTTTAGATGGGATTTAATGCTTGCTTACTCTATCATGAATATTGTTTGGATTAAGGTTAAAATAGGTCTTGAAGGGACCATAAACACTAATATTATCATACAAGAAAGACATTCAAAACTAAACATTAACTAAGCTTGTTACAACCCATTTTTTGTTGCCGAATAAGACATTGTTCTCCTTTCCACCTAGATATATTTAAAATTTGTGAATTCCAAATTGAAATGGAAATATTGTTAGGTATTGCTTATTTAGATGGCTTTAATGCTAATTCTCTCTATTATGTATACTATTTGGATTAAGGTTAAAATAGGTCTTAAAGGGACCCTAAACTCAAAGAGTCTCATACAAGAAAGACATTCAAAACTAAACATTAACCAAGCTTGTCACAAGCCATTTCACCTTACTGAATAAAATGTTGTCCTTTTTTCCAATTGGATATATTTAAAATTTGTGAATTCCAAATTGAAATAGAACTGTCATTAGTTATAATTATAGAGAGGGAATTAAATAACTGGATACCAATTTATTAAAATATATTAATTAAATTGTAAGAATTTGGCTTAGACTAGAATTCACCCAAGAACTAAAGAGCTCAACACAAGCACATAGTAGACCAAAATAGACAGAGTATGATCAATATGACAATATTCATTCAATAACTGGTTGAGAGTACACTTGGAGTGCCTAAATATAAAGGCCTCAGGATAGCTTCTAGAATGCATAGAAGTCAGCATCATGATATGTCATACAACTAGGTACATGTCCACCAGATATTGGTTATCCTCCATTGAGCATGGGATTAAGTGTGATGATGTGAGGATAAGCCTACAATGGTGTAGCATGCAAATCAATGGTGTAGACAACATGTGCTAAATGAGGAGTGCAAATAACTATTTTGTCATCATGACAATTCAGTGAATGATGCATACTCCTATGTTGTAGACACCATGTGCATAATTAGAGTTGCATAACTCAATGAGAGTTCACAAACTCCTAAGTGTCTCACCTAAAAATAATAATAAAATAATGCAAAATAATTAAATAATGCATTAACCTAAGTAAATTTAAATAAGTGTAATAAGTAAATACTTATTTACACCAACACCCCCCCTTAAGTGCAACTTAGGGGAATGACCTTAAGCTTAAAAAATCTAGGATGAAATGCAATATGGGTCCTGGCTACTAGGCCATGTTAGGTACCCATGTACATAATGATATGCAATCTCCCATAAAGCGGGGAAAGAGGGCAAACCTCATGGAAAAAACCTTCCCCCAAAAAGAGAGATAAATAGGGATGCATGGATGGATGGGGTAATCAAGACCCCCCTATTATGACATACATCCAATATATACATAAGAGAATGATGAGAAGAGGAAGAGAGATAGGATGGGCTCCCCCACCCAAAGAAGAATGCCAAACAGTGAATGCTCTAATGAAGAAGCTGATCCAACACTGCAAAATGGTGTTACTCCCCTTAGGAAGAAACAATGCCAAGGGTACAAATTAGACACTTCCGTTTTGTGTGGAAAGAATCCCATGGATGAGTGATGTCTCTAAAAGCTACTCAACTGGCTGAAGAACCTGTCCCAGAGAACTGTCTGTCTCTGCAACTGATGAAGAACCCTACTGCAACTATTGATCATAAGTATCCATAATCACTTCAACCTGTGATAATTGATCATGTAGAGAATGAATAAGAGAGTCAGATGCACCCCTCATGACAATTGAAGAAGGTAATTCTACATCAAGAAGAAGAGGCAGAGCATTAATATTGTCCCCCAAATCTGTCACTGAACATGTATCTAGAAGATTGGATGTACCCTATTATTTTGGATCTATCACTGTGGCTATGTATGCATGCGGACTGAACTGATGGAGTGACCTCTCACTATATCTATTGATAGAACCCCACATGTTTGAAGCTGTTGAAGCACTATTGCTAAAATCACTATTAGTATCCACACTGAATGATGTGCGAAGAGGAGTAGAGGACAAGCTGGGAGAACTTTCCTCAAAATGTACATCCTTCTCCACAAATATCTGATGTGTCTCAAGATCTAGAATTCTGTGTGCCTTCACACCATCTTCATAACCAATGAAGGTACAAGGCTAAGGTGACTATGCCTTGCATCCCCTGGAAGATCTCTTTTCCTATGTAGGACAACTAAAGACTCTGAAGTGTGTCACAATAGGTTTTCTACCACACCATGCCTCAAAAGGAGTTTTTCCATCTAAGGCTGGATGAGGAGAATGATTAAGAATGTGAGTGGCACTTGAGATTGCTTCAACTTCTAATGATGGATCGAGAGACTTGGAATAAATCATGCAACTTGCCATAGACTTAAGAGTGTGGATCCTCAAAGCTGCAACATCTTTCTTATGTGGACTAAATGCTGGTGGAGTCTAAAGATCAATTCCCTCATGTCTACAAAAGTCCATAAGTCATCTATTCACATACATGCTTCCATTTTCCATTCAGAGTACTTTGATGGATTTCCTAGATTTTTTGTTCTACATGAGCCTTGAACGCTAGAAATGTGTCCAACACTTCATTCTTATTATGAAGAAAGTAGACCCAAGTGAACCGTGAAAAGTCATCAACTAAGATGAGTATGTAGTGACCCTAGCTAAATGCAAAAGGACCTACTAATACCATGTGAACCATCTAAAGAACACTAGGTGCTCTTGAAGACCTCCCTCTTTGTAAATTCTCCTCTGGATGCATATCCACTGAATCTGTTGAACACTCACCCTTAGAAAAGTTGATTTGAGGTAGACCTTTCACCATTTGGTATGTGCAAAGTTGCTGAAGGTAGCGATAGTCAAGATGACCATACCGCTCATGCCATAATTGCATGTTTGAATTAGATTGTGATAACAAGGCCTTTGAAGAAGAATTGGGCACAAAATGAGAGAAAGAGTACAACCTCTTGTGATCATTCACTTTCCCCACTGCAACCAAGGAATCATCTTTAAGATTGTGTACTTGAATTGAGTTTGGAAGGAACTCAACTCTATGTCCATCTCCAAGGTGAGTGATTTGGTAGATTGAAAGGATATTTGAACTTAGGTTTCAAACATAGAGAACCTCTTGAAACTCCCCATTTTCCATCTCCGCATTTCCTTTTCCTTCAACTTCCATTTTTCTATCATTCCCCATGAAGATGTGTAGTACCTTTGAGTGATTCAATGAAGAAAAATTCTCCTTTGAAGAACCCATGTGATATGAGGCACCTAAGTCAAATATACCTTCCTTTGAAGAGTTTGAATTAGCCATGAGTTCTTGTCCTTTGCCCTTTGAATCTGAAGATGTTCCTTTATCCTTGTAAGCATTAGGCAATGGAACATTATGTTTCTTCATGATGTTGGTTAATTTATCAATATTTTTAAGATAACACTCATGCTCTTCATGACCTAATTTCTTGCAATAAGCACACTTCTTCTTCTCCTTATTATTGTCCCCCTTCTTGTTGGAATTTGAGGACTTGCCTTGTTGATTGGATTGTGGTGTTATTTTTTCTACATCCTTGAATTTGTCTTTCTTCCACTTCTTTTTACCCTTTCCTTTATTAAAAGATTTTCTAGTTGAATGTTGAGAATCCTCATTGGCCACCAATGCTTTGGACTGAGGTGATTTGAGAATCCCCATTGATTTCAACTTCTTTTCTTCATCATCCAACATCTTAGCATATTCATCAAAAGTGAGTTTGTTGTAGGCAGACCCTAAGGTAGTCTTTGAGGTGTTAAAAGAAGATACAAATGTGGAATACTTCGATGGCAGCTTGTTATGAGTGAGATAGATCAGTCTATCATCTTGGATAGAACTCCCACAATTAGTAAACTTTGTCCTTAGTTCATTCACCTTGATGATGAAATCCTGGATTGAGTCATATGACTTAGGATCTAAGCAGACAAGCTCATCTTCAATTTTGAACACATCCTCTTCAGACACTTTCCCATAAAGGCTTTCAAGGTAATCCCAAGCTTCCTTGGATGTAGTACATTTCTTGATTTGATACATGATCTTATCATCTACCCCCAAACATATATCACGTAGGGCTTTCCTATCCATGGCTACCTAATTTGAAATATCACTTGCAAACACATTATCACCTATTGGTTTAGGAAGAGTACCATCTACATATTGTGAAACTCCATTATGCATTAAGTGATACAACATTTTGGTTGACCATGAAGCATAGTTATGAGGAGTTAATTTAGGAAACTTGAAGTTTCCCATAATGCAGAAAAGTGCAGAAAAGAGAGAAAACAACACCAAGAACACCCTCCCAAAATAGATGCTTTGGACACTTTATTAGTAGTGTGATTACAATGGGCCACTTCCCAATTTTGGCCTTCATGGACTTTTGATTTTTTTTGTAACAACCTCTTAATGGAGAACAAATCTAAAACTTTACAATGTGCTACAATTCTAAAGCATTACAAAGCAAAGAAAGGCCCTATTACTGAAAGTGAAAATTTTGTCCACACAACCCTACAATCTGATACCAGATGTGTCCATACGGAGCATTTGAAGTTGCAAAATGTAGGATTATCTAGGTTTAGTTGCCAAAAAACACAATTTTTGAACAATCATTGCACCAAAACACAAAAATAGCTGCACCACTAAAAAATTTAGAAAATTTTACCCAATTTCAAAAAAAGTTGTACCTGATTTGGAGTCCAGATGTGCGACTTATGGTCTCTTGAAGTCAGACTAAAAAAACCAAAATCAATATGCAGAGGGGTTGCATCAGCAAAACAAGGGGTTAAATTTGACGGTCATATGGCCATCGTACTAGTTATAATTCACCCTAGAATGACATCCAAATGGGCATCAAATTTAGGCTCACTAACTGATGATTTCAGCATGAGGTCAACTGTACAAAAGATGACATCATCAGTATGAAAATTGGCCACATGGCAGGGTGATGTGGTGATCCAGTTGAATAATGACTGTGTAGGATGATGTGGAATCATGCATGGCAGCAAAAGAGGTGACTGTGTGAACGGCTGATGAGGGTTGTCGACGTGGCAGGTATCCATGTGTACAATTTTTCATTTATTTGTGTGTCATCTGACTGCGCAGTTAGGTGGGGGTTAGACATATAGTGGCGATTGAACATGAACTCATGACGTGTGGTGGAAGAAATCTCCACACGGGTTATCGTAAAAACTAGAGCTGCTAGTGTATTTTGTGCGAGAGCCTTTTTACCGAAGAAGGTATTTACCACACCTAAATTGCGGTGGTTAGTCCCACATGTGTGGGGGAAAAAGCTTGAGGGTTCGGCTATATTTGGTGATTCGGTGCCATATTTTAATAATGCCAAAAAATATTGAGGGTCCGACTAGACTTCTATCTCATTGTTGGTAATGTTGCAGGTATGACCAATTGGTATGTTTAGGCCATGGATGAATGAATAAACCCTGCAAGTAATTAATTTTCCACCAAAATATAGAGCCGAGCCAGGGTGTCACTACCCAGTTCCACCAATAATTTTTCCCTGTATGCTGAAATTTGAAAAATAATGTCGAAAAAAAGAGAGAAAAAAAAAAATTCAGATCTACAAAATGAATTAATCAGATCCAAAATTGACCATACCCAAACTACAAATCAGGGCCTCTAGGTTCTAATTTGCAAAAAAAAATTTCCTCACGATCAACTTTCACTCAATATAGGCAAATTCATAATCAATCTTCATTGAATCGATGCTCTAGACACAACGATGAGGTCAGATCTAGCTCTAGACACTCCCATTTTTGTGAATCCTTCAGATTCATGTCGAGGTGCTGAAGCATGAACGGTCTCAAATGGCTACGTGATGAGAATCCTCCTTGGCTCTGATACCATGTAAGAATTTTTCTTAGGCCAAAATTCACCCAAGAACTAAAGAACTCAACACAAGCACACAATAGACCAAAATAAATAGAGTATGATCAGAATAACGATATTTATTCAATAACTAGTTGAGAGTACACTAGGAGTGCCTAAATATAAAGGCCTCAGGAGAGCTTTTAGAATGCATAGAAGTTGGCATCATGATATGTCATACAACCAAGCACATGTCCACTAGATATGGGTTATCCTCCATTGAGCACATGATTAAGTGCTATGATGTGAGGATAAGCCTACAATGGTGTAGCATGCAAATTAGTGGTGTAGACAACATGTGCTAAATGAGGAGTACGGATAACTATGTTGTCATCATGAAAACTCAATGAATGATGCATACTCCTATGTTGTAGACACCATGTGCATAATTAGAGTTGTGTAACTCAATGAGAGTTCACAAACTCCTAAGTGTCTCACCTAAAAATAATAATTAAATAATGCAAAATAATTAAATAATGCATTAACCTAAGTAAACTTAAGTAAGTGTAATAAGTAAATACTTACTTACACCAACATAAACAAATTTGAGACTATGACATGAAGTGGGAGGGAAGGTAATCAGTTAGGCCACTAACTTTTTATGGAATATTCTTTTGTAGTTAGAGGACTTACATGTATGTGGTGATAGACATTCTATTTTGCAAAGGGGAAAAAACAAGGAAGCCATTAGAAGAAGGCTCTAAAAAAAGAGAGTTTCTTTGATGGAAATGGTATTAAATATCATAAGATGCTATCCACATAGTTTCGGACACCAAATTCTCTAATTTTTACTATTTATTGCTCTTCCCTATGCTTGAGTCCATCTAGAAACCTACTATAATTAGTCAAGATACAATGATATTTTTCATTTCAATTAATGAAAATTTGTTTCTTAGTTCTTGATACTCAAACTATATAATGATAAATGGATTTGGGAGAAGGGAAATAATTTTGGAAAGATTATACTCAAAATATTCTTTGATATTTTTTAGAAGAGGAAAATAGTCCATCATAGTTAGAAATGACAACTCATCTTAGCACTTGGACAATGCAAGAAGGTTGGGAGAAAGCTTTAGGATTCTAGTGTTGGAAACCTTCACTAAAGTAGGCTCTTTTTTGTTGAAGAAAGTATTGATTGCCATTTCTTAAAATTTAGAGTAACCGATGAAGGGAAATGAGAGAAACCTAGATATTCATCTAAGATCATTATGCACATCTTGTATCCAATAGTTCATTGAACAACTTCTAATAAGAAAATACAAGTTCATACTACTATGCCATAAAAGTAGAAATAGACATAGTTGATTTCCCACAATTAAAACCTTAAAGGAAAGTGATTGCAGTTTACTTATCTAAATAAATTTCAGCAGCATTATGACATATAGATTATTATTCTATCATCATAGAACTAGAAGAATGAGATAGAATAGAGAGCATAGATATATGTCGGGAAACCCTTTCTAGGTAAAAACCCCACCCTCCAAACCATCAAGCTAATGTATTATTCAACAAGTTACAATACATTTTTAGTCTTCACATGAAGATTTTCATCTTGCTCCATTTTAGAGAAAATTTGGTAGCATAACTCTATGCAAATAACTTCTCATCTCTCTCTCTTCATTCTCTACAACAACGCTTTGTACTTATAGAGTTTTCATACAAGAGGAAATAGTTTCTAAAGAATCTATATTCAATGCATCTACAAATTATTTTAGAAACTTCCGTATGCATAACCCTTTCATAAAAACAAAGCATAAGAGAATAAATCACCAAAAAATAGAAGCTTTCTATTTTTCTACTCCAATTCTTTTCTTATGGAAGAATCTAGCTTCATTTAGTAGCTTTCCAAGAAAGCACAAATAAAACAATAAATCATGGTAAGGCTGTGTCACCTAATCCCAACAATCCCCAACTTGATGAAGACTTTAGAAGATTCAAACTAATGAAACTATAGCATCACAACCATCCATGAAAAAACACAAATCATAGCATATGCTCTCATGCTCCAACTAGACACCTATCCAAATAACACGAACATAAGATCTATGTGATAACAAAGGCCACACACACTATCACCACTCCACTGTGCTCATGAGCTACATAGAAGCATCAAAAACATCAATTTCTTAGCCCAACAAAACTGTGAAGTCATCCTCCAGAAAATAAGATAAAACATTAGCCAGAACAACAACTAAACTAATTTGTCCAATCCAATTGATAAACCCACAAGATTGAAATAAAATCCACAATAAATGCTAACCCATCCAATCACCCATACCTCAAAGGTATCCAAAACCAAAAAACTCATGCAAGCAATGTAACCAACCCATAAACTACAACCTAAAGCTCTATGTGCAAACCAGTCAATGAAGACCAAACACATACAAGAACTCCCAATGCATGGCTAATGTCAAATCTAAAAAATCAAAAGCATATTCAGTATACTTATAACAACACAAAGAAAGTGCAACCATGTAGTACTAAGGATCATCCACAAATATATGCAAATCCTATAACAAAAGCACTACAAGAAACATCTCTCTCATCTAGTCTCCACAACTCTCTCATGTTGTCCACATCCAAAAAGAAAAGAGATAAAGGAACCACCTTGTCATTACAAAAAAAATGAATTAAAAGTGATAAAAAATTACCACAAAAGAGTTTCCACCATAGCTCCAATAGATCTTAAAAACAATTTTATGTGAACTAAAACATCCAAGAAGATAGTCAAGACCAAAGAAAGAAACTACAAATATAAGCATGTAGAATGTCCTTCTACAAATACTTCTAAATGTCAACTGTGCCAAGTATGATCTCCTTCACAACTCCAAGAGAAAATCCGCAACAAAATCCAAAACAATTCAACCTCAAGAGATCAAACATAACATGATATCATGAATCTATAGGGATGTAAGCATATCAAAGAAGATCAAACAACCCTATTTCCCATTTCAAGAATCAGCCCACTACTATCTCCTATTGTCATCATAAATGAAAGTACACCTTGAGGAGATAATAATGTTATCCATCTCTCACAATAAATCCTCTAGAACCATCTAACTACAGCTCAAGATCCACAAATATGAAAGAAAAGATAAAACACCTAAAAGTAACATTGGGTAATACCTTTCAAGTGATAAACTATTGAGTAGACCAAGAGTGGGGATTGAGAATTCTCCTCCAAGATATGCAAGTCATACTATGAATTATCCAAGAACAATCTTCTTGTAGGTCTATATTGAACTCATGTCCAACAAAGGTGTAGGCTCCTCAAACTTTTTGTTGAAATCTAATCAAAAGTATACATCTCAACAACATGTCTCTCATCTCAAGAGAACTCTAGCCTCACCTAAGTCTCCAAGTATCCACAAGCACCTGTAATCAATCACTCCATGCAAAACTCCACTCCAACATAGCATTGTCATGAAGTATCAAGCAAATGATCAAAGTACTCAATACCAAGAAACTAAACCAAGATCAATGTCAAAGCTCCAACCATGGAATCAAGAGCATAAACATGACATCATGATCAAAACTATCTCCTCCAAAGAGGTAACATGCTTCATGTGATCATATCAAATAATAGCATAAACAACATCTCTACCAAGGACTCCTCAAATTCTAAATATGTCAACATCTCCAAACACATGAAGATACCATCTCCAACTAGTGAACCAACAAATGTGAAAGATCCTTTTGCAGCAATAGGATCTAAGGCATCCTCCAACATCTGCAACACTAAAGAAGATCATCCATCACCATATGATGGAAAAATATAGCCACTACTAAAGCTCCCACTAAAGCATTATACCAAGCTCTCTAAGCATATGACACACCATCCTCAAAATATAAAAATCATCTAGGCCCACACATCACACTGGGTGAAAAAAAGATCTCCACAGTAAGAAAATTCACCATGCTTTAGGACTTGATAATTGACTATCCAAGTACTCAAATATTATCCATCCTCTTACTCAAAGCAACCACACAAATGCGCAAGTGATGACAAACAAGGCCAGCTAACAAGTTTGCACCAACACTAAATCAAATATGGTGGATATAGATAGTCCACATCCAAGTTATCCCACTACAATTAAATGGGTGGCCTACCCACCTGACTACATAACTTGTATATTTGATAGTTGTAACATGCAAACTCACTATCAAATTAGTGAGATATACAAATGAGATCAAATAGAATAATAATGTAGACAACATGACTCAAACACTAGATCAAGAACAAATCTAATTTGCTAATTATGTCCACATCAAGCACCAAGTCTAGGAATCCAACAAAGCATCACCATAGAAATGTTGAGTGACTGATCACATACCAACATCTCCATGCACAGAAAGAAAAACAACTCCTCTCACCATGCATAAAGAATGCATGCATGTAGAACTAAAACTATCTCATCTAGTACCACTCTAAAGGAACAAGAATCCAAAAAATAGCTCTCCAATAGATCAACAAAAAACTACAAGTTTTTATTTCAGTATGCAAAACTTGCAAAGTTATTGTCTCTATGAAACCCATGCACATCCACACCCACTTCTCATCTGGAAGACTCGAAGTCTAAAAGAAATCAAACAACTAAATCTAGAATAATGGATTATCATAGATGAACATCACCATAGATTTTTTAGGAAAATGTATAAACTTGTTAAATCCAACAAACAAGAATCCAATCCATGCATGTATAAACATCCAAGAGGAAAACATAGTATTGGAACTTTAGGCCCAATTGTAGACCAATCCCACAACCACCACTAGTACATGCATCTAAGAGAGATAGGCTATCTAGAAGCTTCCAAATCATCCAATGATCAACTCCATAGCCTCTATGCATTCTAGGTAACAAAAGAGATACCTTCAAATACCCATGCATCAAGAGTTATTCTGTTGTCAACAAAGAGCTCTAGATCAATGTCATTTCAACATGACTAACTCTATTTTCTCTATCTTCACCATCCTTCAAGAAATTTTTGTTGTCTCTTGAAAGAATAAATCAACTGCAAGACTTCCACTCATCAAAGGATTAATTATTAGTGAATTTCCTTAAAACAACTTCTTCAAGCTCTACAACCTAAGAAAACTTAACAATAGAAATACCCAGAACCAGAAACTTTATGAATCCTCACATGCATGCAACATGCAATTCACAAAAATGGGCTTTGATACCAATTGAAGGGAAATGAGAGCATCCTAGAAATTCATTTGAGATCAGTATGCACATCCTATATCCAACAGTTCATTGAACAACTTCCAATAAGAAAATACAAGTGCATACTACGATGCCATAAAAGCAGAAACAAACATAGTTAATTTCCCATAGTTAAAACCTTAAAGGAAAGTGATTGCAATTTATCGATCTAAATAAATTTCAGTAGCATTACGACATATAGATTATTATTCTATTATCATAGTACTAGAAGAATGAGATAGAATAAAGAACACAGATATATGTGGGGAAAACCTTTCCAAGTAAAATCCCCACCCTCCAAACCATCAAGCTAATGTATTATTCAACAAAAAGTTACAATAAATTTTCAGCCTTCACATGGAGATTTACATCTTCCTCCATTCTAGAGAAAATATGGCAGCATAACCTTGTGCAAATAACTCATCATATCTCTCTTCATTCTCTACAACAATGCTTTGTACTTATAGAGTTTTCATACAAGAGGCAATAGTTTCTAAAGCATCTACATTCAATGCATCTATAAATTATTTTAGAAACATCCTTATGCACAACCCTTGCATAAAAAAAAAGCGTAAGAGAATAAATCACCAAAAAACAAAAGCTTTATATTCTTCTACTCCAAGTCTTTTGTTGTGGAAGAATCCAACTTCATTTAGCAACTTTCCAAGAAAGCATAAATAAAAAAATAAATCATGGTAAGGCTATGTCACCTTATCCCAACAGCCAGAAGTGACTGGTTCAAGAACTTTTTAATAAATCTTCCTCTAGTTTCATTTCTTGTATGTTCTATGGCTATGGTAAAAAAATTATCACTTTTATTCCTTCTTGCCCATCCACTAGTAGAAGTACAAGACAATGAATGGGTAAAAAAATCAAGAAATATATGATAGATTATGTCAAAGGATAGAAATCTTATGGCACAATAATTAAAGGAAATACTCAAACTAGTTTTGTAGAAGATTATTTTAAATATTATGATCCTACTGAATTGGAAATTTGTGGGGGCTTAAAATTTACAACATTTTACTAGCATCCTCTTTGGTGGTGCACAATTGAGAACATTACGGTGGACTATGAACATTAATCACAAATTTAAAGAAAACTTAGAAGCATCAGCAAGGGACATAAAATTAAATAGTTTATGCTACCCTCAGACTCAAGTCCAAATGAGAGCTTATATGTGGAATAATGTAGGCATTTGAAATTTCTATAGTTGGCAATACTATAAATGGAATCCATAATGTCAAGATTTAGACAAGATATTATACTTATTTATATAAGATTAGTACTTCATTATAGAAACATCTTTTGATGTAAAGATCTTAGTCCTTCTCCTATAAGCATAAATGTCTTAAAGTACATTTTCACATTCTTTACCATGATCCTCATCAATTGAATAAGACAAGATCTTTGAAAAAAAAAATTCTAACATGCTTTGAAGAATTCAAATTGATGGAGTTTATCAAGTATATTAATGATAAATTCTATAAAATATGTCACATTTCTAGGGGATGCACAAATTATGGTTATATGAAACATTTGCAAAAACCTAGTGAACCATCCAATGGTGTTGACCATGAAATTGAGTGGTATTTTGGAAACCGAAAGTCATGGGAGTAAGCTACAGATGTGTTTCATTCTATAAAAAATTAACTACTACACTCCAAACTATATTTTATCATTCCTTCTTAATGTAATCCATTTATCCAATACTTCACAAGTTATGGTTTATAAATATGGAAGGGAAATGATAAACTATTCATATAGTTTTGAGCATCCAATCAAAATTATGGACTAATTACTTATTTGATATCTTACTAGTACATAACTTACACACCCCTCATGCATATTAAATACTATTTCCTTCCATTTCAATAATAATCGAATAAACTATAATTTAAAGACATTAATTTTGAGATTTCTTCATAAAATGATTTGTATGGAAGTTAATAATCAATTGATTCTATATATATTTATTAGAACATTTTTAGAAACTTAGATGAATTGATATTATTGTATTTCTCATATATGATTTTTCCTTCCTTATTGAAGGGCGTGAATTAACTACAATCAAGAAATGTATTTCCAATGTCTCTAAACTATTGATATTTTACATAAATCTCATTTTCTTCTAGATTGAACAACTCAATTATTCACTAAAGTAGTTGGTTGAGTTGATGATGGGGAGTTCCTCACACTTAGAGCTTTCTTTCTCTACCCAAGGCTTTCTCTTAGCCTTCCTAGCCTATTTATCTATACCCTATCCTAAATGATCTCTTCCTAGTCCTCTCTAATCTGGAAACTCACCCAATCAATTCAATATACCCCCTTAAGCCTTCAAACCTCAATTATGTACTTTAGGCATAAACAAGAACATAGGCTCTCCTTTGATCCCTAGAAAGGAAAATTGGTGTTTTGACCACCCTCAAAAGGTTCTTGATCATTCCTCAACCTTTTTTCACTATCTTTGAAAGTTTTAGACTTCAAAATCAAAATCTTGCATTGTTAGGCCCTGTACCCAATCTATGAGCCCCAATTAGGCCTCTTGCAAACAAGGAAACTGGAATAAATCCAAAATTTCCTTGACAAGCCCCTCTGACATCCTCTAGGATTTTCTTCATATCAACCTAGACTCAAGAATTTTCTAGTTTTTGACCCTCCAAAGTGTTCATATTGTACTTTCTAGAAAAACCTACTTTTAAGAGTTTCTAGGGAAATGACGACAACTTTACTTGTTTGTCTTCACAATGTACTTGAATCTTCTCCATATATATTCTACTATGGCATATGAACACTTGAATCCATCAACATCACTTCCCCAAGAAATATTGGCTTAGATCAATAAAGAAAACTTCATAAAACTATCTTGTGAGCCCTCTATTTGCTAGCCAAACTACTCCAAGATTGCCTAGGGCTTGCTTGCAAAAATACTAAAATGGATCCTCCAATCAACTACTCTGTCCATATTTAAATAATATTAGTTTCTAATTCTTGATTCTAGAAGGTCATCATGATTCCATGGATGAAACTCAAGTTGTAGACATATTCACACAAATAATTATGTACAGGAGAGTAAAACTAGGAAACAAGAATATTGACAAAATGGTAGTAAATCACTCCAAACCTCAAAAAAAAAAACTGCAAAAATTAACTATGGAATAAATCTTAACTTGTTCAATATAAAAAGTTTTGAAAAAATGACCTTGTTGTTGGAATTATAGATGGAGTAACTAAGAGGGGGTGTGAATCAATTACCACAAAAACAAATCCATAGATCCCTTAGATGTCTTATAAACTAGTTATTGCTATCACTCAGTAGTCACATAGAAAAATGTTGTAACTTAGTAGATGTAGTGTTTGTTAACTTTAATAGAACTTTAAACATTCACAGTTATTAACATGTATGCATAAAAAAATAACGTGAACACATGAGACACCAGATTTAATGTGGTAACCCAATATGGAAAAAACCACCAAGTAACTAGCTACTAATTTTCAGTCTTCTAAAGTGAACCTTATTAGGAGCCAACCCTGTTAGAGATTACAAAACATACTATTAGGTGTGACCCTATTAGAGAATTTAATCACCCTACTAGGAGTGGCCTTGCTAGAGGACTTATAATGATTCAATAGAATTGTCACCTTGTTAGAAGATTTACAAAATGGTTGTTAAACCAACTCTATTAAGAGATTTAGAAATCACTAGTACAGTGGTGAAAAAGTAACAATGAATTGACCTGAATGAGATGCAACTAATTTCCTGATACAAATCTCTATTCTGCTTCACTAAATCCTCTCTAATCGAATACCACTTTGCTACTCCTCAAGGATATCTGATCCTTCTTCAAAATTTTCTCACACTTTCCTCTTCACACAATCAATACACTTGCATGCTTTCTCATTACACTTTAGAATTCACAACTTGACCTTTTATTTATAGCATACAAATTATCAACTTGGCTCATTTACAAGTTACAATTACCAATAATCATTACATCAGTCGGCTACAATTATTACATGAAACAATTTCCCAAAACAATGAAATCCTTCATTGGTCGACCCTATTTAGTAGACACTACTTCAAAAATGATTTCTAGTGTTGACCAACTGAAGCTCAGTGATTATTGCAAACTCTACAAAATCTTTTGGAGACTGAGTTAACTCGGTAAACACTAACTTTCCTTCACTGACCTTGTGAGCTTGGTAGAAACTAACTTCTGCCACAAAAACCTTCGACACCTGAGTGAGCTTAGTAGAATCTATTTCTACAGAGTATTTTTTAGGAATGCTCGGTAGACTCTAGAATTTTCTTTGCTGACCAAATGAGCTCAGTAGACTCTATCTGATAATTGATATAACATTTATGTAACATCAAAGACAACATACAATTGAACAATTATAGCCAACAATCTCCCTCTTTAGAATTGATGGCAACACAACATGTCATAGCACAATGAATTTTGAAAACAAGTCCTTTTTTGATAGAATATTTCTCCCTCTTAGATTTTATGCCACAAACTCTTGTAATACGGTAATCTCCCTTTGTGAAGGAATTACATAGCTTCTTTTCAAATAGCAAGCTCACAGTCAAATTCAAATTTCAAAAAGTTATGATGGTAAACTCTCCCTCTTTGACCACACATGCTAAATACAACACAAATCAAACGAGTAACAATGTACCTTAAGTACTGATTCATATGCAATGTTTCAATGACTATGCTGCATCAAATGAAAGGTCTTCAACTTGGTTCCTATTGATGCATCACTAAAACTTCATTTTAGTGAGCTTTAGATAGGGGAATGACCCCTAACTTACCTCTTAGATACAAGAATGCATCCTTACGTAATGGCTTGGTGAATATGTTAGCAATTTGTTCTTTTGTATGGATATTTTCCAATCTAATCACCTTATCCTGCACCAATTCTTGGACAAAGTGATACTTAATTGCAATGTGCTTGGTTTTTGAATGCATCACTAGATTTTTAGATATGTTGATTACACTTGTATTGTCATAAAACATAACAACTGGTTCTTTGATCTTCACTTTCATGCCTTCCAATAGTTATTTGAACCAAATAATATTAGAACAATTTATTGCCGTTGCAACATACTTTGCTTCTGTTGTAGATTGGGATGTACAATTTTTCTTTTTACTTGTATGAGAAACCAACCTCTTTCCAAGAAAGAATACTCCACCACTTGTACTCTTTATGTCATCAATGTTTCTTGCCTAATTAGCATCAATAAACACTTTCAAGTCCAATTTTCCTCCAAATTTGTACCACAATCCATAATCTTTAGTGCCTTTCAAGTATCTCGTGATCCTTTTGATTTCCATCATGTGATTTTCTCTTGGTTTTGCTAAAAATCTTGCTAAAATATCAACTACAAGAGCAATATTAGGCCTTGTATGAACTACATACTGCAACTTTCCAATCATTGCTCTATAAGGTCTGATCTATCTCTTTTGATTCATCATCCTTGGTAAGATTTAGTCCAATACACATGGGAGTCCCAACTAGTTTACAATCTTCCATACAAAACTTTTTGAGTATCTCCTTGATGTATTTAGACTGAGTGATGTAGATACCATTCTTGCTCTACTAAATTTGAAGACCAACAAAGAATTTTATCTCACCAAACATTGACATCTCAAATTCCTTCTTCATTTTCTCTAAAAATTCTTTGCATAGACCATCATTTCCTATAAACAAGGTATCATCTACAAATATTTCTACCAAAACAATCTTATTATCTCATCCTTCCTTGATAAACAAGCTACTTTTATCATTAGTTCTTTGAAAACTAATCTGAATAAGATAGTTATGCAATCTTTCATACCATGCTCTAGGGGCTTGTTTCAAACCATACAATGCTTTGTGTAATTTTTAGACCATGTCCTTCTTGTTTGGATCAACAAAACCTTCAATGCTAAATGTAGACTTCTTCATCTATTATACCATTGAGAAATGAAAATTTGACATCCATCTAATATACCTTAAATCCTTTGTATGTAGCATATGCAAGTAAGGTCCTAACAACTTCCAGTCTTGCAACAGGAGCAAAAGTCTCTCCATAGTCTATTGCTTCTTCTTGAGAGTAGTTTTTACATACCAATCTAGCTTTATTTGTTGATACCTTACCATCCTCATTCAACTTATTTCTAAATAGCCACTTAGTTCCAATCACATTTTTATCTATAGGCCTAGGTACAAGAATCCATGTTTTGTTATTCTCTATTTTCTCTATCTCTTCATTCATAGTCTTAATCAAATTTTCATTTTTCAATGCATCTTTGGCATTTCTAGGTTCAAAATCAGCAAGTAAACAAGAACCTTTTAGCTACTTCTTGTCATAGTACCTTTAGATTTGTCTCTAATGATCTAATCTAGTGCATGGTGTCTCTTAATATACTTGTTCAATACAAGTTCCTTGCCTTTTGACTGAGATCCACTGTCTTCATTTTGAATTTCAATTTCTAGCTCTGGTTGATCTGGCTACTACTTGGGTCCTTCAAACTTAGTAGGAATTGGCTTGGTAGCATTTGAATGTGACTCAGGTTCCTACAACTTGGTTTGAACTTCTTGCAACTCGATAACTGAAGACTTGGGAGTAGAAGTCTCCTGATTGATAGATGTATCTAGCACTATATAAAGTTCAATGAAAATAAATCTCCTATAATCTTCTAGTTTCTTTTTTCTTTCTTCTTCAGTCCTTTTTGCAAACTCATTAACTTTCACATGTGCTCTTTCTATGACTTTGTGAGTAGACAAATTCAAACATATGTATGCCTTACTTTTGCAAGAATATTCCAAAAATATGCCTTCATCACCCTTCACATCAAATTTTCCTTTTCTAGATTCTTTTAAAATATAACATTTTCTTCCAAATACTTTTATGTAACTTACATTAGGTTTATAGCCATACCATAACTCATAGGGGGTTTTGAATGAGTCCTTCTTTGACTTTACTTGGTGCAAGGTATGAACTGTAGTGCTAATAGCTTCCTTCCAGTATTTGATAGCAATGTTCTTTTCAATCATTATATTTCTTACACAATCCATGATAGATCTATTCCTCCTTTTAGCTATTCCATTCTTCTTGGGAGTACCAAGTGTTGATACCTATCTTTTGATTCCTCTTTCAATGAAAAAGTTATTGAATTAATGGGAGATGAATTCACCACCTCTGTCTGACCTCAAGCATTTCTGTCTTTTCCCCATTTCCTTTTCTACTATGGCCAAATACCATTTGAACTTCTCAAATTCTTCTAATTTCTTTCTTAGATACATGATAGTCATCATTCTAGAGTAATCATCAACAAAAATAATGAAGAACTTTTCTCTAGTATAGCTTTCAATTCCAACAGGTCCACACAAATTAGTATGCGCAATTTCCAAAACTTCTTCAAACTGATAGTTCTTACTTTTGAAGCTTGTCTTTCCCATATTACCAATCTAATAATTCTTGTGTAGACCAACATTAGGTTTCTTTATACTAGGAATGCCTCTTACTTTTCTTAATTTGCTTATTTTTACTAGGTTATCAAAATTCACATCACATAACCTTCTATGCCATAACCAACTTTCTTCAACTTGAGAAATAAAACATGAATATTCACCAAGTTCAAGATAGAACAACTTACCTTTTGTTTGTATGCCCGATCCCATCAGCTTTCCCTTTTCATGCAATAGTCTTGCTTTTCCATGCATGAATTCCACCTTGAATTGAATATTGATTAGTTGTGCTACACTCAATAGATTGTGTTTTAGTCCTTCAACCCAATAGGCATTATCACATACAAGCTCTTTAGTTAATGAGATTCTTCCTCTTCCTTTTATACAACAAGGTTCATGATTGCAAACCTCAGACTTTCACCATCATAGTCTTCAAAATGTTCAAACTTAGTTTTGTCACTAGTCATATGATATGAACAACTATTGCCTATGATCTATGTATCATTTTTTCTCACATGAGAGATAAGTTCCATCTTATCTTGCTCATCATTATTAGATTCATCTTTCATAGCAATGTAAACAATTTCATCTTCACTATTGTCAGAATCCTTAGAATCCTTAGCCATAAAACATATTTTCTTACCTTTGTCCTTGAATGATTTGAAATCTTTCTTACCATTGCACTTGTGACCTTTCTTCTCATCCTTTTTTTGCTTGCTTGGGCACCTAGCAGCAATACGAACAATTTTCTCACATGCAAAACAAATTAGAGGAACCTTACCTTTGTATTTTCCTTTCCCTATAGAATATTTCCTTGCAAGTAGAGCTTCAACCACCTCAAGATCACTACCAAAACTCTATTCTAATTCTTCTTCACTTTCTGACTGAGATTCCTTTATCTTCTTGACCTTTTCTTTGAGTGAAAGCTTGGCTTCAAATGCTGATTCAACGTTCTTGGAAGCTGGAACATAGTTGTCATAGTTATCTAGCTCAAATGCAGTCAATCTTCCTACCATGGCCTCTAGATTTATCTTATGATTTTCTTCACATCTTCTTTCCTAAATTGTAGAAACTATAATTGCATAAATGGGAAGCAATGTTCTAAGAACTTTACATGCAGCTATTTCTTCCTTGATATCTCCTCGAAAAGCTTTGATTGCACTAACGCTTGCTTTGACTCTTTTGACATATTTAGCAATGTTCTCATCCTCTCTCATGTTCATTTGATTGAATTTTCCTCTTATAGTTTCTACTTTGGCTCTTCTCAAATTTTTATCACTTGCATGGATATCTTTTAGCTTGTTCCACATAGCAAAGGCAATTTTTTAGTTCTTGATATCATCAAATTCTTCATAGCTTAGGGCTAATGCAATGTATATCATCATGGTGTTATGAGTCTTGTTCTCAGCAATGTCATTGAAAGATAGTGTACCTGTAGGTGTTCTATATTCTTCATCAAGATCTTTCAATCATGTATCTCTAATAGAAGCTAGATGGAGTCTCATGAGACCTTGCCATGCTGAAAAGTTGTCCCTATTAAGCCTTGGAATTTCCCTGTTGTAAGATATCCTAATTTTTAGCTTAGATCCTTGAAATCCTTCTTGCAAGCACCGAAAGCTCTAATAATAATTGCTGGAAATATAGATGGAGTAACTGAGAGGGGGAGTGAATCAATTACCACAAAAAAAATCCATAGATCCCTTAGATGTCTTATAAACTAGTTAATACTATCATTCGGTAGCCACACAAAAAAATGCTATAACTCGGTAGATGTAGTGTGTGTTAACTTTAATAGAACTTTAAACATTCATAGTTATTAACATGTATGCATAAAAAAATAACATTAACACATGAGATGCTAGATTTAATGTGGAAACCCAATATGGAAAAAATCACCAAGTAACTAGCTACTAATTTTCACTCTTCTAAAGTGAGCCTTGTTAGGAGCCAACCCTATTAAAGGTTACAAAACACACAGTTAGGTGTAACCCTATTAGGAGATTTAAACACCTTGCTAGGAGTGGCCTTGCTAGAGGACTTAGAACAATTCAATAGAACTGTCACCTTGTTAGAGGATTTACAAAATGGTTGTTAAACCAACTCTATTAAGAGATTTAGAAACCACTGCTACAATGGTGAGAAAATAAAAATGAATTGACCTGAATGAGATGCAACTGATTTGCTGATAGAGATTTTTTCTCTACTTCCCTAAATCTTCTCTGATCAAATACAGCTTTGCTACTCTTCAAGGATATTTGATCCTTCTTCAAATTTTGCTCACACTTTCTGCTTCACACAATTAGTATACTTGTATGCTTGCTCATTACACTTTAGAATTCACAACTTGACATTTTATTTATACCATATAAATTTTCAAGTCAACTCATTTACAAGTTACAATTATCAATAATCATTAGATCAGTTGGCTATAGTTATTACATGAAACAATTACACTTTATTTCTCAAAACAATGAAATCCTTCATTGGCTGACCCTGCTTGGTAGACACTTCTCCAGAAACAATTTCCAATGTTAACCAGTTGAAGCTCGATGAATACTGCAAACTCTGCAAAATCCTTTGGAGACTAAGAAAACTTGGTAAACACTGACTTTCCTTTGTTGACATTATGAGCTCGATGGAAACTAACTTCTACCATAGAAACCTTTGACACTTGAGTGAGCTTGATAGAAATTGTTTCCACAGAGTAGTTTTTAGGAATGCTCAGTAGACTCTAGAATTTTCTTTGCTAGCCAACTAAGCTTAGTAGACTCTTTTTGATAACTTATATGACATTTGTGTAACATCAAAGACACCACACAATTGAACAATTATTTTCAACATTTGTATCATTCCAAACCTATCAAATTTGATTCATATCCATTTTATTTGATCCAAAAAAAACTATGGACCACATTTTACCACTTATCCCTCATTTTGATGTATTTTTCAACTTTGACCAAGTTTGCCTCTATTAGGACCTTCAAACAATATTTAGGACTTAACAACTTAACCATGAACAAGAATTGAACTTAAACCTATTTACACACACTTAAGCATACCTTTAGAATTTATGATTATTTCTTATTAGATTAGTGGTTGGTTAGACCATCTACAAACCAAAACAATATTAGAATTTTCCTTTCCCTAAGGTGCTCCTAGACCATACTCCCCCTACAAGAAAGAGATTAGGTTAGCTATGGTGAGAGGAACTCTAGGCTGATTCTATGTTTCCTAAAGTCACTCTCTACAATCCATGTTGCTTTAGATTTAGTGGTGTCCTTCCATTTGATCAGATGCTCTTTATATACCTTGTATCTAGTACTCTTCTCAACTCTAGAGTCTAGTATCTTTTCAGGTTGAGGCTATGATTTCTTAGGTACTTGTAGCTCTACAACATCCTTGTTTAATTAAGTCTAATATTATGCCTAATCAATATCTAGAAACCTTATATGGTATCTAGACCATTATATGGTATCAAATCTTGAACATTAATTTTATATGCATTGGCACCATACTTCTCCAACACCTTACATGGTCCAATCATCTTCATTTGAAGTTTACTTGGGATGCATTTTTGCAACCTAGATTTATGCAAAAATACCATTACCAAGTCACCCATATCAAATTGTAGATCTCTCCTAACCTCATATTTCTTTCCTTTCAACATTTGAGTAGCCTCCATTAATGTATGTTTCACTTGATCATGAATCTCTTTCATTGATTGGGAAAAATCATTTGCATGCCCACTGATCTTATCATGTTCTACTAACATTCTAAGTTCCATAATACCCCTTGCATGTGAACCATATATAATTTGGAAAGGATTTAGTCCTGTGGTTCTATTTTTACTATCATTATAGGCAAATTTTGCCTAGGGAATACCTTGTTCCCATCCTTTCCATAATCATGTAATTCCCCTAAATTGGTACATAGATATTCTAAACTATTTTTGGTTTATCAATATTACTCAAGTCTTGTTGTACTAGGCATTTCTGATTTTGATAATCTCTACTCAACCTAAGTGTCAAATGTAGAAAATTATTAATCTATATTACTCACTTATTTTTCTTAATTCCAAAATATCAATTTAATTAGCTAAATTAGACTTCTTGATTGAATTAATTTAATTATAAGTCCTAAGCCCTTTAATTAAATTAAATCTACCACTTTAGCTAATACATATAAATAAAGAATTAAAATACTTTGGTTTAATTACATATATGTCATGATTATTGAAACCAATTATTTAATTAAATAGAAAATTTAATTATGAACACATTTTTGAATGGATCAATATCCTTTCCTATTTCATCTCACATGAAAAAGGAATTAATAATATTGATTAATTCAAATATGTCCTCATAATTGCTGAAACTAATTATTTAACTAATCCTAAAATCTAATTATGAGAAAATATTTGGATGAATCATTGTTATCTCCTATTTCCTCTTATTCAACTCGATAAAAAATAGAGCACTCAATCTCATCTTTAATTAGGACCATACATGCAGTTCGATCTTGATAGTTGATAAAATTCTAGGATTCTATATAAGAAACTTTCACCTCTCATTTGAAATGATCCACATGAAAAGTATCGAATTAATGCTAATTTGATCACTCAAGTGCCTTGCATTTGAATTTTCTCTTTCTTTCATATGCTCATTACTTAGACTAAAATGCATTCATCTAGTTATTACTTTTCGTCATTCTTAGGTTAATTTCAATTTCATTTAGATTAATCTTTGTATCTTTGCATTAAAAAACATTAAAAGTATAGATTATATTGTATTTGTACTCCTCCAAATCCTTTGTACTAGTTTGGTCTAGCTGCTGATCTCTCAATCCTTAGAGTGAGTAGCAAAACTCAGTCAAGTTAGAAGGCAAAAAATTGGTTTTTTAGGCATACCGAATGGACAATCCCATGTTCATTTTGGGATGTTTCTAACATGAAAAGATCATGTCAAAGAGTGTGTGGATTTAGAGGCCCATAATTAGCACTCACATTTTTGGTGCCCACCATGGGGTAGACATATAAATTTTCTAGCCTTGATTTTTAATTTTTTTGACATTCTAACATTTTTGTCCTTACAATTCAACAAATTCTCGCATGATAAGATCAATCCTCATGCGAAAGAACCTAAATATTCGCATTCATCTCTATACTTTCTCATGTGATAAAGTGTATGCTCACATGAAGAAAGAAATTTCTCACATGACACACAATATATCCTCACGCAAAACCCTACAAAGTCTTGCATGAGATTCGACACCAATAAAGGAAAACTTGCAATTTTGAATTATGTTTTCCAATAATCTCTTTGATCTATCACTTGTTTCTCAAGCATATGTTTTTTATTTTTTATTTTTGAAGGAGCTTAATAGTGGTTTATAGATTGATTATGAAATACACCTTGATACAAAAATACAAACAATAGTAACATTTTGATTACACAGTGCTCAGTCAAAGATTTGATTGTCAAAGAAAAAATTCAAACTTACTCAAATAATGTGTATGTTGTAATGCTTTCTTACACACATAGTTTAATAAGGCTTGTGAACTTTGTAGGGTTGTAGACAAAGGAATAGGGGAGTATGCTCTTTGCTACTTGGAAGTGATGCCCAAGAGTTAATTATAAAAATAAACACCCTTGGAAGATAGTACCCGAGGGAGGAAAGAAAGTTGGCAGTTCTCCCAAGAAAATTTTTTTATGAAGAGATGATGATTTCCTTTTAAGAAACACAAAATCTTGGAAAAAGACACATGGGAGTTGATAAAATAAGTTGGTTATGAAAATGTTTTGTCTTTTTTGGTAAGGTGATGAGGTAGAGGAGTACGCTCTTTACCCTTTGGGAAAATTAGAAACATTGACCCTTGAATCTGAGCTACAGTCGGACTCAAACTTTAGAGGGCCTTCTAAAGTGATCCAACCTTCAAGAATGACTCAAGTGATCACACAAATTTTGCCAATGATTCCAACTCACTCTAATAATGAAAATTTGTAGAGAGAGACTCCTAAGCCATCTTAATTTCTTCTTCTTGACTCAGATATCACATAGCAAGAAGAGGCTCTATCTATTGCTTTGAGTGGTGCCATCCCTAGTCTTACTAGTCAACTGTGTGCACTTACAAATGTTGGTGTGGGTTGATAGCCTCAAATTAATTTACAAAGCTACTAGGGATTAATATGAATAGAAGCCAACTAAAAAATTTTTAGACAGTTGCTACCTGATTCACCTTTAAAAGGGGGCATAATCTTTGTGCAAGGAGAGAGAAGAATCTCTCCTAGATCCTCACCATAGGCATGAACCTAGACACTAGAAGGTGGTATATTCCATTGAAACCTTCTACAAGGGTGTTCAATGAGTGTATATGTTATTAAGTCCTTGGAATACACTAAAAATATGGGTACCCTCTAGTGAGGTGACACAACTATGTGAGGTGAACAAATGCACATAAATTGTGAGACAAAGATTTTGTTGCCTATGTTGTTTCTAGTTATAGGGATAAAAGAGTGTCTTTTTTGAGTCTAACTCATTTTTCCAAATCATTCAAATAGAAAAAAGAATTCCCCTATCCTTCTAAGTTTCTTTCTCCTAGGTTAGACTATTTATGACTACTATTTGCATCCGTTGTCTGAAAAATAATTGTTTACTTATAGACCAACATGATGTCCAAAATCTAAAAATGATATCCATGTCTAACTAAAACTTCCAAAATCATTTGAATCTTTTCAAGTACAGTCCAAACCTATTAGTTTTGTCTTTCCCTCACCTATAGTTCTACAAAATTTTGAGTGAGAAAACACCTTTAAGATTGTTAGTTAGTGTTTCCTAGCACAAAACTCTGTACTTTCATGCACCAAAAGCTAAGAATCCTCATGCGATATTTTACCTAAACACTAAAATTTTGGATAGAAAAACTTGTGATTGCTGTCATTGCCTATTCCTTGCATAGCTCTATCATAATTTTCATGTGAGAAAAGAGTTGCAAATTTTTTGTTCTAAATCCTCACATTTTTCATTGTCCTTCCTCACATGGGCTTGTCTAAATCTTTATGCAAACTTTGGTAATAAAAATATTGAAATTTCTCTACTAGAGGTGTTTCCTCACATAGTTACTAGTATTTCCTTACTTAAGAGTCATTTCCTCATGTGAGATTTTCCAAAAAGAGTGAGCTATTCTGAGATCCCTCATAAAAAATCAATCCAATTATGATCTATGTCTGAAAACATTTAGTCATTCCTCTATCTGCAATAGTGTAAAACTCATATTTCTTTCTTAGTTGATCACTTGTGATTTGCACATGAACTAGTATCCTTAATTGGTTGCCCTATTTTTCTCTCTTATGTTTGTTATCCTTGCATCATGATAGTCAAACTCTCAATTATTATAGCCATTTCTCAAACTATTTGTACCTAGTATGCAACATGCTTACACATTTTGAAACAACATTTTAGTGTGATTCTTGTTCAAACTTTGTCTTAAGTCATTGCCTATGGTTGTTGAAAAAAGGAGTGCAAACATGTTTCCTCCCCATAGACCATGATGTGGTAGAGATAGAGGGTGAAATTATGGTAGAGATCACTCCCTGCTTTACATACAGTCTAAATTCAATGAAGGGTCCTCATGTCTCTTTCACGTATTGGTCCACCTAGTGCTCAAAGAATATTTTCCATAAACTTGCAACAAACTTGGCATCCATTATATCAAGAACATCAGGATATTGAAAAGACACCTACATCCTTAAACAAAATAGCTAAAAAAATTCCAAACACCTATATAGTTGACACATACTAAAACCTTCTACACTCCTAAAATGGTTGATCAAGATCAAGAAACATGAGACAATATTAGGAGACAATACCAACAAGACTACCAACCAAATGAAAGGTTGAAAGAACCTTACACTTACATGAATGAGTATATAGATACTAAAGAGATACCCCTAGAAGACATAGAGAAATGTCATAAGGATAAAAAATTTCAGAAAATGATGAAGATCTTCCTTCATGATCGAAAAGAAAAATATTTTCTCAAACTTTCTCAACAAGAAGAAAAACTACCTCAACATTTCAACAAGAAGAGGAAACTGAAACCTCTAAGTTACAAAATTACCTTCAGGCCATACAAGATCAATTAGCCCAAATGATGAGAGACAAAGATAAACTAGTTAACTAATACACATTAGACAATTGTAGAACCTTTCCTAACATTTCTCCAAAGATGGTGACAATTGTATACCAAATATTCACAAAAAAACCTTTTAACTAAAAAACTTGATATCTTTATGGATAATATTTTACCTAATTTTGGGTATAGAACACAACTTCAAGGTCCACACACCTTTGAAGATATGATTACACAAGCTATCTAAATAGAGGATTTTATGGTAAAAAAGGGAGAAATAACCCTTCAAAAAGACATCAAGCAAGGGTCTACCTCTAGTAAGGATGAATCCAAGTATGTTAACAAGAATCTTGAGGTAGTGCACAATGGAGTAGTAAATAATATTATGCCAAAACACTCTAAGATGGGTTTCAACATCATGTACAATATTAGTGCATCCATAACTCATATTGGGTTACACAACCTATTGGTAAATAGATTTTTTCATCCTAGTTTTGGCTCATAAGTGACCTAATTTGTGAACAAAATCTTATTACAATAGTTTGGAAAGTTGCTTCTAGGAAAGATAACTTCCCTCTAAATTGTTAGGTACAACTCCCTAGTGCAAATTTGAAATGAATTTTTTTTATCCTAAATTTAATGGGGTTTGTAATTAACCTGAGAATAGGAGAGGTTAACTGAGTTAAAACTATACAATATTTAACCTAGGCAAGGAATGATTTAGAGAGGATTAACTAAGTTCATGAGTTTCACAAATCATATGAACTCACTAGACCAAATGGTTCTAATATGCATACTAGCTACTTCTATGCTAAATTTATCAAAAACTAAATGTAGAGAAAGGAAAACTAAATCACACAAAAATGTCTAAGAGATCCCTTCTGAAATCATAATGATAATACTTATCATGATTAGTTTGCTACTTGAAAATAGGGTATTGAAGCTCTATTCTTTCCTTTTTAATTTAGATAAAGAGAAACTAAAATCATTCAAATATAAAAAATTAGAAAAAATAATAATTGATACAAAATACCATTCAATTGACTCTGCAATGTTAAGTACTTCACACCAAAAATTAGCCGACCTTTTTATTAATCTTTCATTATCATACATATAGGATTCTAAGATGATTGTTACAATAGAAGTTCAATTGGTTCATCTCCTCAAAAATGACAAATGGTAAGGAGCTAGTTCATCTATTACAATAATTACATTAAAAAAATGGAAAGGATAGAATATGAATCACCTCACCTTCTTTCCCTTTTTTGCCTTTTCCTATAGGCCTTGGTAGTGACAATGATTGGAATTAACTCTTCATGCTTATGGATGTGTACATTGGTTTATCTCAAGAGCCATTTAGAGTGCTCTTAGGCCAAGTCTTTGATGGAACCCAAACAATCTTGTAGTTCTTCCATGCCCATGTGTACACCTCTACCAAGCTTCTACAATTTAGATGTCATGTTCTGAGGATTAGAAGTTATTTCTGTTAGACCATCTATAAAATTAGAGATGTTTTTTTGCATAACTAGTATTCCAATAATTTCCTTTTCTTGCCCACTAGACTATGAATATGTGTGCAAGACTCTCTGTAGTTCATAGTCTCTATCTTGCTCCTTCTTTATTTTAGCTTCAGTTTCCTTCAGTGCCTCCTCTGAGGCTATGATCATTTTGGATTTAACCTACATTCTTTGAAACCATTCAAACAAGGGGTTATCTCCTTTAGGGAATATATTTGCTTCCAAATCCTCCTTTGTCTTCATGTGAATGATCATCTTCACTAAAGAAACACAGTCATCAGTCTTGGCCTTCTCTGTAGCCAAGGTGGCTCTATTTGATGATATGTTGTCCTTCTTGATTTCTAGCCTTAGTATAGCATTGTTGATTTTCTCTATGATGGAGAGTCCTTCAATCTTGACTTTTCCACTCCATTCTCTACCAATTTTTCTGAAATGCTTATCTTCCTAGAGTTGGGAGATAAGGGCTTGAACATTTGCAGTAGTGGGATCACTAGTCATAGGCATCTTAGAAATGCTCGCCAATGAGGTGACCAATTACTAAATGAAACTATTAAATTCTTGTATTTCTACCTTCATTTTGACCTTTGACAACTTGAGGCTTTCTAATTTTCCTTCAATTACTTCATTTTTTGACTTCCATAAGCCAACCTTGGTGCTATGTCTAGCTTCTCCAAGATCCATGAAGTGTAAGGCAAAATCATAAAGAGATATGTTCTCCAATCTTCATTCCTTGATGAGCTTGATAGCCTCCATGGTTAGATACCCTATTTCTTGATCTTGTCTAGGGATGGACAAAGTCTTTTGCTTCTTAACTTTGCTTATTGTTGATCCGGAGAGGGTGGCAAAGGACAGAGTATCCTTGTTGGGGGTGCCTTCATCCTTCCTCTTTCTTTTTCTCTCTAAGGTATCCTCCAACAATGAATATGTACTTATTAATTTGGAAGCCATTCCTAGAAACTTTATGTTGAACATCTTCCTTTTGGCTAGAGTGTTGGCTTTGGTAGTCCAAGAAAAAAGATTCTCCAAAGTATGTGAAACCAACTATGTCAAGCCTTGAGCTTTCTCTTTTCCTTTGGGTTTCTTTGTCGCCTCATCATATTTGTTGGATTCACTATCACTTCTTCCACCATCTTCCAAATCTACCACTTGTACATGAGGGCTACCTGGTAAAAGGAGTGCAAGGGTTACGAAAAAAACTAGACTGCTATGAGGTGAAGGGGGAGGGATGATTGTAGTGTCTTTGGCTTCTTTCACCTTCTTCTTCTTAGCATTCAATAGGGATCCAATCACTGGGAGGGAGCCATCATGGAAAGTTTGTGCAATGGGAATATTCTTATTAGGAGGTTGATCACCTCAGCCAAATGGTTGGGCTAGTCCTTTGATGATAGTAAACATCACACTTGATGTACCACCTTGAGAGGAAGGATCCACTACAACTGCTAGAGAGGCTTGAGCTATCACACTTTTTCTTTGGCTCTTTCTTGTTGTGTTCTACTAGACCCACTTCCTAGTTCTCTTGATAATTTGGGCCATCATCACCTCTAGATCCTCACATGCATCTTCACATGGCTTAGAACTAATAGGAGTGCCCCTCATATAGGAATTACTATACATATTTTTTCCATCATCCTCAACTCCTTCGACATCAAGGTTAATTTCATACATTTTTACTTGATCTACTATGAGCCTGGCGAAACCAAGGTCATGGCTCTCGAACTCATCTTTGCAATTAGCCTAGTAGTCTTCTATGGTGGTGATATGCTTAATCACACAACTAATCTAAAGAACATCTTTTGCATATCCATTTGGGTTGAACATAGGTCTCAAGACCTCATACATTTCCAACTTTTACTTCATCTCAAACACCTTAGGCATGTTATTTGCATAGGAATGGGATTTGCAACTGAAAGCTCCCACCTTCATAGGGAACTTGTAGCCCTTCTTCTTCAAGCTCTTGCTTAGCATGTTCACCTGAGTCACCTACCTTATGATCTTTACCAACACAATCATGTCACTTGGGTACCTTGGTAGCTTCAAAGGGAACCTTTCAAAAGGTACAAGACACAAATACAAAAATGATGAGAACTGGATGAAAAAGCTCCCAAATTGACTAATAGCCACCACAACTTCTAGGATAATTCTCCTTTCTAGAAACTCTTGAAGTTCCCCACAAATTCTAATAGTAAATGTATCATTAACTCCTATATACTTCCTGTAACTATTCTCCAATTGTAAACAAGGATAGAACTCATAATACTTCACATTGTTAGGAAAATACTCCACCCTTAGGAGGCCTACCCATAATTGTAGAGAAGCTAACATATAAATGAGGAAAGAGGACATATAGAATGTGTTGTAGAACTTTATAGCACTAAGAGCATTGGATAGATTCTCGCTTACCTCCTAGGCCCAAACAATGTACTGGGTATGTTGGTCTGAATTTTTTCATAATAAGATTCCATTGTCTAGGTAAAAATTTAAATTGGGATCCATTAATGGTGAGTAGGTTTCTAACTAAGTCATCTTTTTTTTTAGTCCCTATCTTCCATTCCATTTAAATTTTTCACTAGTGTGAATATTCCTTTCACACCCATGTTGAAACCATTGATTCAATCCTTGTGAAAGAATTTTTACCCCACTGTTAGATTTTCTTTGAATCTATGATCGTTGTTAACTCGCTATGGAAAAATGCTCGATTGTTACATATAGCGAGTTGGTGAGTTGTTGGCATGTGTCTCTGATACTAAAAAGAGAAATTTGGCACCGAGAATTATGTTGACATAAGGTAAATTTTGGCACATGTTGTTTCCTAGGCTTGTCAATTTTACGAATGAAAGCACGTGAAGAAAACTGTGAATTGTATCATCGACATCCAATTTTCTCAAGCAATTCGCTAAGTCGCTATCAGAAAATCTATGCAAGTTGTCGGTGACAACATAGAGAATGCCCAAATTCTTGAAAAAGGTAGCATTCTTTTTAAAGGTTGATATGACCACGGAGGTTGCCATGAAGTATTATAAATGTGCACAAGTACCTTCTCTAACACCAACATTAATTCATAGGTCTTTCAATCAAATTGGGTTTTGTTTTTTGTCACTGGAATCGAGAATCCATTGAAGGTCGCTATATCGCTAGCCGGGATAACACTACTTTCCTAGTAGTGACATAGCGAGGGCCCAATCATTGTAAAAGATGACATTCTTTTATGGCTAGAAGTGATTTGGAGAATCCCAAAAAATCCTATGCAGATTTAGCCTTTACTTTTGTGCAAGTTGTGCTACATTTCTCGACATCTGTTTATCGGGAGGTCATTATATCGCTAGCCAGATATTTTGTGTTTTTTCGATAGCGATGTAGTGATTGGCCTGAAAGTCAAGAACACAACGAGGCCCAAGACATGGGATGATTAGAAAAAATATATATGTGCCAGCGTGTTGCGCCAACTTAACGAAAGTGGTACCATGGACCCACTTCCCATGTATAAATTACACAGATTTTTGATTGTGAGATTGAGCTAGGATCAAAGGCCATTGTTAACTCACTATGAAGAAGTGCTCAAAAGCTATGTATAGAGAGTTAGAAAGTGATGGCCCACCACTGTTGCAGTAAATTGCTATCCACAAGATCAAGTTTGGATCGATAATGCTCGTTAACTTGCTATGAAGAGATGTGCGATGAATAAGTATAGTGAGTTAGCGAGTGAAGGACCCACTGTTGATTCCTTGAAAATTCATTTCAAATATCTACCATACAATTGAAGCAATATCAATGGTTATTGCTAGCTCACTATGGAAAGATACTCGAGAGATAAGTATAGCGAGTTAGCGAGTTGATGACACGTGTCTGTGGTCATCTATGTGCTGAGTTTGAAGTGCCAACCTTGAAGGAAAGGTACAGATGGAGGTATTCTATTGGCTTGACTGCTAATGTGTTAATAAGAAAATTGAGTCAGCTTAGTTGTCATTCCCAAATCATAGGATTTTCCAAGAATTGACGACGCAAATTTATAAGGAAGTGTGATGCTACTCTATTTTTCTATTTCATGCATTTATGATGAATGGAGGCTTCACATGTGAGAAAAAAGAGAGTATAATTTAGAATATTTTCATTCATTGCAGTCCCACACCAACAAAGATTTCATGTTCTTTGAGCATAAGAACCCATCGATCATATTGCGTTAAGCTTGGTGAAGACGTGAAACAATCCCATATCTGTTCGAAAGCAATTGCAGAAGTTCAAAGAAGGTTAATTCTATTAAATCAAGTAAGTACTCACATATAACCTCTATGACATTCCAATTCCCATTATTACAATCAAGATGCCTCCTAAGAAAGCATTCTCTGGGCAAGTTAACTATATGGATAGGAATGTCCATGATGATTTCTTAGAATTACTCCTAGGATCCACTACAGAGTCTGCACAGGTTAAAAGGTTAATTTCATTAAACCCTAGGCTTAAAATTGCTGATGGCTTATATGACAAGGGGAACTGGGTTAGGGATGCAGTAACTAATCAAATTGGCCTTGTTTTGTTTAAGAAGTGGTTTTCAGAAAGGAATTTGTTTGCCCCTCATGCGAATATATGAAATTTTGATTTGGGAAAGTTAGTAGTTCCAAGTGTTTTCATGGACTATGACTTGCTAGAAGACATTGCCAAGAACTATGACCAAGCCATTAGGGTTGTGAGAAGAAATGATGGTGTGCCTCTATTGTCAATTAGCCCTAAAGAAATTAGAGAGTTTTTTCACTTAGAACCATTATCAAATTACCATGTTCCAATCAATTTACTAGAATTAGAAAAAGAATACAAAGCAAAGAGAGATGTAATTAGGGGAGGTGCACTGAGGGCACACATTGGTACTATAGGAACTCTACCAGTAATTACTGCAACCTCTAAAGAACCTTTTAAGAAGAGCCTTTTCACTTCCTGGGCTGTAGAGATATACA
This sequence comes from Cupressus sempervirens, assembly GCA_028749045.1. Classification (NCBI taxonomy): domain Eukaryota; kingdom Viridiplantae; phylum Streptophyta; class Pinopsida; order Cupressales; family Cupressaceae; genus Cupressus; species Cupressus sempervirens. The sequence goes on along the minus strand of CM053787.1, from coordinate 560,148,193 downwards.
GGACCCTGTGCCATGTTTTTGGTGAAGATGAGCAGGATTTCATGCCCATTGATCTTATGTATATGATGATTCAAATTGCTTCTTTTGGTGTAGATGTCATTTTTTATTTTGCTTCCTTTTTAGCTGAATAAATTCACATTGGTTTGGTTGGAATTGTGAGAGGCAAAGTGGAGAAAACTTTTGGCCACTACTCCCTATTAATGCATATGTTCTTGTTCAAGGGGGTGACATATTTTGGTAATGATATGGAATTGAAGAGAGAGGAAAATGAGGAAACACTGCCAGTCTAATTGTGGAGTGCAAATATGACCTAGGATGCAAATAAAGCTAGTTTTGTTAGATTCGATAGATATTTTGCTTCCAAATTGAGATGTCTCATATTGAGTGACAATCCCAAAATCCCTAAGGTACTAATGAATCTCATCAAGCCTATGGATAGCCCCCATAATTTGAAAGTTTCACACAATTGGGGAGATGTTATTCCTTACCCTGTTTCTACAGTTTTTAGAATTTATGGTTTTAAAGGGAATCCTCATGTCTTGCCTTACCAAGTGCCCCTAAGGATAGGAATGGCAGAAATCTTATGGCAACTAGGAGGAGTAGAAGAAATGTTCTTGTCAAAAAGGCAACTAGGGTCAATTTTTCCTACCTGTACAGTGGCCCATCAGTTTGTGATTACCAAAGGAGGATGGCTCTTTTTGTACAAAATTTTGGATCAGTATATGATGGCTGTCTCCCACCCCTATTTTTGTGATTCTAAGGAATTTTTCAATCAGGCTTTGAGGCATAGGATTAAGATGGGACTGGTCAAACATGATTCATATTACCCAGAGGACATTATAAGTAATGAATTCTCATTGTAGGAACAAGAAACTAAAAAAAAAAAATGGAGAGTTTACTCCTCAGTCCTAGAATTCACTCATTGTTTTGATTTGAATTATAGTCCTTTAGATAATGCTAATACAAAGGCTAATAGAATAAACAAGCTCATGAGTAACTTCCCTGCAATAATGGAAGCCATGAATGAGAAGAAACAATTTTTTATTGATTCTTATCCTGATAAGGCTAGGGAAGTCATGAAGAGGTTAGTTTTCACTCCTAATATAGGAGCTGGTCAAATAATTGTACAGAAAAAGCCTAGTTACACTGTAATTCAAAATAAAAGGGCTCCTGTAGATAAGGGAAAACAAATAATGGGATCCACCAGTATAGCTCTAGAGGAGAGACCTAATGAGCCTAGCCCAAAGAGGCAGAAGGTAATAAGAGAAGGGAGACCTCAAGTTGAGGAATATTCACCCACCCAATCTCCTTTGAGAATTGTAGAAGAGCAGCTCACAAGTGAGCAAGTTGAAGAGATGGGATCACAGGGAGGTGTTTTTATTACTCAAGTAGAATTGGATGAAGGTAACCCTCCAAAACCTCCTCTCAAAGTTTGGATCTAACAATAGCTGATTATAGAGGTAGGGAATTGGATCTTGTATTAGAATAAGCAAGTCATCAATTTTTGATTGATGACAATTTTGTGAAATCAAGAGCTTTTCAGCAGTTTGCATGGAGGACAAACATGAACATTTTTTAGGAGAAATGTAAAAAGATTAAAATAAAGCATCCAGAAATGGATGAAACTTCCATGCAAAACCAAATTAAAGAAGAAATGATGAAGGAATTCTAGAACATTACCCCTGAAGAGGGAAGGAAAATGGTAAAGACTTCTAACATACTATTGTTGCCAAATTGGGATATTGCAGATGCCTTAATTTTCAATTCTATTTCAAATAAATTGGAATTGCAAGACCCAAATAAAAAGGATTTCCAAGGAACTACATTTATTGAAGATCAAGCTGCATTGGTTAGTTGGTCATTGAAAAGAGGATCTAGAGCCACATCATCGCAACTAGATGAGTTCGGATTGATGGGCAATATACTTGTAAGAAGGGTTGCTGACACCTCCCATGTACAAGCAGCATATTGGAATGTGGATTCTTCCCAGTTTCTTTTGGCCACTGCTAAGAATGAGGAATAGGTCATGTTTGAATTGCAGAGCAAGTATGAGACAGTGGTGGATGCCTATAACAAAGAGGTAAAAAAGAGAATTGAGCTTGAGAATAAGCTATTGGGACAATCCACTAGGCCTAGAATAGCATACCCTCATCCCCTAGTTGAACCTTTCAAATCTACCCCCCTCATTGAAATTCCAAATACACCCCAAGGGCCACAGTACTACACTACTAAGGATTTTGAAGAAGAGAAGTCTAAACTATGGGCCTTACATATAGAGCTAGAATCTAAGTATGAAAATAAACTAAGAAAAGCTCTTACATATCTGGGAGACAAAGTTGAATGGCCACTAATCCATGATCAATTGGTCAAGGTGACTAACATCTAGGAGGAGTTAAAATAAAATTATGAGGCTCTAAAGCCTATTGTGAACAAATGGGTAAGAAGGGAGAAAGCAGTGACCTTTTTGTGTTTATCTGTTATAAATAATAATCATGATCAGATTGAAAAAACCTTTGACATTATTTTTGATCTTGCTAATTTTGATAACAAAAGGATACATTTATAGAAGATAATAATAGGATACTTAGACAAATATAAGAGCCAAAAATGTAATTTATTTCCTCATGCCCTAGATAAGAAAAATAGTTTGAAAAGCAAAGAGGAATGGGCGAAGGAACTTGATGATTTATTATGTTTAAGAATGAATCAAGTCATAAATGAAATAGGGCATGCACAGTGGGCCACCACAACAAAAGAAATGGTGAAAGCCCAAATATTCTTTGATTCTTTAAAGCAAGAATTCGTTGATATTGATAATGAGGCTGATTATATAATAAAAAAATAGAAGGATATTTTGCAATTCAATTGGCCAGATGACACATTATTTAACAGGTGGATGGCAGAAATGGCTTCTAGTGAACAGTTTGATGTAGATGAAACTGACAGTGATGAGGTGCAGGGTGAGGAAGTCCAAATCATTGATACCATCACTACTCAAACCCAATTAGAAGAAGAAGACAAGAAAAACCTATCACTTTCAGTTGTAGGCCCGAGACCACATGATGCCTATATAGCTAAAGAAAAGGAAAAGGTAGAAGTTGTTCCTACCATACAAGATAAAGACAGTGAAAGCCTATAGGTGGAAATTAATGTGCCATTGTCAGAACAAGCTTCATCGTTGGCTAATTTGGTAGTTTCTTATGAAGAGAAATCATATCAATAGCCAACTCAGCAACACTAGAGCATGTAACAGAAGCTAGCCCACCTAAAAGAATGTTTTGATTTAGATATCTTTTGTTACTCACATTTTTGTCATTTTGTGATAGGTGTATGTAAATATTCCTTGTAAAGGACACTTATCATTTTCTCTTAGCTTGAAACTTGTTGCATCTCATGGTATATAAGTGAGATTCTAGGGCTAGAGAAAAGGGCTAAATTCTATTTCTTCTGAGTGATATACTTAGTCTGTCTTTGGTCCAATGTTTTGAAAGAAAGTTTGTGATGTATTTTCTCTATCATTTCTCTGAGAATACATGAATATAGAATGAGTTGTGTTTCCTTCTGAAGGTCATTATGAGTCTATTGTAAATTGTATACAATTTTTAAGGAAGATGAATACAAATTATGAACTATCCCCATATCAGTTCTTTCTAAACTTTGTCTCCTTCTGATTACTTGGTTATCTTGATGTTGTATAAGTAAAGGTTTTTGCAATTGAATGTAATCTAGTTAGATTGTATATCTATTTATCACTGTTGTTGATTCAATGGATTAAGTAAAAGCTATGATGAATTTGATAAGTTTGTTGTAGTGAAAAGGATTTTGAATGATGAATTCTAAAAAGAATTATTGATAATATTTGTTGTAAGGCAAAAAATTAGATCTAAGGATTTGCTGTAGACTCTGAACCCCAATGGATTAGGCACTGATCAAATTGATTCAGTTGAAGGAGAAATATGTCATAAATGGTTTTTAAATATAGAATTATAATCAATTTTACTTTTATTTTTTGTAGATCTTAATAGTTAGCCTATACTTGTCTGCATGAAATGTTTTAGCTTTAGTTAGCCACTATTGTTGAGAACATCTGTAGATCTATAGAAGAAATTTTGGCCATATTTGTTGTATGGGATGTGTTTATCAAGTTATCAAGAATTGTGTATATATTTGAGGATTTGAGATGAGAATCAAAATGAAACTAAAAATAATCCTCATACAGTTTTCCCAGTCTTGAATCATCCTTGGGTATACCCACCCTAGTTTTGCAAAGCCGGAAGAGTAGAAAACCACCCTTGGTTTTGTTGAAGTTGGGCCCAAATGCTTTGCACATGCAATTGTTAATAAGAATTGGCTAGTATTTAGATTGTGTGAGCACTTTCATCTTGGTATTAAGCATTTTGTTGCTTGGTAGTTTTCAAACACCAACATGGTATCATAAAAATAACTCACAACAAGAAGTAATGTTCAACAAAATTTAAAGCTTATACCTCACCTTTCAATCTATGCAAGAGGACCATGATGTCAACAATCTTAGGTTTAATATTAGTATGAAACAAAGTCTTAGGGACCTTAATCTTGGTGCCTCATGGCTTTTGGAACCATGATTGCATAATCTTTTTTCTCCAAAAAAATTTCTTCGCAAAAAACTCAAAGATAGCTCCACCAATTGTCAAATCTGAAAACTTTTCCCACTCCAAGACTCAACAACAATTTACCATAGTTTTCCTATCAATAGAGATCAATACTATGTTATCTGACAATACAATCTACTTGGTGTCTAGATTATAATAATTTATGCATTCATAAATCAATTCACGAGCCTCGACTTCAACTAGAAAATTGGCTACCTCAACTAGCCCACAACCTTGCAACTTTTGAGTAATGAGATGGATTGGCTTTGATTTCACTCTCTTCTAAAAATCTTGCATGTGAAAGAAATAGGAAGAGGTATCTGTGTAATTCTATAGAGAAGACTTGATTCTATTTAATCCATTGAAACCCAGGAATCTAGTTACCATTTCATTCGTGGGTCAATTTCAAAATCTAGAAAAGTAGAGAATAGTAAATGCATGGATGCTAGCTTTTCAAAAAGAGGTTGCGCAAATTAATAGAATAATAGTATGAGCAAGAGTAGTAATTTTTGCAACTATTCATGTATCTCTCTATATAGGAGTTTCAATCCATCCATTAATCTTTACAATTGGTGCCACATGAATGAATTAAAGGAGAGGTCCATTGAAATAGTAAATGCATGGTTTCAATTATAATCTCGATGTCTTTTCACTGTTCCATTGTCCCAACAATAATTTTCTATCTCTCATATTTACTTTCCCATTTTCCACTAGTTTTGGATAGTTATAAACAAAGTACTATGTAACAAAATATTCATTGAAGTGAATTTTGCTTAGTAGATCTTTCTTGCAATGGTTAGATTGTTTCCATTATCATCTTGAGAGGTTTAGCACATGAAACATGGGTTTAATTTTCTCAACAAATTGATTTTATTTAAAATGAAAAAATTGTCCTCATGGGCTAAAAACCCACCAAGGAGAAGACAATTTTCATTTCTCTGCCCAAGCTTTCCTTTTAACTTTACCTTTTCATCATGGTTTCCTTTGGGTTTTGAGATGTCCAAAAGTAGTGTGATAAGTCATTAGAGATTCACCCTTTCTTCTTTTCTTTCATAGTTATCTTTTTCAAGAAACTAACTTCATGGGTTGAAAACTCACCGAGAAGTCAATTTCTAGTTTTCCACCCAGAGTGATTTCGAGAATTGTGACAAATTTTGAATGTTTCCTAAAGTAGATAATCATAAGAGGAACATCATTTTTTTATAGGGTACATTCTTATCTTCTTTTTCTTGCCCATATGTATCATTTTTTTCTTTCCATAGAAAATTAGCTTCATGGATTGAAAACCTATTGAGGAGAAGGCAAAGTCCAAATTTTTGCAAACTTTTGTTCTCATAGAGAAAATAATGAATCCCAAGTAGATATAACTCTTGTAAATTATCTTTGTGTTTTATGAGAATCTCCATCGAATTAGGTACTAAACTACCCACAAAAACTCACAACACAAAAGAAAAACCACCTCCCTATGAAATGTGGGGAAGGGGAAGATGAAAAATATGATGAAGGCTCCCTCCACCTTAGGGAACTTGGAGTTAGACTTGAACAACTCTAGGACTTTACTAGAACACAAAATTTAGACTTTGCAAATTGGTTAGAGAATAAAAAGTGGGGCAAAATCTAGCTCTGATTGGGGACTTGGGTAAGGTATACCCAAGCAAGGAATCCAAAGTCTCTTGGTTTGCAAAAATAAAAGGTGGCACATGAAATAACTAGAGCAAGGAAAAAGAAGAAGAAGAAAGAAAGGGAAACCAAAATAGGAAAACATAAACAAGAACTAAAGGTAACTATAGTACAATATAGGGGTTACCTATTTTCAATTTGAAATTTGACAAAGCTTTAGATTCTAACCATTGTAGGTCAGAGCTAGCACCTCACCATCTAGGTATGCCAATTTAAATGAGTTGTTTTTGAATGATAGATGAATAGTTAATGGGCCTTTCCACAAGGTCTTAAATTTCTTATGCATACCTTTTGGAGATTTTTTCTTATCCCATAGCAATACACTATCTCCTATCATGAATTTATGTGGCCTCACCCTTTTATCAAACAGGTTCTTCACACACATCTAATTTTGTGTGATATGATGTACAATTAATTCCCTTTCCTCTTCAAGTTTTCTTAAGTACATAATCCTCTTCTTTAAAACATCCCTATAGATGTCATCTTCAATTACTATTCTTAGTTTATTTGTAGCTAATTTTTAGGGTAATGGGAGATTAGCTTTAGTCTCGTAGACCAATTTAAAAGGAGATATCCCAATTTCCCTTTTAGGTTTCACCCTATTTGCCCATAGTGCCTCATGAATTTTCTTATGCCAAGTCTTCTGATTATCTAACACCAATTTCTTGACAATATTTATCAAATTCTTATTGTTGGATTCTGCCTAACCATTTTCTTGCTGGAAATAGTCAAATGAGTGACTAACTGAAATTTCATGTTCAAATAGAATTGGGTAATCTCAACTGAAGAGAAATATGTTGCATTATCCATTTACAATTTCATAGGAAGTAGTTTTCTTAGTTGCTTTGGCCTCCACCCACTTAGTGAAATAATTAGTCACTATTATAATATATTGGTGACCAGCACTAGATGCTACATGGATAGGTCCAATGAAATTGAGACCCCATTATTGGAAAGGATCTTCAATGATGATAGGTCTAAGAGGCAAAGTAGCTAACTAAGGTCACCTAGTGAACATCTTACATTTCTCATATTTTTAAACCTAGGAATACGTATCCTTAAACATTCCAAGCTAGTAGTAACAATGTCTTAGTATTTTGAAAAGTGTGGCTGAAGATGAGAAGTTCCCACCACATGCTTCATCATGGAAGGTTATTAACAACTTTTCTTATTGTTGTTTATCAACACATTAGAGAAAAGTACCATCTATAGCCCTTTTAAATAATTTTTCATCCCAAATTACATATTTAGCTACTTTAAACTTGAGATCTCTTCTCTATCTTACTGTCATGCCTTTTAGACATTCTCTGTATGTCAGTAAATAGGAAATATTCTTGAACCAAGAATCTTTCATGCCTACTACTAATAGTAACTACTTTTCTCTTGATTCCTTTGTTTCTTCAACAATTCTATTTTTTTCAATTGCTTTGTATAAGGCATTTCCTCTCACTAGCTTAGTAGGTTTTATTTCAATATCATACTCATGTGTTTTCACTATCCACATCCCTTTTTCATTACACCTTACATCTTGTTGCATCAACACACTTTTTACTACTACATTTTAATGTAGATCATAGAATGCGAGTGCAAGATGTAGAATCTAAAACTCTTTAGTGCTTTGACTACTACAAAGACATGTTTTTCAATCTGTGATTATTTCAACTCATGATTTTTTAGAGGTATGCACATGAAAGCTATAGGGACTTGTATTCCTTCTTTTTTGTCTTGCATCAATATTGTTGATAAAGTGTGTTTGGAGGCATAATAGTAAATGCTGAAATCTTGTTTATAATTTGGATGACATAATACTAGAGTGCTAGCAATGGTAGTCTTGATGATCTAGAAAGCTTCTTTCCCATTTTCATTCCATTTAAACTTTTAATTCCTTTTCATCATATCTACAATACATTTAGTAGTTTCTGCAAAATTTTCTACAAATCTTATGAGGAAATTCACTTTTCTGAAGAATGACTTAACTCTTATTTTATTTAATAGTAGGCTTAACCTTCAAATGGCCTCCACCCACTTTGGATCAATTTCAATACCTTCTTGGGAAACTATATGACCCATAAGCTTTCCTTTTGTAACACTACAAAACCATTTTTTTTGGATTTAAGGAGATTTCATGTTCCTAACAGCTTTGCAATACCTTCTTCAAATTTTTGATATGATTCTTTCTTTTCTTTGAAAACATAGTAAGATCTTCCAAATATATAACAATAATCCTTTTTTTCAAAACCAACAAATGTTTTGCTCATACATCTTTGAAATGTGGCACTGGCATTAATGAGTCCAAAAGGCATTCTATGGTATGTAAATGTACCCCATGGAGTAGTGAAAGCCATTTTGTGTGATCTTTCTCCTCTACTTCTATTTGATTATACCCTGAGAAACTGTCAAGCATGTACATCATTTCAACCCTAGCTACTATTTGTAATAGGTAATCCATGTTGGGAAGAGAAAAATTGTCTTTCAAAGATGCCTAGTTCAAATTTTGGAAGCCAACATAGATCCTTATTTCTCCATTCTTCTTTCTAAGTCACACTATATTGGCTAGCTAGGTGGAATGATGAATGGGATAGATAATCCTTGCTTTTAACATTTTGTCTATGACCCTAAATATAGCATTAGCTACTTTAGGATTATAATTTCTTTTTTTCTATCAAAAGGGAACTATGTCAAGCTTTAGGGGAATTTGATGTTTTACCCTGACACCCCTATAACTTTTCAAATCTTCAAAGCTATAGGTGAATAAATCTTTGTATTCTATGAAAAGCAACCTAGAAGCTTCTTTCTCTTTAGGTGAACAACACTTTCTAGTGTTAATCATTTTGGGACTATGACTATCTCCTATATTAACTCCTTCATACTCACCTTTAGTAGGACCTTTTCCCATTCTCTTTTGCTTAATGTAAGCATTGTTCCTATTAAATAGTCTTTCCAAAGATATAAAGTATGGGGGAATAATATTACCTCACAATTGGAGTTCATCAGTTTGATCTCATATTTGCTTTAGTTTGAGGTCTCTGTAATTATCTTCCTTTGATGTGTGATTACAAATAGTTTTTTAATTTTCTAAGAACAATTTTAAACTCTTTTCATCTTCAAAGACTTGCCAGGATTCTATATTTTCTAGAACAAAGGCTTGACACAAATCTCAATCTAGTATTTCTTATCTTTGAACTTAGGATGAGGTAGTAGCAAGGAAAAAATATAGCTAAGGAGTCAACTTTGGTGTTCATCTCCCTTGGTACTACTTAAATAGCAAAAGCATCTAGGCCTTCTATTTTATCCCAAACTCTATTTCTATCATTTTTCAGCTTGTGGTTCTTCATAGAGTATTGCCCTTTAATTTGTCTCACAATAAGTTCTGCATCACCTTGAGCTTTCAAGATCTTTGTTCCTTTCTCCTTTGTGGTTATTATCCTAATTAGAAGGACCTTTTATTCTAATATGTTATTTTTATTCCCAATTTCTAGTTTAAAATCCATGGGTTTAGGCTCTCCTTTAGGAAGTATCAACACTACACGTGCACCAAATCTAGAAGAAGAACAACTTCTATCAAACTCCAATGTCCAAATGTCTGTTGACTCTTCTTTCTCACTGTGGATTTCCTTTCTTAGGTCTTCACTTCTTTGTTCATCTAGAGCCTCTTTAGTAAACAACATGTAATTACTAAACTCCAACTCTTGGTAGAGGATCTGAGCTTTAGGATCATCTAGCTTTAGGATGGTAAATTTTGCCTTTTCTTCAGGTTCCAATTTAACTTTCTTGTTTCCAATGGGTATGACTACTTCTGACCAGTCTAACTTTATTTCTTCTCCTAAATCTTAGTAAAAAAATCCTACTTAAAAGAAGCCCATAGCTTTCTAGAATATCCCCAACTAGGATAGTCAATAATAGTTTCTTTGCGGGATGAGAAGCTAAGGCTTCTTGAGCATCTTTGATTTGTTCAAGAAAGGGGACTTGTTTTGCATCCATCACATAACACCTTCCATGAACTTTAGTAAGACTAAGACCCAAGGCTTTAGCTATGGAATAAGGCATCACATTATTTGATGCACCTGAATTTATTATGCAATTGATCAATTTGCATCCATTAATATACAGTGAACTGTAGAATGGGTTGGGTTTTTTCCTAAGAGAGGTTGCTAGTATAGTGGAATCCTCTTGATTAAATAGGTTAGCTATCAAATTTTCATCTACTTCTTCAATGGTCACATTATGATTGAAATTTGAAACATTCCTTTCACAATGATCTACCAATCTTTTCAACTCAGAGGGATGGGATTTCAAATAATCTATAGGGGAGATTTGGATTTTTGACACTTCACAAAATTGGATGAAATCAAAAGAGGTCTTTTCCTTACCTATTTGAGATTTTGATACTTCTTGATCAATGTGAATATTATTTGATGAAGTGTTGGGGTCATTTCCTAAAACATGAATGTAGTATGACTTCTTGAGTTTTTGACCTCAGGTTAGTACTATGTATGAAGTCCCATCGAAAGTTGCATAACATTCACCCTTTGGCTCAGAATTAGATTCATATTCCAAGAATAATTTTAGAGTGGCCATTTGAGTATGAATCTAACTCAAGGCAGGGGGTTGTGGTGTTTAACTCATTAGTGTATAACAATTGCATCATATGTGCAGTTTTTGGATAGCTTTCACTATCATGATCTATTGTCCAATGAAATACGCACATGTTTCCTTTCTTTGGTGCCACTTCAATCACCAATCTTGGCCATGACCTTGTAAGCTATGGAAATTTTCCATCATTATTTCTTCCTAGTAAGTTTTGATAATTTTTTTGATAAGAATTATTTAACTTGGGTAATTGTCTTTTCACTGCCACTACTTCATTTGATAACTTTTGAATCAATTTGTTAGATGAGGTAGTATTACTAGAACTTCCCTTGGTTTGGAGTTTTGGTGAAGAAGCACCCAAATAAAGAATGTACATATGCCAATCAGTCACTATCAAGCATCAATTTTGCATGAGCTGACTAGAGGAGTTTTTCTTAGGATTTGTACTGGTCCTTGTGGGGTCTGTTTATCCTATTCTATATTGTTCTAGAACAATCTATAAGTCATTTTGGCAAGAGATAAGGATCTAGATCTTTTCATAAGTTATTTTGGACTCGTAGAGTCATTTTTCCTATGTCATAATATAGAATTTTCCCTAGACCATTTTTTCTTGTATAAATGGAGTCTTTAGGTTTACAGTTGGATAGGTTTTTTTGAGAGAATTTTCTCTGGATAAAAATTTTTGGATAGAAAGTTATAGGAAGAAGAAATCTATTCGAGAGCAAGTGTATATACTATTCATTTGATTAATCAATTATAAGAGTATTACTATCTATCTCTTTTAGGAGTTGGTTCCTTTTGTTTTCACTTCTATTGAATTTATCTTTGCATCATTTTTGGTATCAAAGCTTGGGGAAAGCTCCTACGACACTTGGGAAAAGCTTGGCAAAAGCTTGGGGAAAGTTTTTAGCTTCTAAGGAAAACTAGATTTTGTGATAGGTTAAGGACAAAACCTATAAGTGTGGCCAAAAGAGTAGGTTGAGTGGAGAGAACCTAGATAGGAGAGAATGATCACAAGAGGAGATTTATCTCATGATTAGAAGATACTATTTGATGCATGGGTTTCATAATGGGATTTTCAGATCAAGAAGAAGGAAGAAGCAAGGAAAAGAGCAAAAGAGAAAAGGAAGAAAAGAGAAGAGGATGCCTAAATAGATCAAGAAATAAAAGAAAAAATGGAATTCATAATGTAGGAACTAAGAAAGCACAAAGAAAATTTAGTGTGACTAAAAGATGAATTGCAAAAAAAATATGGATAAAGAAAATAGAAATCTAGAGGATCAACTAATTCAGTTTATAAAAGCCTATACTAAGACATTAGAAGAGAAGAGTTGTCCATTGAAAGAAAAACCTAATCACATTGATGTTGATATACCAGATGAGTAGATCGATGTTGACATACCAAATGAACACAGTGATACAGATATACAAGTTTAGCAACAACATGTTTTTGATGAAACTTATGATTTAGAAGTTCTTGAAGATAGAAAAGAGGTTGAAATGGTTGATGAGCATATGATGAAATGGTTCACAAAGAGTTGGTTGTGATGGTCCTTAATGTAACCAATAAATGGCATTTGAAGTTAAGAAAGAAGGTAGTCTAGCCTATCAAAAGGATACTATCAATAAGGAAGAAGACTTGTGATGAAGCTAAGAGGATAGAGGAGGCTCCAATAGTAATGAATTTGTCTCCAAGCATGGTGATATTGTAGAATAAAGACATCACAGAAAAGGATGGAACAGTTCCTATTGTAACCCAAATTGGTGAAGTCATATTTAATGAGGTTCCATCTAATTGATTCATTGTAGGTCTGTAGGAGTTCTATTTGAATATGGAAAAAGTTTATACACATATGACAGTTGATTTGGATACTATTCAAGAGCACAAATAGAAAATACCAAAGAGTTGGAAGGCACGAAAGAGGAAGGCTAATACAAGGGACTTGGATTATATTGTCCCCAAGAGTATGGTGTAGAAGCACCCAAATAAAGAATGTACACCGAGCATCAATTCTATGTGAGCCAACTGGAGGAGTTTATCTTGGGATTTTTATTGGTCCTTGTGTGGTTTATTTACCCTATTCTATATTGTTTTGGAATAATCTATAAGCCATTTTGGCAAGAGATAAGGATCTAGATCTTTCTATAAGCCATTTTGGCAAGAGATAAGGATCTAGATCTTTCTATAAGCCATTTTGGTCTTGTAGGATCAATTTTCCTATGTAATAATCTAGAATGTTCCCTAGACCATTTTATCTTGTATAAATGGAGTCTTTGGGCATAGAGTTGGATAGGTTTTTTTGAGTGAAGTTGCTCTAGATAAAAAAAATTGGATATGAAGTTATGGGGAGCAGAAATCTATAGGAGAGCAAGTGTATATACTATTCATTTGATTAATCAATTAGAAGAATATTATTATCGATCTCTTCCCGGTGCTGGTTCCTTTTTTTTTTGCTTCCATTGAGTTAATCTCTACATCATTTTTGGAAATGATGTAGAGATTAACTCAATGGAAGCAAAAACAAAAGGAACCAGCACCAGGAAGAGATCGATAATAATATTCTTCTAATTGATTAATCAAATGAATAGTATATACACCTGCTCTCCTACAGATTTCTTCTCCTCATAACTACTATATCATTTTTGGAAATGATGGAGAGATTAACTCAATGCATGGAAAAACAAAAGGATCTAGCACTAGAAAGAGATTGATAATAATATTTTTCTAATTTATTAATCAAATGAATAGTATAAACACTTGTTCTCTTATAGATTTCTTCTCCCTATAACTTTGTATCCAAAAAAGTTTATCCATAGCAACTTCACTCAAAAAACATATCCAACACAAAACCCAAAGACTCCATTTTTACAAGCTAAAATGGTCTAGGGAACATTCTAGATTATTACATAGGAAAATTGACCCTACGAGACCAAAATGGCCTGCAAAAATATCTAGATCCTTATCTCTTACCAAAATGGCTTATAGACTATTCAAGAACAATATAGAATAGGATAAATAAACCCCACAAGGACCAGTACAAATCCCAAGATAAAATCCTCCAATTGGCTCTCACAAAACTGATGCTTGGTAGTGACTAATTGGCATATGTACATTCTTTATTTGGGTGCTTCTACACCAAGTTTCCTTTTCCATTTTCTGGAAGAGATCAAGTCATCTTCAAATTTGATAGCTTTCTTTTGTGTATTTACCAAATCTATTGGCTGAGACCTTCTTAAATCATAATTGATATATGGTGGCATTGCACTTATAAAGAATGTTTTCAAATTTTATTAGTAGATCTCTCAGCTATTAGGATCCTGCTAGTGATCTTATTAAAAGTCACAATGAAGTCCCTCATACTCATGAAGGGTTGTTTGTTAATGGATATTAATTGTTTTAACAAGACATCTTCATCTTTTGTAGTCTTGAACCTGGTTTTGAAGGTTGTTCTCATTATATCCCAATTGGTGATTGAGCCATCATCTAGATGATAAAACTAGTCTATTGCACTTTCTATCAAGGTCTCTACAAATAATCTTACAACAACATCTTCATGAGCAAACCCTAAGATGTGAGTAGCTATGAAAAATGCCTTAATATGTTCATCTACAATAACCTTCCCATCACTTGAATTTTTTTCAAAATTCTTCCTTGAAAAGCCACAAGTGGGTGATAGGGTGTTAGTGCTAATGGACCTATTGCTACAGCCCAAGGAGCAACCATAATTTTTCTAGCAAGGTATGGCAGAAAATTAACAATTAGGGGAGTAGTAACTCCATGCAAGGAAAATACCTGGTAGGTAGTATGCGAAGAGCTTTGATTTCTAATAGGTGAAGATGGTCTGCTCCAACTTTTCTTTTCACCTTGATGCTTAGGATGATCTAAGATGAGAAAACCAAGTTCTATGAGATTATCAAAAATAGGATCTTACCCACCTTGTTCTTAGGTACTTTTGAGGAACCTTGTTTGTTCTAGAGTGCTAGATTAATTTTATCTTTGAGTTTCATGTATTAACTTCCCTTTTTCCCTTTGGATTCTTCTCTTTTGAATAGCTCTTTCTAATGTTTTAGGCCTAGATTCTTCTTCTTCAAATACTTGGCTAGCATTCTTGTAGTGTTTAGTGTTCCTCATATTTCTGCAAACAAATGTATTAAGAGATGAGATTATGTCTTCTTGGTCATCTTGGACACCAAGGTTAGGTTGGAGCACTAGGACTATATTCTCATGAGGTATTACCATTTTCCCTCATGTTATAAGGTGAATTAGTCAAGCAACTATTCATCTTTTCCCTAGTAGAGTCACTAAAAGTCTGTTGGTAAATAGATTTGTTTGTTCTAGTTTTGACTCACAAGTGTCCTAATTTGTGAACAAAATCCTATTACAATAGTTTGGAAAGTTGTTTCTAGGAAAGATAACTTCCCTCTAAATTTTTAGGTACAACTCCCTAGTGCAAATTTGAAATGAATTTTGTTTATCCTAAATTTAATGGGGTATGTAATTAACCTGAGAACAGGAGAGGTTAATCAAATAAAACTATATAAGATTTAACCTAGGCAAGGAATTATTTAGAGAGGATTAAATAAGTTCATGAGTTTCAAAAATCCTATGAACTCACTAGATTGAATGGTTCTAATATGCATGCTAGCTACTACTAAGCTAAATTTATCAAAAACTAAATGTATAGAAAGAAAAACTAAATCACAAAAACACCTAAGAGATCCCTTTCAAACTCATAACACAATTAGTCTACTACTTGAAAATAGGGAAATGAAGATATGTTCTTTCCTTTTTAGTTCAAACAAAGAGAAACTAAAACCATTCACATCTAACAAATTGGAACATAATATAATTGATACAAAATAAAATTGAATTGACTCTGCAAAATCAAGTACTTCACACCAATAATTAGTAGAACTTTTATTAATCTTTCATTATCATACATATAGGATTTTGAGACGACCATTCCAATAGAAGTCCAATCAGTTCATCTCCTCAAAAATGACAAATGGAAAGGAGCCAGTTTGTCTATTTCAATAATTACATAGAAAAAATGGAAAGGGGAGAATACGAATCACTTTGCCTTCTTCCCCATTTCTGACTTTGTCCTAGGCCTTGGCATCGACAATGATTTGAATTAACTCCTCATGCCTATGGACATGTACATTGGTGTATCTTAAGAGCCATTTAGAGTGCTCTTGGGCCAAGTCTTTGATGGTGCCTAAATGATCATGTAGTTCTTATATGGCCACATGCATACCTCCACCAAGCTTCTACAATTCCAATATACTCTTCTAAGGATTAAAAAATATTTCTATCAGACCATCTATAAAACTATAGAAGTTTTTTTGTATAACTAGTATTCTAATAATTTCCTTTCCTTGCCCACTTGACTATGAATCTATGTGCAAGACTCTTAGTAGTTCATAGTGTCTATCCTACTCCTTTATTTTAGCTTTAGTTTCCTTCAGTCCCTCCTCTACAATGATGATCATTCTAGACTTAAACTACATGCTCTAAAACCATTCAAATAAGGGCTCATCTCCTTTAAGCATGATCTTTGCTTCTACAACCTCCTTTGTCTTCATGTGAATGATCACCTTCAATAAAGAAACACAATGTCACTCTTGGCCTTCTCTACAACCAAGGTGGTTCTATTTGATGATATGTTGTCCTTGTCTATTTCTAGCCTTAGTATAGCATTATCGATCTACTCTATGATGGAGAGTCCTCTAGTCTTAATTTTTCTACTCCATTCTCTATCAATTTGTCCAAAATACTAATCTTCCTTGACCTAGGAGATAAGGGTTTGAACATTAGTAGCAATGTGATCACTAGTCATAGGCATCCTAGAAATGCTTTCCAATGGGGTGACCAATTGCCTAATGAAACTATTCAATTTTTGTATTTCTACCTTCATTCTAAACTTTGAAAACTTGAGGCTTTCCAAATTACCTTCAATTAATTCATTTTTTGACTTCCATAAGCCAACCTTGGTGTCATTTCTAGCCTCTCCAAGATCCATGGAGTCTAAGGAAAAATCATCAGGAGACATGTCCTCCAATCTTGCTTCCTTGATGGGCTTGGCAACCTCCATGGTCAGATGACCTATTTTAGGATCTTGTCCAAGGATGGACAAAGTCTTTTGCTTCTTAACTTTTCTTAATGCCAATCCAAAGTAGATGGCAAGGGACAGAGTTTCCTTGTTTGGGATACCTTCATCCTTCCTCTTTCTTTTTCTCTCTTTGGGATCCTCTAACCATGAATTTGTATTTATTACTTTGCAAGCCATTCCCAAAGAATCTATGTTGAACATCTTCCTTTTGGTTAGAGTGGTGGCTTTGGTAGTTGAAGAAAAAGGATTCTTTATAGTTTGTGAAACCAATTGTGATGAGCCTTAAGCTTTCTCTATTTCTTTGGGTTTCTTTGGGTTTCCTTGCTACCTCATCAGATTTGGTTGATTCACTATCATTGCTTTCACTGTCTACCAAATCTACTACTTGTACATGAGGGCTACTTTGTAAAAGAAGTGTAGGGATTACTGATGGAACTAGACTATTGTGAGGTGAAGGGTGAGAGGTGACTATAGTGTCTTTGACTTCTTCCGCCTTCTTCTTCTTAGTATCGAATGTGGATTCAAAAGGGAGGAAGCCATCATGGAAAATTTACATAATGGGGATATTCTTATCAAGAGGTTGATCACCTCCATTGGATGGTTGGGCTGGTCCTTGGGTGATAGCCAACATCACACCTAATGCACCACCTTGAGAGGAAGGAGTTGTTGCAACTATTGGAGAGGCTTGAGTTGTTGCACTTTTTCTTTGGCTCTTCATTGCTATGGTCCACTAGACCCACTTCCTAGTTCTCTTGATAATTCAAACCATCATCACCTCTAGATCCTTAGATGGATCTTCATAAGGCTTAGAGCTAATAGGAATGCCCCTCAACTTTTTCAGATGAGTGTGACTGTACATTTTTTTCCCATCATCCTCAACTCCTTTGACATCAAGGTTGATTCTATATATTTTTACTTGATCTATAGTAAGCCTAGTGAAAGCATGGTCATGACTCTAGAACTCATCTTTGCAATCAACCCAATAGTCTTCAATGGTGGTGATATTCTTAATCACACTCCCAATCTAAAGAACATCTTTTGCATATCCATTTGGATCAAACATAGGTCTCAGGATCTAATACATTTCTAACTTGTACTTCATCTCAAAAACCTTAAGCATGTTTCAAAATGGGATTTTCAACTAAAAGCTCCCACCTTCATAGGAAACTCATAGCCCTTCTTCTTTAAGCTCCTGCTTAGCACATTCACTTGAATCGCTTGCCTCATGATCTCAATCAACACAATCATGTTACAAGATGCAAATATGAAAAGGATGAGAACTAAGTGAAAAAGCTCTTAAATTGATTGATACTCACCATATCTTTTGGGCTAAATCTCCTTTCTAGACACCCTTGAAGTTCTATACAAATTCTCATAGTAAACACATCATTGACTCTTATATACTCCATGTATCTATTCACCAATTATAAAAAAGGATAGAACTCATAAGACTTCACATCATTAGGAAAATTCTCCACCCTTGGGAGGCTTGGCCATAATTTCACTAAAGCTAACATATAAATGAGTAAAGAGGACATATAGAATGTGTTGTAGAACTTTGCAACACGAAGAGAATTAGATAGATTCTCACTTACCTCATAGGCCCAATCAATGTATTTGGTATTAGAAAAAATAACTTGCACCAAGAAGAAGTATTGTTCAACAAAATTTAAAGCTTCTATCTCACCTTTCCTAAGATAAGTACTAAACAAACAAGAGGACCATGATGTCAATAATCTTAGGTTTGAGATTAGTACCAAACAGAGTCTTAGGGACATTACTTTTGGAACCATGATTGCATAATCTCCTTTCTCTTGACCATTTTCTTCATAGAAAACTAGGAGATGGCTCCACCAATTAACAAATTTGAAAACTCTTCCTGCTCTAGGACTTGAAGACAATTTACCATAGTTTTCTTATCAATAGAGATCAATACTATGCTATCTAGAAATACAATCTACCTAGTGTCTAGATTATAATGATTTATGAATTTGTAAATTAATTTAGGAGCCTAAACTAAAACTAAAAAATTGGCTACCTCAACTAGCATGCATCCTTGTAGCTTGTCAGTGATGGGATGGATTGGCTTTGATTTCACTCTATTTTAAAAACCTTGCATGTCAAAGAAATGGAGAGAGGTATGTGTGAAATTCTTTAGAGAAGACTTGATTCCATTTAATCCATCAAAACCTACATTCCATTCATGGGTGAATATCAAAATCTAGAAAAGTAAAGAATAGTAAATGCATGGATGCTATCTTTTCAAATAGAGGTTGTGCAAATTAATAGAATAATAGTATGATTAAGAGCGGTAATTTTTGCAATTGTTCATGTATCTCTCTATATAGGAGTTTCAATCCATTCGTTAATCTCTAGGATTGTGGTTTTAATGGATATCTTGATATATTTTCACTTTTCTACTGGCCCAATGGTAATTTTCTATCTCTGATATTTACTTTCCCATTTTCCACTAGTTTTGGATAGTTATAAACAAAGTATTTCGTAACAAAATATTCGCTGAAGCAATATTTTCTTAGTAGATCTTTCTTGCAATTGTTAGATTATTTCCATTATCATATTGAGAGGTTTAGCACACAAAACATGGTTTTAATTCACTCACCAACTTGATTTTCTTTAAAATCTGAAAAATTGTCCTCATGGGTTGAAAATCCACTGAGGAGAAGACAATTTTCATTTATCTACCCAGGCTTGCCTTTTAACTTTACCTTTTAATCATGGTTTTATTTAGGTTTGGAGATGTGCAAAATTAGTTCAAGAAGTCATTAGGGATCCACCTTTGCTTCTTTTCCTTCATAATTATCTTTTTCAAGAAACTGACTTCATGGGTTGAAAACCCACCAAGGAGAAGTCAATTTCTAGTTTTTTTCCTAGAGTGATTATAAGAACTATGAAAAATTCTAAATGTTTCTTGAAGTAGATAATTGTAAGAGTAACATTAATTTTTCATAGTGTACCTTCTTATCTTCTTATTTCAGCCCAAATGCATCATTTGCTGCTTTCCACATAAAATTGACTTTATGGGTTGAAAACCCACCAAGGAGAAGACGAAGTCTAGATTTTTACAAATGTCTATTTTCATGGAGAAAAAAATGAATCCAAAGTAGATATAAATATTGTAAATGATCTTTTCATGTTATAGGAATCTCCATCAGATTAGGTATTAAACTACCCACAAAAACTCACAACACAAAAGGAAAACCACCCGACTATGAAATGTGAGGAAGGGGAAGATGAAAAATATGATGAAGGCTCCCTCCAACTTAGGTAACTTGGACTTAGACTCAAAAACACCTAGGAATTTACTAGAACACAAAATTTCCACTTTGCAAATTGGTTGAAGAATGAAAAGTGGGGCAACATAACTCAAATGTGAGTACACACCTCTTGGTGAACCTCTAGTTGTGGTCTATAAAATCTTGCTCCAAAATTAGATCATTACTCCATTAGATAATTCTTGTCCTTATGATCCACATCATGACCCACATGGTGGAATGAGAATGCATTTTGTGAGTACCATCAGAACAAGGGTCACAAAACAAATAATTGTATAGACCTACATCATAAAGTTCACAACCTAATTGATGATGGTGAAATTTTTGTGGGTGGACATAATAAGAATTCAAACCACAAAGCTTTTAAGGAGCCATTTCCACATTATGAAAAGGGAGAAAGCCTTAAATAGAAAACCAATAACAAGGTCAATTATCCATACACCAAAGATGATAACATGATAAACATGGTTGAACCCTTGGACTTTGAACATTGGGATGTTATCATGATTAAGTGAAAGCATGACAATATTAAAGCTCAGACTCTATTTATCTTAAGAGGTGCTACATCTATTACATCTGATCAATAACAATCACAATCTTGTGCCAATGTTGTTATGTGTTCTCATCCCAAGATAGTACATAAAGGCACTATACGTTCTACTCTAAGGTATATCAACATAAAGAAAAACCTATTTTCAGTCTATTCAAAAAAAGTAGGAAAATTGAAACATCCTCCACAATTACCAACTATAGTATCATTGACCAATTACAATGAATGAATGCTCAAATAAAAATCTTTGAATTACTAAAAATCTTGCCTACTCATAGATGTATTCTTGACAAAGCCCTCAATGAGGAAAGTGTATAGGTTAAGATCTTGATCTTGACAAGTTCCAATCTATGGTGGGTTAGTTGACCTCACCTCATTATTTGTCCTTTTTTGAAGAGGATGATAATTCATTGAGTTATCCTCATAACCAACCATTGTACATTGAAGTTATGATACATCAAAAGTTTGTTCACCGTGTGTTCATAGAAAATGGAGGTAGTCTAAACACTTGTTCCACTAATGTTTTCAAACAATTGGCTTATTCTAAAGAGCCTATTGATCGTCATCACAAAATAACCATCAAGGCATATGAAGAAGTTGAACATAAATCTCTAGGTCTTGTTGTGTTGCCACTTCAAGTTAGTCTAGTAGAAAGGGATGTTACTTGTCAAGTTCTTGAAAATCCATTAGCATACAAAATCATGTTAGGGAGACCATGGATACATGAAATGCAAGTAGTGCCTTCAATATACCATTAATGAATCAAGTTTCCATTCCAAGGCTTTAAAGTTACTATACCTGCTAATACTAGTTACACCTCTAACATGCTAAAATCTATTGAAAGATTTGTACCTACTAATAGATAATATATGGATAGTCATGTTAATAAGCTAAAAGAAATGGATAATTCACTTAAGTTAACATAAATTGTGATGGGAAAATGTCACATTGAACTTATTCTATCTTGGACATCTCTTCTTAAGTCTCCCCATCATTATGGGAGACCATATGAAGCAAATTAAGAGACCTTCTAAAATGAAGAGACCTTTTATGCTACCACCTCAGAATAATTCAATGATGCCTTTGTCAAAGTTACTATAGTGCTAGAAGAGGAAGATGAAAACAAAGCCATTACTACATGGTTATATAAAGAGGAAACTCTAGTTGATCTCATAGATCAGTCTTGTGAGATCACTCCCAAAAAGTATGGACCAGATCTTAAGCTAATGAAACACTTTGGTTACAAAGGAAATGGTCCAATTGGATGTAACAACAATGTCTTGATTGAACCTATCAAAGAAGGCTCGAGAAACAATAGGCCTAGGTTTCAAGAAGGTCCCCTTTCATTTAAGAATCAATAAATTCATACCAAAATCTGAAAATTCATCTAAACATGAGTCACGAATAGAGTCAAATAATCAAGAAAATAGCTCTAATGATGAGGATACTTTTATTTATAAAATCCCTTTAGTTCTTGCTAAGTTATTTGTAGAAGAAGATGAATTCATACCATGTGTTAGTATTGTTGATGTTAACAATGATTATTTTGAAAACACTATTGATACTCAATGTATTCAATAAGAACAAGGAGATTCCAATAATGTTGTAGTTGTTGAATGCCTTTGTAAAAATCAAGACAATAATGAAAGTGGAGAATGGGTTCCCATAACTTTTGGGGAATTCTACAATCTAACTCCATCTAGCAAAGATTCTCGAGGGTATGAATTTGATTCTCTCTCAAACACAACTTTAGACAAGGATGTAGATCAAGTTTATACATATTGAAATCGGCTTGAAATAGGTGATCAATATAGGTTTTTCTTGGATGAGTCTCATCCTACTAGTGTCAATGAGGACGATCACAACCTTTTACTAAGACTCTACATAATGGTGTAAAATATGATTGGAACAAAGATTGTGATTAGAGTTTAACATAGATAAAACAATGCCTTGTTAATCCACTAATTTTGATGCCTCTTATTTATGGGAAGCCTTTCATTTTGTATATGTCTACAACATAGTCATCTCTCAGTATCTTGTGAGCTTAGTAGGATAATGAAAACAAGGAATGATCTATCTATTACCTCATTCACACATTGATTTCTTATGAAATGAACTATAGCATTATTGAAAAATCTTGCTTGGTAGTTACATTTTCTTCTCAAAATTTGAGGAACTCACACTATGTGATTGGTTGCAAAAATTGATCCATTGAAGTATTTACTTAGCAAGGCAACTCTAATAGGAAGGTTAGCTAAATGGGTCATGATACTTAGTGAGTTTAATATTGCATATGTTGAAAGAAAGACTATCAAATGACATGCAATTGTTGTTCAATTAGCAAAAGCACCAATGCAAAGTCTTCTACCACTGAATATTGAATTCCCTAATGAATCTATTTTAATGCTAA
Organism: Cupressus sempervirens; assembly: GCA_028749045.1. Taxonomy (NCBI): domain Eukaryota; kingdom Viridiplantae; phylum Streptophyta; class Pinopsida; order Cupressales; family Cupressaceae; genus Cupressus; species Cupressus sempervirens. The sequence continues at coordinate 560,124,926 of CM053787.1, read as the reverse complement.
CACATCAAACATGGGTAATATTCTTTGATAGTTCCTTCACACAACATGGATCTAGTGTTGGGATCTTAGTCATAGCACCATATAAATATTCATTTCTTAAGGTGCACAAGATTTTGTTTCATTGTACAAATAATATTGCAGGATATTAAGCCTTAATGAATGACATGAATATTGTGTAGTTGAATGGAGAGTGGATGAATTGAATATCTTTGGTGACTCACAAGTAGTAATCAATTAGGTCAATGATGTTTATTAGACAAAGGATGAGAAATTGACACCTTATAAAAAAATAGTTGATGATTTTTAAAAAAACCTTTGCACATGTCACTTTCCAATAAGTTCCTTAGGCAGATAATAAGGAGGTTGATGCAATGGCTACTCTCACTTCCATACTATAGATGCCTAAGAATGATTTTAGACACAAATTCCTGGTGGAGACATTACCTTACCCTAATTACAATTCACCTAAATCCTAGATGATATGTTATATTTGTTAGTCTTAGATTGGTTTTGACAATTGATTGTCAACACACTTAACCAATTTCTAAGTTGATTCTAAGTATAATATAGATGTTAAGCTATAGTATGTGCCAAGCCAAAGATTCAATAGGTTTCAATTGAACTTTAGGTGCTAAGAAAGATTCAAGTGTTGAGTGATAAGTGATGCCAAGTCACTATAAGTGCCAAGAAAAGTATAGATGTTGAGCAAAATAGAGTTACTATAGGAGTTGAGCAAGATATAATTCCCATATGTGTCAAGTATTTGCAGTCAATAAGTGTTGAGTAACACAAAATCAACATATGAGTTTGTGACTTCACAAACATAGATGTAAGCTGACTTAAGATGAATCTCGAAGGATCTAAAAAATCAAATCAAATCTTTTACATCCCCTATGTAATCAGCATGCAGCCAATAAGAAAGCATGCAACCAATAGGAAAAGTGTAAATATTTGAGTGGGAAAAGAAGGATGAATATTGATCATAGATTCATACCTAACCCTAAGACTTTGAAGCCTTTAAAAGGAGGTCAATACCCCATAATTTGTGTGAGTATAATATATGTATATAGAATGCATGAGTGAGAGATATATGGGAGAATGTTATTTTAGAGGGGTACAAGGATTTAGAGGAAGAGCAGCATTGTAGAAGTCAGTTGGTTAGAATAGAGCATCATCACTTCAAGTAGAGACATATTAGATCAAGAAGGATCTGATCAAATTGAGCAGAACAAGGATCTAGAATTAGTAATTTAAGATTGTAAGTTATTAGGTCAAAACATTCTAATAATTTCTAGCCATTGTATTAGGAATGAAAATCCTATGGAGATAGCTTGGTTTAAAAGCCAAGTTGTAAGCCTTTCAACAAGGTGCTAAATCCTCTAACAAGGTAACATTCTAAGTGAGTGTGTGTAAATCCTTTAATTAGGTCACTTTTAATAGAGTTTAAAGCCTTCGACAAGGCAAGCATTTCATAGGGTAGACCATTGGAAGTGGTCAAACTTTGCAACCTTAAATAGTTACATATTGTTGCAATGATAATTTGTGGGTGTCAACCCCACCCCAGTTTTACCTTCTCATTTTGGAGGGTTTCTAGGTGACCAAAATCTTGTGTTTTCTATTTTCATGCATGTCTTTACTTTCATGTTAATTAGATATGGTACATGAATGTGAATGATCTCAGTTAAAAGTTTAAGAGGTTAAATATTTTTATTTCTAATTCACCCCCCCCCCCCCCCCCCCCCCCCATCTCAGAAGTAAATCTTCCCACCTGTAATTTCAAAAATCAATATAAAAGCCAAGTTCTCACAAGGAGAAGCCTTACAACTTGGAGAAAAGATCTGGAAATAGAAGTCTAAAAACTTGGAAATGTCATAGAAAACTAGGTGATTGATATACAACTCACTCTACATACTCTGGAAGAAGCTAGGAAGGAATTGAGAAAATCCTTAAAGAGAAGAAGAGAGATTGCCATAGTTGAGAATGATATACAATACAAGGAGGTTGACACCTCAAAATTGTTTACAAATGGAGATTCCAAAGATTTTGATGTAGAAATAGTAGATCTAATGGAGAAGAATAGAGCTCAAGCAAAAGAGATCAAAACTCTTAAGCTTGAACAAGAATCACAAGCCATGATGCTTTGTGAAGCAACTGAATAGAAGAAAAGAGCCATTGAAGATAAGGCTATGCTAGAAGATGACAAGAGAAACCTTGCTAATAGGTTGGAGTAAAAGTCAATTGAGATTGCAAGAATTTCCAACATGCAACTAGACACCCTAAGTGAGATGATGAATGCACATCATGAGCTAAATGTTAAGGACATAGAGATCTCCACACTGAAGATGCAAAATGAACAACTATAAAATGACCTAAAAAGAGAGGAGATTGTAGAGAGCTTTAGAAAACCTAATGAGTCCATCAAGTACTTTGAATAGCTACTAAAATCAACAAGAGCCAACAATGATACTTCAAGACTAGGATACATAAGCACTGAAAAAGAAGAACCATCCAAGACTGTAGAAGAAAGATGTGACAAAAGTAAGAATACTAAACCTACTTCTCATTTTTGTGGTAAGAAAGGACATACCTCTAATTTTTGTAGGAGTAAGAACACCCATCAGCATGAAAAAACTAAAATCATGGGTCGCTATCACAAGTACAACAAGCAAGGACACCAAGCACATGATTGCAAGACTAGAACCATCAAGACACCAAGATTTGAAGGTCACTACTATAATTGCAAGAAGTATGGACATAGATCTTTTGAGTGTAGATCAAAGCCTATGTGCACACCTAATCAAATAGAAAGGGGAAATAATCATGGACATCACTATAATTGGGACTACAACACCAAGTATAGTTGTCACTACTATCAGGAATATGGTCACATCTCCAAAAATTGCATAAGAACACATTTCAATCAAAACTACAACTGATGGTTTAGAAAAACCACATGCTTTAGTTGTTTGAAGAATGTACACATCAATAGAAATTTCCTAAAAAGGTCAAAGGTACCCAACTCAGAGTTTAACAAAGGAAAAGAGAAGGTAGATATTCAACACATCAGAGGAGAAATGAATAAAACATGGAAGAAGAAAGATGGAAAAAGCACATTAAATGAAGGGATCACTTCACCCAAAAGGTCATGTGTTCACACTCCATCCAACTAAGTAAAAGAAGGTACATGGGACTAATATATAAAGTTTTATCATACATCAGTTCCAAGACAAGCAAGAACTGAACAAGAGAGATCAACATGAATAGAGATGGAAAGTTAAATTTTCAAGTTTTCACTAGTGTTGCCAAGTTGCCTTCAGATGCGGTACATGTCGAGTTGTCTGCCAAAGTCAATAGAAGTCGAATGGTTAGTTACAATCGAGTTGGTAGTGGAAGTCAAGTGAAGAGAAACTCTAGTTGAAGCCAACTAATGTAAATTCTAGTGGATGCCAACTATTGAAAGACAATGGAAGCTGAGTATAGAAATGCTTAAGAAGCTAAGTGGACAGCTATAAATGCACTAAGCATTAAGTGTTATTAAATTGGGGTATATGATTGCATTTTGAACTATTTTTCTTCATCACGAATAAAGACAAAAGACAAAGAAGAGTATAGAACCAATTTCCAATTAGAGAATCTAGTATTTGAGCCAATTTCAATAGAGATTCAACTTAGTTTCATCGATTTCAATGTATTTACACTAGTGCCAAGTTACATAGTTTCAAATTTCTTCGTGTTTAAACCCTAGATAGTAGAAATGGCCTCTAGTTCTAGGAAACCTTAGTAGAAAGAGCCATTTGAGGTGTAGTTAGTGTCAAACGAAGTTAAAAAACCTAATTTCTAGCCAATCCCTAAAGTTGCATACAAAAATGACCTAGCCAAAGCCTTATCTATAATTCCTCAGGTAGTAATAGTCAAGGATGTTAGGAGATGTTATAATTGTAAGATTGGTGTCATTGGAGACATGGAAATGAGAGAAACTTATGATAGGTTGTCTAAAAATGGAGTCTTGAAAGAAGAATATCAAATTGTTGAGAGGAAGGGTTTGACTCATGCCCTAGAATTTCCCATAGTCTTTAAGATAGAATGAATTAGAATAGTGTTGAGCAGGATTCATGATGAAAGTTTATGGTTGGAAGATGGCCCAATAAAGGAATTAAAGAGGAATTTTCATAGAGTAATAGGATATCCAACCCTCGATCAGCCTAAGACCTTCAGAAGTGGCTCTAAGGAAGAAATTGAGAAGAATATAGGAGAAAACTAGAAGAAGAGAGGCACGACTATAGATACTATCTAGGATCCTCTTGTTGACTTTACTATTAGAGTCATATCTCACAAGTTTTATTAATCTAGCAGACTCAACAGTGTTCCATGCATTGCAATGGATGTTGGCTACAAATTAGTTAAGAAGGATCATACTTATGATCTTGCAAAATTGCAATTGCAACAAATTAATAAGAACTTAGGAGCAATAAGGAGATCTAAGGGAGCACAATGCAAATTTGGTGTAATTTTGATTTGTATATTTTTCTATGTACAAAATTAATTTGCATCCTTTGGTAAAGTTAGCTAGACAACCAATAGGTCCATTGTAGCTCAAGTAAATGAATACATTGAAAAAATGGGAGCTAATTTTTAAACACTTATGACAAATTATTTTGAAGATTTCAAAAAATCTATGAAAGAGACTAGGGATACCTATTTCATTAGTTGAACAACATGTAAATGATGTATGTTTTCTTGTGGATATTGGTTATACCTATATTCAAGCAATCGTACCAAGGGTTAGATGAATAAGACCTCTTGGATATGAAATCAACATTGATGAGGTATCTATGGAAATAACAACATTGTTAGTAGGAGAAAGGGATGAGTGTACCACATTTTGGGACATATGATGTGGTGAGATCAAAGGTAGATATGGAGTTGAAAACTACCTCCACATTGAAGAAAAAGGATAAATTGGTGAAAAAGCTAAAGGCTAAGTTTGGAGAAGGGGTAGCAAAGGCAAAGGAAGAAGAAGATGAAGAGGTAGATGATGATGAATATGAACAAGGGAAAGAGCCATTAGCACTGACCCAAGGCATGGGTGAGGATGTTGAAGAAGAAGGTGTCGAGTAGGAAGCACCTAAGGTAGAACCCAAGAAGAGGAATGCACAGAAACAACTTGTTGCACATCCAAAAGGAAGAAAGAAGATAGCCAAGCCTACCCTAGCAAAGCCTACCACAAGGGAAAACACAAGGGCAACAAAAAAAGTGACAAGGAAATAGGAAAAGAAGAAAGCCATAGAGTAAGGAGGGATGATAGAAAAGAAGAGAAGAAAATATGTGGCACCCACAAAGTCAAATGAAGTGAGGATAGAATCTGACAATGAACAATTCAGAGTGGTAAGTCGCACCACTAAATTTGATCTTGAAAATGTTTGTGATAACCTTAGAGATAATGGAGATTTAACTAGATTAAAGACCATTGATTTTAATAAGTTACCAAGATAGGAGTAGAACATAGTGGAAGAATCTATCTACACTATGATGGCCAAGTTCAAGACTACTCCACCTGAACTTGATAATTATATGCCTAAGGAGCCAAGTTCAACTGTTAAAAATAAATGGCACTATTTCCTAAGCATGGAGAAAGAAATAAGAGAGTCAAGATTGGCTCGTATAACACCAGACCTTATAAAAGGTCAAATAAGAAAGGCTAGCAAGTAACATGGGATCAAATTTGCACCAAAATACAAAGCCTTCAACATTCTACAGAATAAGATTAAGGATGTTGTAAAAAAATCCACACAAATGTGGAAATTGATTTATGGGTTGACAGTAGTAAAGGAAGGACAAGAAGATTCCTTTGAGGGAAGAAATGATAATGAAGAGGAAGAGGAAAATGAAAAAGAGGAAGAAGAAGGGAAAGAGAAGGAAAATGTTATAGTAGAGGAGAAGACACATAAAGGTGACATGGCAACAACTGAGGAGCAACAACAAGAGTAAAGTGTCCAAGACACAGAAATGCTACCACCTAGTCCTCCACATGTAGTACCTACATCTGTAGAAACTGTAATTGTGAAAGATGTTCCTAATACTTCAAGTCAAAACATCTATCCATTGACTGCAAAGGATCTTAGAACTATTGAGGAGCAAAAAAAGGAGAAAACAAGACAAAAAGGTACCATTGATCCTATAGCACAATGCCAAGGTGCACCTCCTCTAAACACTATAATTGATCAAGGTAGAAGTGAAGAAGAGAAGGAAGAGGAGAAGACCCCTAAAGAGAGAGAGTAAGAGGAAATACAAACTCTAGTCAATTTTTCTACTATAGGGACTTGTACAAAGCAGTTGACCACTTAGGTAGTACCACTGCAACTTTCAGCACTAGGGTCAACGTCTACCAAGGTAGCAAGGGTACTTCATTATGGAGATCATGCACTTGATGCAAAGATAGTCATACCAAGTTATGACTACAAGACAATGAACTAAGCATAGATCAATGAACTATAAGAGGCACAAGAGAAGAAGAAGAAGTAGGAGATACTCAGGAATGAGTATGACAGAGGCAAGCATTGATAGAAATCAAAGATATCTTTCTTGATGCTTTTAGCAGGCCAGTACCTAATAAAACAAAGCCCATTATGGAGCAACTATCCAACATAGTGGATCATGTATGAAATGAAGACCTTGATACCAATCTCAAATTATTGGAATGGTTTGAGAAGAAATTTCAAATGAAGGTTAATGAGAAAATATCTAGTGAGATAGCATTTTCACAAATAGAACTAGCTATGAAAGTTGAGAAGGTGAAAACAGTAATTGAGAACATATTCTCATTATACTCCTAGTTGTGTGATTCTTCATATTTCACATAGGAGACTATCTAGAGAATATTGAGCTTGGAGATGAATCTTAAGGTATCAAGCACATAGCTACCTAAAGATCCAGCTCAAAGTGAGATGCATTTTGCTACAACAATTCACACTCAAAAGGAATTAGCTATATTGATAGTAGAAGAGGCTAATATTAAGGCCAAATTAATACAGATCTGGTTTGCAATAACCCCAATTTACAATAACCCCACACATGGAAGTATTGCATAAAGAGATGGCCTATGAGGAAAATGTTTTGAAGAATGATCCAAATCTTTCTACATTAGAAGGCCTAGTACATCTTGCAGAAAAGATACCCATCTAGCTCAAAGCATTCAAAATCACATTGGACAATTGGGATGCTTCTCTAAAGATTATAATGAAGGTAAATAAAACCTTTTTGGAAAATTATTCCATTCATTAAAAGGATCATTTGACATAAGTGTCAAAAATGGGGAGATATAATAAAGATAGGAAATAATAAGAATGGGGGAGATATAATGATTTGGGGGAGATAATAAATGAGACCCAAAGGAGAAAGAATACCCAAAAGGGGGAGATTATTCAAATTTTGAGTTTTAGGGAGAAATAAGGAGATAAAGCCAAAAGGATACAAAAACTAAAAGATATGTGAAGGGAGGAGTAGAGTTAGAGTAGAAATGGAGTAGAATTAGGGAAAATAGAAACAAAAGCAAAGGAATGAAAAGGTAGAAAATGGAAATAGCATAAAAAAAATTAAGCTTAAGGAATTTTGGTTACAAAAATGGCACATCAACTAAGGGGGAGTTACAAGTTTTTGAGATATATAGTTCTCTACAAAATTTTGAACAAGTTTTGATGTTTTGTACATATGCTAAATACGATACACATTATACTCATAAAGATCAAATTTATAATTCTTAGTTAAGTGTTTTTGCCACTCATGTCAAAGGGGAAGATTGTTGGTCTTAGATTGGTTTTGAAAATTGAGTGTCAACACACTTAACCAATTTCTAAGTTGATGTTGAGTATGATATAGATGCCAAGCTATAGTATGTGTCAAGCTAGAGATTCAATAGGTGTTGAGTGAGCTTCAGGTGCTGAGAAAGATTCAAGTGTCAAGTGATAAGTGTTGTCGAGTCACTATAAGTGCTGAGAAAAGTATAGATCCTAAGTGAAATAGAGTTACTATAGGAGCCAAGCAAGATAGAATTCCTATACATGCCAAGCATCAATAATCAATAAGTGCTAAGTAACATAGAACTAGAAAATGAGTTTATGCCTTCACAAACTCAGATGTAAACCATTTTTGAAGTTGACTTAAGATGAATCTCAAAGGATCTAAAAGATAAGATCAAATATTTTACATTCCCTATTAATTATCATGCAACCAATAAGAAAAATGGAGAAAGCATGCAACCAATAGGAAAAGTGTAAAGATTTGAGTAGGAAAAGAAGGATGAATATTGATCGTAGATTCATAACTAACCCTAATACTTTGAAGCTTTTAAAAGGAGGTTGATACCCCATAATTTATGCAAGTGTAAGAGAGGTATATGGAATGCATGAGTGAGAGATATATGAGAGAATGATATTGAAGTTTACAGGAGTACAAGGATTTAGAGGAAGAGCAGCATTGCAAAATTTAGTTTCTTAGAATAGAGCATCAACACTTTGAGTAGAGACATATCATGTCAAGAAGGATCAGATTAGATTGAGTAGAACAGGGATCTGAAATCAGCAATTTAAGATTGTAAGTTATCAGGTCAACACATTCTAATACTTTCTAGCCATTGTATCAGGAATGAAAATCCTATGGAGATAGGTTGGTTTAATAGCCATGTTTTAACCCTTTCAATAAGGTGCTAAATCCTCTAACAGGGTAACATTCCAAGTGAGTGTTTGTAAATCCTTTAACCAAGTCACTTTTAACAGAGTGTAAAGCCTTTAATATGGCAGACCATTGGAAGTGGTCAAACTTTGTAACCTTAAATAGTTACATATTGATGTAGTGATAATTTGTGGGTGTCATCCCCACCCTAGTTTTACCTTCTCATTTTGGAGGGTTTTGAGGTGACCAAAATCTTGTGTTATCTATTTTCATGCATGTCTTTACTTATATGTTAAATAGATATGGTAGATTTGTGTGAATGATCTTAGTTAAAATTTTTAGAGATTAAATAGTGTTACCTCTAATTCAACACCACCCCCCCCCCCCCCCCCCCCCCCCCTCTTAGAAGTAAATATTCCCACTTGTAATTTCAACAATATCATAGAACATAATTTTTCCTAGTGCCATCATATCAATTCTTACTTGTGTGACCAGATAATTTTGGACAGTCTAACTCAGAATGAAAAATGTCACCTAATTTCAACTACATCATGGTATGTCATTATTGCTAATGACTTATTTAGGAGAGGTCTTCACAATATACTCCTTAGGTTTGTAGAACATAGTGAGTCGAAAAACCTATCAATCAATGTACACAAAGGCATTTATGGATCTCACTCTAATGGCTTGACACTATCTCATAAACATACTAGAGCTGGTTAATATTGGCTAGATATGGAGTAAGAGGAAATTAAATACACTAAGTCTTGCAAATAGTGCCAACTCCATGGAAATATGATTCATGCTTCAGCCAGGGAGCTAATTCTATTTATCATGCTTTCACCATTTCAACAATGGACCTCTAATCTAGTAGGTCAAATTCATTTGTCTTCTTCAAATGAACACAAGTTCATTTGCATAGATACAGACTACTTCACCAAATGGGTAGAAGTAGTTCCTCTTTTTGAGGCTAATGGTAAACCTGTAGCTTTATTCATTCTTAATTAAATCATATGCAGGTATGGTGTACCATCCTCCATATTACTAACAATGGGGAATAATTTAAAAATAGTGATCTCAAAGAGTTTTTCTCAAAGTTTAAACAAAAACCACATGTCTTCTTTTTATTATCCCCAGGGTAATGGAGAAGTGGAAGCATCCAAAAAGGCTATCCTTAAGATCTTACATTACATAGTCAACAAATTTGGAAGGGATTGACATCTTCAAATTAATCTAGCTTTATGGGATTATAGAACTAGCATCAGAACTCCAATGGGAACAACACCATTTGTTTTGGTATATGGAGTAGATATTGTGCTTCTTATTGAGGTCAAGATTTCTACTTTGAGAATATCTTAGAAAGTCCTCATTAATGATGATAATTACATAATATCTTGGCTTCAAGAGCTAGAATTACTATATGAACTTTTGCAAGCGCTGTATGATCATCTTTGAGGTTATCAAAAGCGTATGTTGAAAAGATACAAAAAGAAAGTCAAACCATGTGACTTCCAAGTGGGTGACCTTGTCTTGATGGAAAAACATAAGAATCAACAATGGGTACATAAAGGTAAGTTTGAGCCTAACTAGCAATAGTTACTATAGTGTTTAGATCTAGTGCTTAGACAACTGAGGGAGAATCATTCAAAGAGTTGATCAACACTCTTCATCTAAAGTGATTCTATAGTTGACATGCTTTTAAAAGCTTTTTTTGAAAAATCTATTATCTTGGTGAAAACCTAGCAATGGGCACCTTGGTAATACTAAAAAAATTGAAAATTTGAGAAATATAATTTTTTTGAAAAAGTCAAAGATTCAATTTTTTTTTTTGAAAAAACAAGTGTCATTGATGAAAACTTGGCAAACATGCATTATGGTAACAATAATAGAATCTCTGCAAAGAAGGTGAAAAAATGGTAAATAGGGGCCTCTTATTTCAAATGCTACATCTTGTGGCACATATTTTGGCTCTTGTGCAATTTCTTTTGTACTTTAGTTTGTTGCTTTCGCTCATGCATTCATGGATTGAATCTAGTCATAGTCTTGAGGGCAACACTCTATGGTCTCAAAGAAGATCTCTTTTGTGTCAATCACTAGTTGTTGTAACTAAATTTATCTACCATCACTTATTTTACTTTTTAGATTCCTCTCAGAGAAGATCTCTTTTGCGTCAATCACTAGTTGTTCTAACTATGTCTATCTACTATTGCTTATGTTACTATTAAGATTCCTCTTTAAGAAGATATATTTTGTGTCAGTCATCAATTGTTCTAACTATTTTTGTCTACTATCTTTTACTTCACTATTTAGACTCCTCTCAAAGAAGATCTCTGTCATATCAATCATCAGTTGTTCTAGTTGTGTCTATCTACTATCACTTTTTACTGAGATTCTTCTCAATGATGATTTCTTTCTGATGTTGGTCACTAGTTGTCCTAATCGAGTCTATCTACTATCATTCTCCTATTGAAGAGACATAATCTTTACTAAATACTTAGCATACAAAGGATGTCTCATGTGTTTGGTGTGTTTTCATGTAAGAAACATTCTAGTCATCCTAGCATTTATGCTTTGATGCTTTTGTTCACTTATTACGTTAAAAGGGACAAATGTTCTAGTCATTTTGGCTTCTTTTTCCTTAATTCTTACATTCAATCTTGGAAAAACTAAGACAATGTGTCATATTCATATTGTCATGACCACAATGTTAGTATTAATTGTATGACATTTTTGGATCTAACTAAACACTTAGTGATGATAATAATATGAGTTCAGTAGCCATACCTAGGGGATATATCTAGCATAGGGTTGCATCTCATTCTTCACTTGCATAAGAGTACATTTCAATTAAAAATTTACTTGTATCTTTCAACAGGAGAGATTTTTAGTTTCTTCAATGTATCATGTTTCTTCTTGAGTACACAAGTGTTCTATTAGTTTGTGGTGACTGATCAAGAAAGCACTGTTCATACTTCATAAATTCTTTGGGGGGCCCTATTTTATAAAAAAATATTGGACCAACATGTAATTATTAATTATAACCCTAAAATGGTAAAAATACTTCTATAAAAGGGTGTAGGGTTAGGGAATGTTTAATTTTAGTGATGCAAAAATTGTTTCTTGTGGTGGTATTGAGCTATAAGGGATTACAAATTATAATCAGGTTGTAATCACTAGATCATAATAATATCAGACTTACTATTTGGTGGATGTAGCTCAAATTGGGTGAACCACGTTAAATCTTGGTGTCTTGTGTTCTTTGCTATGTGATCTATTATCTTATGATATTGTTTATATTTGCATGTAATTGTTATTTATGTCCATAGTTTAATCCTAACAAGTGGTATTAGAGTGAGGTTTTTTTACAATTATCCTTTATAAGAAAGTCTCATGGTTGAGAGAGAGTGATGGTAGACAAGGGTAAGCTGAGGGTTGATAGGTTTAATGGGTAGAACTTTTAGTTATGGAAGATGCAAATGGAAGACTGTCTTTATTAGAAGGATTTATGGAAGTTGTTTGAAGGAAAAACCAAGAATCAGGGTTCTATGTCAAATGATGACTAGGACATTTTAGATAGAAAGGCACTTATAAGGATTCAATTATGCCTAGCACCATCAGTGGCATTTAATATTAAAAAAGTGAAGACAATAAAAGAGCTCATGCAAACCCTAGTGAAACTGTATGAAAAGCCCTCTACTTCAAACAAGGTATTTCTCATGAAGCATTTATTTAATATGAAAATGATAGAAGATGGAACTATTGTAGATCATTTAAATAAGTTTAATACTATTACTAGTTATTTATCTTCTATGGGTATCAATTTTGATGAAGAAATTAATGCTCTCTTGATTCTATGTTCCTTTCCTGAAAGTTGGAATGACTTGGTAATAGTTGTGAGTAATTATGTTCTTGGATCTAGTACCCTAAAATATGATGATGTGATCAGTGTTATTTTGAGTGAGAAAACTTGTAGGAAATCTTCACATGGATCTACATCAAGAAGTGCTTTGAATGCACAAAGTAGAGGCTAAACAACTCAGAGAGGAAGTAATTCTAGAGATCATGGGAAATCAAGAGGAAAGTCAAAGAGGAGGAATTCTCAATCAGGAGGACTGAATGACTACTGGTACTGTGAGAAAGTAGGGCATGAAAATAAAGATTATTGAATTCGAAAGAAAAATGAAGGAGATATAAACTAGATGGAGACTAGGAGACAAATGTGGTAAGTAAAAAATCCAAAGAGGATGCTTTCTTTCTATCTCTAGAAAGTGTTGATGATTCATGGGTTGTAGAATCTGGTGCTTCATTTCATGTTACACCTCATAGAGGTTATTTCATTGATTATGTCCAAGGGGATTATGGTCTTGTTTATTTGGGGGATAATGAGCCATGTTAGATTTCTCGAAAGGTAAAAGTTAAGATTAAGTTGCAGAATGGGAATCATTGGCTACTACATGAGGTAAGACATGTTACAAAGCTAAGTAGCAATTTAATTTCAGTAGTGCAACTCGGTGATGAGGGTTGTGTATTTACTTTTAATGATAAAAATTGGAAGGTTCCAAAAGGTTCCCTTGTAGTAGAAAAAGGTGTGAAAGTAGGCACCTTATATCTTTGTATAGGTCATATTGTTCCTTCTACTTTAATTGTTTCAGAGAAAAATGAATGTTTAGAAACAATTGCTCTAGTTGAGTAGGGAGAACGAATAGCTATTGTAGATTTTAATACACTGCTATGGCACAAAATAATTTGGCACATGAGTGAGAAAGGTATGAAAGTACTTCATTCAAAGAAAGTTTTTCCAGGTCTAAAATGTGTTAATATGGATTTCTATGAAAATTATGTGTATAGAAAACAAAAGAGAGTGATTTTTGTGAAGACTGGGAAGTAAAATAAAAGGGATAAATTAGAGCTTGTGCATACAAATGTATGGGGACTAACTCAAGTATCTTCCCTTAGTGGATCTCATTTTTATGATACATTCATTGATGAGGCAACTAGAAAAGTATGGATTTATTTCCATAGACAAAAATTTGATGTATTTCAAACTTTTAAGAAATGGAAATACTTGGTTAAAAATGAGACTGGTAATAAATTAAAATGTCTCAGATCTAATAATGGTTGTGAGTATTGCAATCATGAATTTGAATATTATTGCTTGACTAATGGTATTCATAGATAAAAAACTATTCCATAGACTCCACAGAAAAATGGAGTGGCTGAATGCATGAACAAGACTATAATGGAGCATACAATGAGCATGAGGTTGCATGTTGGGCTGCCCTTACATATGTGGGCAGAGGCTATCAATAGTGTTGTACATTTGATTAATAGAGGTCCCTCTACTCCTTTGGGTTGTGGTATTCTAGAGCAAGCATGGACTACTAAGAAGTTGAGTTATTCTTTTCTCAAAACTTTCAGTTGTGAAGCATTTTCTCATATAGATTCTGAAAATCAAACCAAGCTAGATGCTAAGCCAAAGAATTGTGTATTTTTTTGATATGGCATTAATCAATTTGGTTATAGGTTTTTGTATTTTGAAAATCATAAAATTGTAAGAAGTAGGGATGTCATATTCAATGAGAAAGTGTTGTACAAAGAACTATTGTAGCAACATGAGAAGAAAGAAGATGATTATGTAGTGTTGGATGATACTCCAAAAGTTGATGTTCCAACAATTCCTCATGATGTGCAACAATCACAACACCAAATACCACATGCACCAATGAATGTTAGATGATAAAAAAGGATGATTAGATCTTCAAAAATATTTTCTCCCTCTTTGTATTCTATTTTACTTAATGATGCCGATGAACCTGAATGTTATGATGAAGTTGTGCAGGTGGATACTAAGATTTAATGGGAGTCTGCAATGAAAGATGAAATGGACTCTTTGCTAAAAAATAAGAAATGGGATTTATACAAGTTTCTTACAATTAAATAGGCTTTACAAAATAAGTGGGTTTACATGTTGAAAGAAGAGGAAGGAGGTAAGAAAATATTTAAAGCCAGGTTAGTTGTAAAAGGATTTTCTTAGAAAAAGGGCATCAATTTTGTTAGATATTTTCTCTTGTAGTTAAAATGACTTCTATCTGTATTATATTAAGTATTGTGGCTACTAAATATTTTCACTTAGAGTAGCTTGATTTTCGAAGAACCTTCCTTCATGGTGATTTGGATGAAGAGATATATATGGCTCAACCATAAGGATTTGCAGTCAAAGGTAAGGAGAACTTAGTGTGTAAATTGAAGCAAAGTTTATATGGCTTAAAACAATAACCTCAGCAATGGTATCTAAAATTTGATAGTTTTATGCATAAGCATGGATATAGTAGATGTCATTTAGATCATTGTGTTTATTTTAAGAAGTTAAATGATGATAGCTACATTATTTTATGTTTATACATTGATGGTATTCTTGTAGTTGGATCTAACATGGATCACATTAATGTGTTGAGACATTAGTTAGCACATACCTTTGCTATGAAGGATTTGGGGGCAGCAAAACAAATCCTTGGTATGAAGATTTGCAGAGATAGGAAGAATAGAAAACTGATGTTATCTCAGGCTAATTATGTTGAGAAGGTGTTGCAACATTTCTCTATGGAGAATGCTAAAGTTGTCAACACATCTTTACTTGGTCATTTGAAGTTGACTAAGGAGATCTGTCCTAGGACACAAGAAGAGGAGGATAAGATGTCTAAGGTACCCTATGCTTCAGTTGTTAGAAGATTGATTTATGCTAATGTATGTACAAGCTGAGATATTGCACATTTAGTGAGATTCATTAGCATGTATATGAGTCTTCTAGGAATTAAGCACTGGAATGCATTCAAATGGATTCTCAGATATTTGAGAGGAACATCTAGCAAGTGTTTACACTTTGGGGGGTCTACTACTAATTTCTAGTGATATGCTGACTTAGATTTAGTAGGGGATATTGATATAAAGTGGAGTACTATAGGTTATGTATTTACTATTGGTGGGATAGCTATGAGTTGGGTTTCTAGGTTATAGAAGGTTAATTCTTTATCTAGTATAGAGGCAAAATATGTTGCTACTATAGAGATAGCTAAGGAGATGATATGGCTTTAGTGCTTCTTGGAAGAATTGGGACATCCTCAAAAGGATAATTATTTGTTTACAAATAGCCAATTGTCATTCATCTTGTAAAGAATTTAGTTCTACATTCAAAGACAAAACACATTTAGTTGCAGTACCATTTCATTCAGTCAGTTTTGGATGGTGGACTATTAAAGTTGGACAAGATACATATAGATGACAATCTAACAAATATGTTTACAAAGGAAGTGACAAAGGAGAAGCTGGATTCCTCTTCTACTTTAGTTGGTCTTCCAGACTAAACCACAATCAATGGCCAATACAATCTAGGGTGGTTTGATCTAGTGGGAGCCCCATGTGGTAGCAGCATTCCTACAAGATTAGTCTCCAACTGAGAGATTATTGTCTAGTGTTGGCTCCTGATTTAACAGTTTTACAAAAAACCAAGAAACCAAACAATTGCATCTAAGGCTAGAAAATTCTTATGATGAATGCACTTAACTGTAGTCTTGGGCCAACTATGAGGCATAACTCCTTCTTCACTTTAGGCTCTACAAAACCTAGGTGGGTAGACCTTAGATTCAATTGATACCGTACTAGTACAAAAACATATCCCTGAATCTATTAAGTAGATTTTACCCTTATTTCTCATAATGACTCATGAAATGAAACAGATCTACAGTAGCTAAATGCAAAGCTATGAATCTCATAAGCTGAGTGAGGGTTAAGCATTTAGGTCCTTTAACATGAAAGGGAAAGAATGTTTGATTAATAATGTTGAATTTAGCAAAACCTCAAATATGTAGTAGTAAGACCTAATGATCATGTAAACTGATCAATGCCTTAACCATTGGGAAAATCTATGAATCAAAAACACACATATGGATATCTGAGACATATTTGTATCTTTAGATATATGATCTATCCATTCACCTTGTAAATAGACATCCATGTTCAATCTGAATCTCATTCTTACATGATATCCTTCTCAATAAACTTGCAACCCTATTGATTCCCTAAAGCATTTACATAACTCCTTGAGTCATAAGCAACGATAAAACAACATACAACCTTAAGGGACTACAACTATGACCTAAGATCTTTGTTCAAAGATCATAAAACATTGAAAATTCACTGAGATTGGAGACAAGAATCAGAATGAAGCTAATGAAATTTCTCTACTCTTTGTATTATTTCCTTGAAATTATACAGTCATATGCATGAAATAAAAATACAGAAAACACCTAATAGATATGAACTATCTATATTATCATTCCTAATGCTATTCATATAAGAGAGAATATTCTAAAGAAAATGGTTTCATAGTAAAACACTAGAACCCTGCTGGTATTACCCAGAGAAAATTGCCAACTTTTTCAAATGAAAGAGAGATAGAATGATATAGCAAAGAAATAATTCCTAGGTCTGATCTTAGAGTGACATGTGTCCACTTGGAATTCAATCTCCTACAACTAAAAACCTCTTTCATCTTTCTACCCCTTTGATCTGATTTTGTTTTCATCATTAATTGTAATTGATTTGTAAAATATCTATTGCTGAATGATGAAATCCTATGTTTACCAAAATATCTGATATGCATCAAGAATGCTGATAAAACTCCATTTAACTATCTTAGAAGTGACCCCAACTGCATTTTCACTATAGTTTACTAATTAGGCAAACACAATTTCAATTTTAGCTTATTCCATTGAGAAGGCCCCAAATTTCACATTTTTGCCTATAACTTGAACCCATAAATTCCTATGCAAAAAAAAACTCCATAATCGAAAAGTTCATCTTCTCACGATTCTGGGGATATATAATATCACTATGTTAGCTTCTCAAAAACACCTAGGAAGTCAGTTTGAAAAAATGTCCCCCCTTGTTATTGAACCTTGGTTTACAACTCATTTTTCAAAATTTTAAAATATTTCTAAAGTATCAACTTTAGAAAATAACCTTTTTGAGTTAAAATTCACTAATGTACACCCTTTTTGAAAATATATAATAAAAATTTGACATTTTTGAACATCTTATATTTTTGACCTTATATGGCCCCTCGGGTCAAACTAGATTTGATCAGGTTTCCACGTGGCAATGCCTGATTGGTCCACCTCATTGCTTAGTCAACACCTACACATCTTTGCCATGTGCTAGTCTCACATTGGCTATTTGATCCTGTGCCACATGTCACTCACCCACTTACCTGCATTGCTTAATGATCAAACACTTCTGTCTTGCGAGGATGTGTGAACCGTCGAATCTGCCACATGGTAGCATCTTGTACGTCTTCTAGAGCTTGCATGTCTCTGCCACATCAGTGTTGATTGGGACCCACCTCCACTTGGCAAAATCTCACTTACTCACAATATCTAACTGGTGCACATCTTTGTCTTGCAGGCATGGCCCCACTATACGATCAGACACATGGCATGATCTAATAGCATCCTTTCCACATCAGCATGTGTGAATCTTCATTTAAAAGTTTGCTTAAATCATCACTAAGCTAGCATTTATGTCTGACGCATAAGGGGCCCACCTTGTCACACGCGCCCTTGCCTTTTAAAAGGCTCTTTCTTACTACGTTTAACCTTTTGTGTAAAAAGATATTTAAACAATTAAAATGTTTAACCCACAACAAATGTGGGACATTTCTTACTACAAGTTTCCATGAGTACCAAGCATTTCTCTTCAATGGCATTTTTCATTGTGGCAAACAGGCTTCCTTTGGTTTAACTACAACTTGTCTACATTTTTGGTGCTGACTCTGTTTTAAAGATGCACCATTTAAGGGAAAGTGTGGGTTCCCTTTTAATCATGCTACTAGATGCCTTCTTACTATTGATCACCCGTGGAACTTTTTTAACATTTGCATTAAATTGCGTGAGCTCCTTGACATCACTATGGACCTGCTCTTCATACTTGTGGATTTCTTCATTGCGAAAGGCTTTTTCTTTAAAAATGCTTGAACTTGGCTTATGCATGGAATTCTTTGTTGTTAGTAGTGATGAGAGGCATTTGCTTGGAGTGTAGTAGTTGGGGCTCTTTTTAGACATTTCCTTGTGCTCTTTCTCATTGGATGTGTACTGCTCCAGCTATGATGTACGTGGAGGGTCTGCATCTTTTGGCATCCCCTGCTACCATGTTGTGACTTTCCCTGCCTATGTGAGTGCCTCTTTGATTGCAATTTCCTCTCTGGATGTCGTGGATGCTTTGATTTTAAACTTTTCTACACTTTACGTGAGGTTCTTTTGTTCACAGGCATGGGACTTCTACTATAGGCTAGTTGTGGGTTCTTTCATACTTTAACATGGCTTGCCTTGCATGTTTTGCTCTTAGTGTACGACACTTCTCTTTCAGACTCTATGTTATATAATAGAAACCTCCTCTACTACTTAGTGCAAACACTCTACCTCTGATGCCTTCTATATCATTCCTTACTCAATCCTATGACTTTTGATTTTCTTTGTTTAGTGGCTTCATATACTTCTTGGCATTGACGACTCTAGTGTGATCTATTGGTAAGACCATCAATGGTTGGAATTAGATTGGACGTGCTTGGATGCTCATCAATGGACCAAATGCCAACCTAGCCATGGAATATAGACTCTAGCATTAATCCTTGGCTGATAGAGAACTACCTAAATCTTTCTATATAGCATGGGAAATGACTCCTGGATTGATATGTGGGAGAATTCTAGTTTCTTCAAGCATTAACTTTGCCATTTCAGCCACATATGAAATGGTTGCAGTATGTCCAAACATTTGCTGCTGCATGCATGCATATCTTAGTTGCTATACTCTTAAGTCAATTTTCATTGAAGCCATAAACATAAGTGAGAAGCTACATTTACATCAAGAATGCAAGCAAAGTCCTCTGATACTTTCTTCAGTTATACTTCAAGACTTTAAAACCCTCATGAATGCAAATCTTTTCTTTTGTTATCAAGGGAGATGTCTTCATTCCAATCATTATTATAGGTAATCATGCCCATTGCCAACAATTCATCCTCTGCATTAGTGAAGAGCACTTGATTCATAGTAGCCATAGGAGGTAGCTTATCAGGAAAACAATACAACATCAAAGAATGGAAAGAATCTTAGCAACTCATTTATAATGTTCTTTAAAACAAAAGCCATGAATTGTCTCTTAGTATTTTCCACTATTACTATGTCATCATCTTTTGAAATTTGTGTAGATTCGACACCTATGCAATCTTAGACAAAATCACATATCACTTAAGTTTTCAATCTACAATGTCTAGTCAACTTGCAAGATTTAGTCGGGCCTAAAGTGGGTCTGACTAAAAAAAAAGTTCATTTTCAAATGAATGACATGTCAAATTGATCCATTTATCATCTTGAACTGATTAGAATCAAGTTCGATCAATGAACCATCAATTGAAGCTCATTTTATCACTTATTTGCAAACTATGAATTTGGTGTTTGGAGGTCTTTTGACTAGCCTAAAAATTGACCAAAACACTTGATCGGGCTTTGGGACTTGACACACTGATTCTTTGCTCTGCACTCCTACACCCTGTCAAATTTCATCTCATGATGAATTTGGAGTCAAAAGATATTTGCTGTCAAGGTTGCCCTCTTAGAACTACTTGCAAGAAAACATGTTAGAAAGTAATAAATTGGGTTCAGATTTGGCCTTGAAAACTGGGCAAATGGACACTTGGGAATACAAAAATTGGGGCATTGATTCTCTGTCATGAGGAGAGTATAGATCTATGATTTGGGCTCATGAAAAATCAAGAGGCATGTTTGGCAAAGGTCTAAAGTTGGCTACTTGGATTTTACAAATTGAAACAATGGCAGAAAAGTGATTTTTTGCAATTGGAAATGACCTAGAAAAGTGTGCAAATGGATTCGTTATGATTTGCAAACTGGCACACTTAAAGAATTTTTAGAGTACAACATAGTGGTACAATCCATTCAATCTTGGAAATCATAGATATCAAGTTATAACATCATGAACAGGGGTTCCAATCAATCTGCAAATGCTGACACTAGTAAAAAGTTATAAATTGTGTTTGGAATCACGTTTTAAAACTAATCAAATGGATTCATCATGAGCTAAAACTTGAAACATAACAAGTCTTTGACCTCTACGATACAATTCAAAAAAAAAATTTACATTTTAGTCAACTAGGTAAAAATTATAGCACGTCAAACAAGGCTTCCTAGAATTATGTGCAATGTGCATCAGCGTGAAAATAGTAAACTACCAACTTTGAGGGATTAAAAACCTAGTCAAACGGACTCAAAATCACTCAAAATCTAAAACATGGGCTCTTTGGTATAAGCACTAAACACTGTCAAAGTGGCAAGTAATAAAACATTTCTGGGTGCAA